>BMAV01008884.1:79682-130657 GCA_019973955.1 Trichonephila inaurata madagascariensis | reverse complement strand
TGGTGGACGATCGGGCAAACTGCAAAGGACAATTGACCTTGACAGTGTGTGGTGAGAGACGACTCAGGCGTTTTGTACGTAGCCAGCGAAGCCAAACATTAGCTCAAACTACCAACCAGTTGAATGATGGAGCCAGTAGTACAATCAGTAAATAGACTGTGTAACAGTCGCTTCTGCACATGGGTTTTATGAATCGCTGTTCTACGAGAATACCGTTTATCAAAGCTCGTCATTGAGTTGCATGTCTTGCCTGGACAAGAGAGCCGAGAGAATGGAGTGTAGAGAAATGGAAACTAGTAGCATGGAGTGATGAGTCTTGATTCCAACTACTTAACGCCAATACGAGTCTGAGAATATGGCATCAGGCTAATGAAACCATGGATTCTGCATGCCAGGCAGAAAATGTAAAAGGACATGTTGGCTCGATCATGGTCTGGAGTGTTTTTTCGTGGCACTGTTTGGGATCTTTGATGCCTGTATCGAATTCCATGAGTGCAATTTGGTATGTAGATTTGCTGGGTGATCACCTCTATCTGTGTATGCTGTCCTGTTATCCACACGGTAATGGAGTTTTCGAGCAAGACAGCTGTACCTTTGACAAGTCCCGGTTGGCTACGAGCTGGATGTCTGAATATTCATGTGAATTTTTTGTCATAGATTGGCTACCAAGACGCCCATAATTAAATCATATTGATCATCTTTGGGATGCTTTGGAACAAGAGTGAAAGGCCATCACACTGCACCAAAAACCCAACTGAATTATGGACAGTTTTAGCCAATATTTGGCAAGTCATTCCCAGTAATTTGTTGAATATATGCCTAGTCGTATGGCAGCAATTATCAAGGCCAGAGGAGGCTCAATTTGTTATTGGATAGGTATCCCTATTTAAGTGGCATTCCAGTGTATATCTTGGAATATTTTGAAAAAGATATGTTTATTTCTACTGAGGGATATTTTCGAATTTTTATTCATATTTAATATTCTAAATGAAATCTTTGGAAAATATAGCCTGACACATCATTAAAATGATGGAAAATTTATGCATTGTAAAATATAAAATCAATATTATTATCTTCTTTATTATCTTTCTATAAGGAAATAGTATGTTCAAAGAAAGAGGATAACAGGGAAAAAAGAAGGAATAAACTAAAAACTATGAATAGTTTTATCATTAGTCACTTAAGTAGTCGAAGTAACACATTTTTTTAATCTTTTAATGCCTCTTTTCATCCTAATGATATAGTTTTTATTTTGTTAATAGTAAATTTTCAAAAAGGATTTTCTCATTCTATTGAAAATGTCCCTTAGATTCAAATTTACTTTGAAAATCACTGAAATTTTATTTTTGTCATTTATCATAAGCTAAGAAAAACACTTAATTTATTTATAATTTTTTTAATATTTTGTTTAAAAATTCACATTTTGAATTTAAAAATTTATTTTCCAGAAATATTATTCAAATAATGAGCCCATCTATAAAGTGCTTCACTTAATGTTTAATTTCCAGAAGCAGAAATCCTAACAAATATTTCATGTCACAAATTTTATGGATTTATTTAAAACATTATTCAATGCATAATGATGTATTCAAGAATATTTATGCAGCACATCATTAAAATAATTCCCTCCCCTTCTAATCCATTTCCATTACATTCTCTTTAATACACCCATAAACAAATGATGCTTTCACGAATTCTTTAAAGTGTAAGATTTAGAGATTTTTAATACACACACACACACACACACACATATATATATATATATATATATATTCGATATATGTTACTTTCAAAAATTATTTTTACTGTAAAAGATAAATTTTCAAGCGTATTTCGATTCAATTTTTTTTTCTTAACTTCAAAAGACAATTTTTCTCTCTGGTGAAATATTTTTTGTGTTTGCTTACGCAAATCATTAATAACACAGAATGTAGAAATGAGAACTTTTTATTTAGGTTTAAAAATAATGCATTTAAAGAGAAACCCTACGCCTGTAAAATTTCTTCAAAATAAGTTTTAATGCCAATAATTAACAAATTTTATTTATGGTAATTTTAAATTAAGTTTCAAATATTTTCAGAAGTTTGTAGATGAAGTAGCGCACTTCAAATTTAAACGTAATACTATTTTAGAAAAAAAATATATATAAAGACGCATACTAAAGCCAATACTAATTTAATTTTCAATATAAATGGCACAAATGTGTGTGTTTGTGAAAATAAGATAAGTAAGCCCTTAACTCTTTCAATTATTTTGTCTTAATTATTATAAAACATTATATATTTTGTATGAAATAGTTTTTCTTTAGTTTTTGTTTACTATTTTACTCAAATATTTGATAAATGTATTTGTCTTATTAAACTGGGTTGGGACAGGGAATAACTTTTATATAATTGTATACTTTTATGTCTTTTCTCTTTCATATATCATTTATTCATTGTCATATTTTACAAATTAAAAATAAGACTTCTTATTCGAGTATCAAATGTACCTCTAAAATACAATAATAAATTGTAAATAATTAAGCAAAATAAGTTTAATTATAAGTAACAGATTTAAAATGGTTGCGGTCATCTGAATATATACTTTATCCACAATTTGTGACAATAGAGTGGTTACGATAACCATGAAGTCACCGTTGTGTATTTACGATCACAGAGTTGTCTAGTTGATGATTATAATCATAGTACTATGGTGAAAGCTTTCCGCTTAGAGCGGCGATAACACTTTAGCGAGGTGTGGAATTTAAGAGAGTAAAATGGAAATTCTGGCAACCCCGTCTTTCAGAGTAACATAAAAGAGGTTTAAAATTACAAGGTCCGTTGTCACTAGTTCTCGTTCAACTTCGAAGCACAATGTTAATAAAAATCGGATCAATTACGACTGAAAAATAAATACATTATTTAGGCCGTTAATTTTTTTGATATTGTTGCACTACGTAAAAAAAAATACTTATTATATAAATTAACTATTAATACATAAAGCATTTTTGTGTTTGTCATACATTGTTTAATAATAGTTTTAATGAAAATAATTTTCACTAATTTAAATATGATTTAGGGTCTGTTCATTAGAACACAAATCAATAGAGAAATTAAAAGACCCTGAGTGTAAACATCAAATGCTATCCTGAATATTGGGGCATCTGCTACGAATGTAGAAATAATTTTATACTTCCTGTTCATGTGCTTATAAACATAGAATAGAGGTTTCTTGTAATCAAGTATGGTTGAAGCAAAGAAAATCTATGATCAGAAAGTAAATACAGGAATCAGTATCTTAACGAAAGTAGAATGAAGTTCATCTTAAATTTAGAAAAATTTCTAACGTGAAAAGTTTAAAAACGATCTCCTTTTACGAAGCAACTTTTTGAATTTGGAACACTTTTAATCATTAAAAATAGACATGCTATTTAATCCAAAAAATTATGAATTATTTTTAGTTATTTTATAATAAACTTAAAATATGGGTATTGCCAAAATTATAAGAAAATATTTAAAATCAATTAATTTTCCTTTTAATCTCAGGAGAATATGTGAAATTCAATAAATTATTTCCAAACTTTTACAAAGTGTTCAATAATAAAGTATGTATACTATAGGAATGCAGAATTCTATCCACTCTCCATAGAAAACAACATTTTACTGATAAAATCATTTTCTAGCAAAGAATCGTCAGAAATGAAACAACTTCCATGTTACATTCAGATCGATATCAGTGAAGACTCTAGGCAAACATTTTATTTCTTCTGCTTCTTCCGGCTACTATGTCCTGATCGCAGTTAGAGGAATTAGTTATGTATCACCTCTGTGACTTCTACGTGCTAGAGAATGATCGGGAAACTGTGAATCAGTTAGGTCATCGGAGAGTACACACAAACTAGAATGGAGGCGTCAGTTCCAAGAGGAAGTTAAATATCTTACCCTGATTGAGGAAGAGATTACATTTGTTCCGAGTCTTTTTGATCTGGTTTGTCTGAGATTGGATATCTTCCCAGAAAGGAAAATTTCCTTCCCACAAATTGCAGCAGTAATAGTAGGGGAACGATTTATGCGAGTGATTTGATTTGGGCGAAGAGACCGTTAAGCACAACAGCAATCCCGAATGGACCAATTATCATGATTTAGACGTGAACACTGAGTTGTATTACGATTAGTTGCACAATCAATAGAATTGAGGTTCTTTACAGACAATTTAGATATTTCATCAATATCAAGTACTTTAATGTTTGTTTCAAAAACATAATCTGATGGGATGATATTTTTTATGCTTCTATGTTTAAAAAATCAAAAATTATATTATTTATAGTATAAATACTTCCGTAATTTGAGTTCAATTAGATATTCTATGCAGAATTACAGAAATAAAACATTCTAATACTTTGAAGTAACGATGCATTCGATCTTCAGAGCTAATCTTCAAAAAAGGCATATATAATGGAGTAAAAGATAATGTATCAAAATATATCATGCTTGATTGTATATCTTATAATAGAACAACATTATAAATATTAGTAATTTATAAAACTTCTTTTCGGAATGATAAAAATATCTGTGTTTTGTAGAAGACAATCTTCTAATTTTAACATAGTTGCACATGTTTAGTTATCTTTCAGTGAAAATATTCCGGGATAGTTAATTGCAGTTTTATTTGTTTTTCTTTGAATAATAATGATGACTAAAGTCCTTACCTTTGAACAAAACTCATTATAGAAACTTTTGCAGGAACTGTAAATAAATATTCCGCAATTCAGTTTAATTACATCTAAATTATTTTAAACGGTCCATTTTGAAAGGGGATTAATAACAACATATTGAGAAAATTGGTTTTTCATAATTATGTCATAATAAAAAACCTTGAAAAATGAAAAAAATAGCCTCAGTTTGAGCATCTTGGTCAAGTTAAGTAAAGTTAATTTCTTTAGATAATGGCTTAATTTAGAAGTGAGGTATACTAAATATTTTTATTTTTATTTTTGGTAATTATTTTTCAATAGATTTATATTCATGAAGTCATTTCCGGGAAACAATATTCATTACAGCTTAATTTTTTTATACTGCCTATAGAAACAGTAATGTTATGTATTATATGTATATATATACATATATAAACATATAAATTATACATTATAGAGCAATTTAAATTTAAAATTTGTGCTGACTACATATTTACATCTCCTTACACAATATTCTTATGTATAGAGTTTTTTCGTTACTCTTTACATAAGTATTACTTATGTATTAAGTATTAATAAAGTATTAAGTATTAATTAAGTATTAAGCATTAATTAAGTACTAAACATTAAGTAAGTATTAAGTATTAATTAAATAATAAGAGTAAATATTAATTAAGTGTAAAGTATAAATATTGATGAAGTATGAAGTATAAATATTAATTAAGTATGAAGTATAAACATTAATCAAGTATTAAGTATTGCTATATACTTATTTAAGTATTAATTATGTATTTGATTCTGCTATATTTAATAAAAAATGATTGTATAACATTTCTTAGTAAAAAAGAGGAAACTTTATATTTTAGTTTTTATGATAAAGTTCTCATTAAAAAGCATAGTTTTGAATGATAAATTACTTGCGTGTTTTAGTTAGTTCCATTTAAATATAATTAAAGTATTAGTTTTTAAATATTTTTTCATTGTTATCATGTCATTTATCAATCACACCATCTCAGTACAAATGTCCGTATTTTAAATTATACGTTATATTATTTTAAATTAGTACAATTTTAATAAACTACTTTTCTCTTCCCCAATCCCTTGATATTTTGTTACTATTAGGACTCTGTATTGAAAAAGAATTTTTTCCTGAAAATTATCCTTCAGGTAAATGAGAGATGAAAAAGCTTCAATTTTGGAATTTTTATATTACTTTTAAAAAAAAAAAGAGGGCACTTTGCTGCATCCATAGAGGCTTAATTTATGAAACTTCAATAAATAGAATGCGCAGAAACTGAATTTCAAGATTGTAGTTAAATGTGATGTAACTGTGATCAAACTACACTCTATTAAATCATTATCTGTTTAGTAGAAAATATATATTATAAATACTAACTTTTCTGTATACATAATGTAATTTTTCTGTATTATGTGTTCAAACTCAATCATAATTCTAAATTTTTTGTGCAAAAATTATGAATTATTTAAATGTATAATTAGAAAATCTTTAATGAAATTTTGCTTTTTGAAATGTAATTATGTCAGTTTTACATTTATAAATACTCAGTATAGTTCTTAAATTTTCAATCAAGTGGATGTAATATAAACCGAGTCTTGAGAGTTATCCACAATTAATTACACATCTTGTAATATAGATTTTTTGGTTATTCGTAACTGCTTATTGATACCATTTGAATACTTATGAATAACTCTTTTTTGTTTATAATTATTGTTTTTACTTTAAAATAAATAATTATTTATATGTATGCATGCAAACACAGAGCTTCTTCTCTGTATTATAATTTTTAAAAGAGAGTTCCATTTAACCTAGACATCAAATTAATTCTTTAAATCCATCAAAGACATTTTTCTTGTAAAATTTTAAAACAATAAAAACATGTAATATCATATAATGACGATGTTCAAAATGAAGTTTAAATATTAAAACTTACAGACATAAATCTTTGGTATTTTAAATGGAAGATGTGTTGTGTATCATTGATAACAGTGTTGATGAAGTAGGGAAAGAGTAATTAATATGATTTTTTTAAATAATTTAGAATTTAAAATTTACAGTTTAAAAACGAACAAATGATGCAGAATAATCTAATTAATTTTATGGTATGACCTTGTACTATATTGAAGAATTATTATTTTTAAATCTTTCATGAAAATATCTTTACTTGCAATTTTCTCAAAATCCATTTTTTGATGATTCCGGTATCCTTTTCACAAACTTTGATTTATATAGAGAGCCGTTATTGTACACATTATTATATGAATACAAATTTTCAATAAAGTGAATGCTTTTTTTTCAAATAAACGTTCGCAAATTTTAGATATAGAACAATATCTGCATACAATTTAAAGGGAATTTTACTCACAAAGTTTAAAATTTTTAAACATTTTTATAATTTTATTTTTTAAAATTTCGTGTTATTCATTATATGGACTATTATGTTTACAAACACCCTGTAAAATAATTATAAAATTTATAAAAAGTGTACCTAACAGTAA
Source organism: Trichonephila inaurata madagascariensis (assembly GCA_019973955.1). Taxonomy (NCBI): domain Eukaryota; kingdom Metazoa; phylum Arthropoda; class Arachnida; order Araneae; family Nephilidae; genus Trichonephila; species Trichonephila inaurata. The sequence goes on along the minus strand of BMAV01008884.1, from coordinate 123,465 downwards.
GAACAAGTCACGAAAATAAAAGTAAAGTAGTTATTCATTGTTATAATTGCTCATACAGAATTATTTATATTTTAAAATGGGATTATTTCAAGGGCACATAAGTATGCAGATAATTCAATGAAAAATTATTTAATTCATTGTTTTTAATTTTAGTAAGTGGGAATCATTTAAATTTGGTGTAAAAAATTCATTTTTCCTTGTCGCAGAAGTCCTAGCTACCTTATAATGTTAATCACTTAAAAAAAAAACAACTTTAAAATACCACTGAAACTAACGGAAAAATATTTCTACAACTTAATATAATTTCATTTAAATGAAACTTTAATATATACAAAGTATTTAGCTATAATATATTATTTATTTTCCTCTATTCACTTTGATTAATCATTACTAAATCAATAGCATTTATATATTTAAAGCTACACCACACCCACATATGTACACACAAGCACAAACACATACATTTATATATAGTATATATATCTTCTACAAACCTTATGCTACCTATGTTTTCTGGTTTTCCAGGAACAAAAAATGAACCATTCTAGAAACGAAATTCTGACTGGATACTTGAAACAAAATGTGTGCGGTAATATTGATGGAATTTATGTTAGTTTTCTGACTTGGGTGCGAAGACGTGAAATCAGTAAACAAATCTGCTACCACAAGTAGATTCTGTGAATTGTGGTTTGGTATGCAAAGAAAGATTCACTGACCACCTCCCAATGTCTTATGTTATGCAAACCACTATCCCAACGGTCACGACCCCAAACAACGTCACCAAACATTGTGTCATTATTCAGCCCTAAAACATGAGACCTAAAAATAATATCACCATGCTTCATAAAACTTTTGGGGTTTAATTGAAATATTTTTATCTCACCTCTCCTACTTTCCTGGTGCCTTCTTGTCTATCATCTACTTCATGCATTAGTCAACTTTTTGGTTGGCTAAATCATAATAATGGATGATCCTTACCATGCAAAAACTTCAGTCATAGATGTTTATAAGTATAATACAGACGAAATGAGAGGCACAAAAAATAAGCAGGAAAACATTCATCAAACATAGAATTCCCTGCACTAACGTGAAATTTGTTCACAATGCATTTAGGGCAGCATTTCTCAAACTGTGGGGCGCGCCTCCCTTTGGAGGTATGATAACCTCCCTTCGGAGGTATGATAACACAACAAGGGGGGGCCCCAGCATATCGAAAAGTCGAAAATAAAACATTATTAAAAAATAATATTAATTTACTGCAAGGAAATAAAACAAAATACATTCTGACATAATAAAAAGTAAAATACGTATTTACACTGATATAATACACTTATAAATGTATCAGTACTGCATTTGATAATTAATTTAACACTGTCAAGATAAGAACAAGTTTAACAATTAACAGTGACACAATGGGCTTGTCATAAATAAAATAATAATAGTAAAATAATTTAATACTTAGATAAGTTGTATGGTTTGTAATTAAATTCGTACTGTAGATTTACTTCAAAAAACATTATTATTGAATTCAATACATAGTTATTTTTTGGATGGGGGAGGGTGGCGTGAAGAAAATTATGACCGAAAATTGGGTCGCATGTATTGAAAGTTTGAAAAGCACTGATTTAGGGTTCATAATTTCGTGCTGTCCCCCCCCAAATTCTAAGCCATCTACCAGCATGATGTAACTTAAAAATGATTTCATCCGAACACAGTATTTTTTAACATTTATACCCCTGAGCAAATGTAAAAAAAAAAAAATTATATTGCTTGCTGCAGCCAGCAAAAGTATTATTTCTGCCTTAAATTTTCAATGGGGGTTGCGGCGCGTTTTTGATAAAAATTTCTGTCTTTAACAATTACATTCAAATACTTCAATTGACATGTAACCTAAAAGAGTGACTTTTCAGGAAATTGGTACATAAGGAGGTATGCAGGGGTTACAGGTATGCTAGAGATAAAAAAAATACATTCTTGTTCCTGAGCTAATAAAGCCTTAATTTTGGCAAAGATATTTATTATGTTCAGTAGATATTTGCAAAGATTCGGCTTTGTGGAAGTGAACTCCTAAAGAGATTTTTGAGTTTGATTACGTGGGTGTTGTGGATAAAATAATCCCGTTTTTGATCAATTAGACCTACAGACTTGAAATTTGGCAAGCATGCTTCTTTGTTAAGTAAAAATCCGCTACAATTGCGATTGAGTAAATGGACTACAAGAGGGCTACATATGTATGTGTTAATGACAAATCTACTTCTGTTTAGAAAATTTAAGTCCTATTTTTTCTAATATAGGAGAGGGTTATAAGAAATATTTTTCAATGCAATCAAATCTTAATGTTAGTACATAGATAATAAAAAGCTAGAAAAAGAATATATAGTCTTACGTCTTGAGATACTCAACGAAGTATGAGGGTAACGATGGGCGTAGATAATTTTGAAAAAAGTATTTGATGGATATTTGCATTTCTTCATTATTGCAATATTTTTCACATTCTTATTTTTCTTCAGACTACTTAGGAATAGAATATATATTATCATAAAAAAAGGGAAACATGAAATTCAAGAGAATACTGCAATTAAAAAAAGAAAGGAGCAAAAGAGAAAAGCAATACTTAAGAAAAAATTGAGACAGGCATGTGAAGCATAGTCAGCTATAACGAGCATGTTAAAAAATATTGGGTTTTTTACTTGGAAGTGATGATGTGCAGCTTAGAGCCTCTTGGTTTAAGAACTTCTTTCCATCCCTGCCATTTTATTTATTTTCTTATATTCTTTAGACAAGAACATTAATACTACAGACACGATAGCTTCCTGACTTAAGTAGTTCACTTTGATCTAACGGCGGATATAATTACATCTTTGGTTCTCAAAATAAATTGTAAATCTATACTATTAAAGTTGTTTATTTTTGTATTTCATTTTCGACGTAAATAATGATTTCTAATGTCCTACATTTGGAAGGAACCTATCAAACATTCGACGACAAAGACATTATGATCTTATATAATGTATGTTTTGTAGCTATCGGTAAAATAATCCCTGTAGGGTAAAAGATGTAATTACTTTTCCCAAAACCTTTACTAAATAAATGGCACCTTGAGCAAAAATCACGGGTTTTCTCTTTTTTTATAGATAAATAAGAATATACTGAAGTTTTCATTTTCTTGGCTTAAGAAAGATATCGCATGAGTGGTTTGAAACATTTTTATAGAAATATTTTCTTAGTTTTAGGAAAAAAATTATTGTAACCATAAAAAAAAAACTAAGTAATCTAACAATTGGTAAAGTAATAAATCACCAAAAATTGCGAAGATTTTCTAGTTCTCTAGTTATACATATATGTCATACACATGAAATATTATACAGCTTTACGTTTTACATCCTTTTCAATAAGAACATTCAAAAATCACCTTAAAATACTTTTACTTTTGATGAAAACAACTTGGAAAATGTTTTCTCAGTTTCTGAAAGAAAAAAATATAAGATGAAACCGTATAATACAATTAGATTCCCAGGTATTTATAATAAAATAGTAATATTTAATAATTTATAATATTTAATAAAATTTTACTTGAACTTTATACATATTATTTAAGAGAGAAAAAAAATTAGTTATACAAGATGAATTTACAAGGGAATTTTGAAAATAGCATATTGAAACAAAATTAAGTTAACGTATGAAATGTACTAAGTGTTTTTTTTTTTTGTTGTTTTTTTTTTAAATGAACTTAAGCCAAGAAATCATAAAGTGAAAAAACATTTGCACTTGAACACTGTTATTTTTATCACGTGTTTCAAGAGAAATGATAATTATATTTTAATCGAAAATATATTTAATTAGATTATAATTAATATTATGTGTTTTAAGAGATGGAAAAAATTATGAAAACATCATGACTTTAAAAATTCATTGGAATTACTCTTTAATTAGTAATCAATATTCATTCAAATAATGTGCTGAATATTTACAGATTGGAAAAAATGTTAAATTATAAGGACTTGATTTGACTGGATTTCCCTTGGGCAGGGAAACTGGGCTGCTCTAGCAGGCCTCAATCTCTTATCTGAAACTGAGAGGTGGCACTGTGTTGTCGACAGGAATGGTTAGTTTTAGGTTTGGCTTCAGGAAGAAAAATTAATGGGGTAGATTGGCATAGAAAAACCTCAGCTTTTTGAATGGAGTTTTTAGATTGGATGTTGGGAGTGAGCATTGGTGTTGAGTGCCTGTGATTCAGAGTAAAAGAAATCAATGGAGTTTAAACTTAAAAGTTGAAATGTAACTACATGAATAAAAAGGGAATTTTTGAAGTGAAGTAAAAGAAATTTTGAAAATTTACGATCTTTCAACATGAATTCAACTAGTCGACAGAAATTTTGCTTGTTTGTTTCAGCTGTTTAAGTTTAGGTAGTAACTTCAAAAATTTTGGCATTCATTTTACTTCGTTAGAAATTATATTGAAAGCTTAGAAATCTTAAACAAAATTAAATTTTTTGTCTTCCTGGTTCTGGCCGAATCCTCAGATACTTTGAACACTATTGTTTTGCTCGTTGTTATGATTTGGGGTTTCACTATTATTTTGAGGTGAAGAATCCGGGGTAACTCCACTACTAAAGTTATTGAATTATACTCCTTCTCGTATTTCGTAATTATAAGAAGTATTATTTTTCAATTCCTACCATTAGCTCACACTTTATATATTTATATATTTATCTTGTTCAAAATTTCAATCGATAATAAAATACTTTCTATTCTTCCAATCAAGTTTAAATAATTTGTTTTTAAACTTGTATGGGTTGTTACTTGTGTGGTTACTTGTAGTGATTACTTGTAGTTTATGTTAATACATTTTTTCAAATATTAATTCATTAATTAAATTTTATTTTTTTTTTTCATTTTAAATTTATTCTGCCTTACTTCCGTCGTAGTTACAATTAGATTCAATAGATGGCATCAGTAAGTTTTCTAACAAAGTAGAATTGACGTTAAATAAAAATATTCTTATATCACTTGTTAATCGGGATAATTCTTTTTAGGCTTTGGGAATTTTGGGCACTTGATGTAGCAGGCTGTATACCCGTATTCCCAACAGTTAATACAACAAAGATTTTCCCGCTTTTCATTTTACTTCTCAGTTTTCAGCTGTATGTTTTATTCCCACTCTTTAAAAAAACATCTGAGTTTTATGTAGCAGTTTGCCACAGTGTGGTAAAAATTTCTACAATTGAAGCATTGGGTGCCTTTTCTAGATTATAAGGACAAGAAAACACAAGTATTGCATAACTCATTTTATTAGAAATACACTGGTGTTTTAATGTTCTTGTTTTAATGCATTGTCTTTTTAATATTGTTGATAGGTTTCTGTGCGCAATAGTGTGGGACTGTCTAAAAGACCACGTGCATGATAGTAATATATATATATATATATATATATATATATATATATATATATATATATATATATATATATATAAATTCAATTTAATTCATACATTTCATTATCTATAGTTAAATTAAATTCCTTTCATGTACATTCTACGTAGTAAACGTTTAACAAGAGTATTAATTTTTTTCTACCCCCATTGCATTACATTATTAAGATAATGTTTATCATATGTGAATGTCTTAAGACATCTTTCATATCATCAATATATATGACTTGAAAAAGAACTTAAAAATGAAGACCTTGAGAAGACCCAAAATATATTTTTATCATTTATAATTTTAATATTTTATTTAAACTTTATTTATTTATAGCTGTTCAAAACTGTAAATGGAATTGTAAACACGATTGAAAGATTCTTCCATAATTAGTAAAGTACACACTATATATATTAACGATGTTACTCAATTTATTATAGGAATTTTGTGAAAGTTAAGAAATAAAAAAAATATGTGAGGATATTTTATATTTAGAAAAATAATAGCTAGTTTTTCATTCAGTGCTAAAATAATGACTGTTCAATTCTAACTGCTTAATTTAGATATAGTATGTATTTGGAAGACATTTTTTTTGTAATATTTATAGATGGGAGAAAAATTAGTAGGAAGCTTATCAACCCACACATATATATAGACCATATTACCCCAAATATAACGCAATATTTTTTAAGTTGCCATTTCCCGTTAAAAAATTGATTCGCTCTATATTTCAGATCTAGGGAAGGGAATGATTCTTTTTTTATTTACTTATTATTACTTCCCAAATAATACCTAATTTTGTTTTACATTTCTTAATTAATTACTATGATTGTAACTTGTGTTAATACTTAATATTAAATAAATGCTTATTTGACTAAATTTTTTATATTTTGAATTATTAAATGAAAATGAATAAATCGCTTTTAAGTTTGGGGGTATTTTTTCAAAATATATCAATAAAAAGTTTTATTATTGCGGTTTTTTCGGGCTAGAAATGTATATAATACCCATAGCCAATAAATTCCCACACCAATTGTATTTCATTTAATATGAAATATGAATAAACTATGTATTTAATGTAGAAATAGAAATAAGCAAGTCTTTGATCATATTCCTATAGATGGAATGGTGTGTGAAAATAAATACTTGGACCAATCTCTCTCTATTGCCTGCAGGACAATTGATAACACAGTATGTGGAAATAATGCGAATGCACGTAAAAGATATTAGGTGGAACCACTGCATCCTTGTGGTTACTTAATCTTCGCGAAGAATAGGGCTTATCCAACTTTCGAAATCGACTTTGTGGCTATGTGAAATGAGAGTTGTATATCTACTCCCCCTTTTTTTCATTGACGCATTTTGTCAATCATTGTAACATCTACTTTCTAAACAGAAAAGCCAAATATGCATTGGATTGTATAAAGAATATTCCTTTTCTTGAAATTTGTATTTATGTCTCCCTTTTTACTTGAATTCTTAAAAATATATTTATTATCAAAGTAAGTATGCGGTATAAGTATTTCAGTGGAATTTCTATTGTATATAGAGAGATGCATTTAAAATGTAAGGATTTCTCTATTTGTAGCATAGTAATCAATTAATGACAAAAAAAAAGATTTTTTTTTGTTTCTTTTGGAATTAGATATTTAAAAATATTTTATTCGATACATTGGCAACAAAATTTTTAATTTAACTTATAAAAATGAATTTTTTTTTCTTTTTAAGAAAAAGAAAATCTCGCTTATATAAGTCTTCAAGAGTCCGTCACGAAATTTATATTCGTTCTACAATTATGTGCATCTACGTTATTTCTTATATTTTGTAGCCGTATAGTTAGAGCTTAAATAAATAAAAAATCAATCTTACTAGCTTTTATAAATATTTCACGCATTTACCTTTTAATTATTAATAACTTTTATCACGGAATTATTTTCTTTAACCAACATAATTATTCCGCTATTAATTTTAACTAGGAAATATACACATTTTTTTTACAATTACTTCTGGATCATTCAGAAGCGAAATGTAACATTCTTCGCAAACAAAAAATGAGTCCGATTGTTTCAGTCTTCAAAGATATTAACAATGAAATATATTTTTAAAACTAGCTGTGCATAATAAAAATTCATGCAAAAATTATTTTAAAAAATATAGGAATAGCATCTAAGAAGAGAAGAAAGTGCATTGAAGGTAGTAGCTATTACATAGGGAAACAATATTTCTCGTTGTTTCAGTTAGGAATAACAATGCATTTTTAATAACTTTAAATAACTGTATTAAAGACCTTTTAAAACAAGCGCGTGCATTTTATAAGAAATAGAAAGTCTCATAAAATAAAGCTAACTTTGACATTTTATTACAAAGTTAGATTTTTCCTAGTATATCAAAACTAATCTCATCAATTTATTTCATCCATCATATTTTTTAAGCTAAAACTTTATAAAGAAAGTTTCTAGTTATGTTTAATTTTTTAAAAATTTTTACTTGGCTATATTTTTGACACACTGATTTTCATATCAATACATTCATATTCAAAAATTAATTATTTTGTTAAGCGATTATTCGGCATTAATTTATTACATCTTGCTAAAGGAGAAAGCCCGGTGTTTTTCTAAATAAAAACTTCTAATACAGTAATGTTCAAATAAACTATAAATAATGATAGTAAAGTTTGAGAAGTACTTAAAAGAAGCATTTGTTCCTTTAATTAAATGTTTCATTATATTAGTTGCATGGATTAAAAGCATGGATTAAGAAGTATTCCACTTGGAGGATTATTTGTTGATAGAGAAATAAAAGGGATTAAACAACTGCAATTTTTATGAGTAATTAGAGATGTTCTGAAAAAATAATGACTTTTGTGCCCTTTACCTTCTCTAATCCTCATCAAACTACGGATTTTACCAAGAGTTTGGAAACATAGTTTTGGGTAAGGAAAAAAATAATGAAATCGAAATGCATTTCATATCCAATTAAAAATAGTATTTGAAAGCATTTATCTGAAATAGATAACAGACAATAGTTCATCCATCTGTCAAACGTTATAATGTGTTTATAACATAAAATCTCTGTAATTTATATTTTTTCTTTAAATACTTGTTGCCAGAAAAGCCTAGTTAACAGTGCCGAAAAAAACAACTGAGTCCTTAGGAGAAGGAGCAGCTTTGAAAAGGTTGATTATCACTGTGATTTATATATTTATTTTTTTCAACAGTGATGATCCCTTTGAGAATTTTCACATGCGGAAACTATGGATTTTGATAAGCCGATAGCCACATCAAAATCGATTGAGTGGTGTCAAAACATTTAATTTTATCTACAGTTACTATTGTTTTCCTCCTCACAGAATTCGACATTTCTACTATCTTTTCTTTTCAGGACACTATTAGGATGGCAAATACCTATTCAATCAGAAGCACTCACTTGAATGTAAAAATAGCGGCTGTACATATAAGGAACGGGAGTTACGACTACGCCTCCAGGATTCCTGTAATTGTGTTGTTAGAATTTTACAAATGGTTGCCTGATTATTAAAGATAGGTTAGCGTAATGGACATGGAGATTCTTAGAAATATTTGGAGAGCGGACACAGAAGAAATATTGTTTATCGGATGATAAAAAAAAATGATTAATTTTTTCAAACAGGGAGAAAAGGGAAAGAGTAGAATTTTTAGAAGAAAACTTATAGAATGTTGTCCTTATAAAAAAATATTCTTATTAATATTTTACTAGGAAAAAATGTTTCGCAATATTTTAATTTTATCACCTGTCAACAAAAACCTAACAAAATAATGTGAAATAGAAGAATTATTTATAACTAGCTTAGTTGAATATATATGATAAAAACCTTAGCTGTTGAGATTATTTATTTATCTATATCACATATTTCTTGATATATATATATATATAAATTATATTCCCTCAGAATACAGACAATTTTGTTTAATACATAACGCTTCATGTTTCTGTACTGTCACCTAAGTTTTTTATTCCTTATGAAATAGTAATTTCCTCTTTCAATACTGCTCAATATTTTCAACTTAATTAAAATATTAATCACTGGAACCAAAAAAAAAAGCATTTCTCATATAGTGATAGAGACAGCCCATTATAAAAAGTAAAAACTATGTATGGAGATTCCCATATATTCTAACTCTGAAAACAGAGATAAATTAGTAATCACATGATATGTATTCGAATGTAAAGCGCGTTTCTTACAGAATGAATTCAAGGAAGTCTAGAAATATTTACGTTTAAATTAAGTCCAAAAACGAATGATGATTCAAAATTCCTCTGCAAAACAGTTTGCATAAGAATATAATTCTTTTGCATGACAAAGCGTAGGTTCCTTAGACGTGTCTGAAAAGCTTAGTGAAAAAAATAGCTGTCGCACAATAATCCTCCTGGGAATATTTCTGGCAAACACATTTTACGTATGTTGCTTTACTACCTTATAACTAAGAATTATACAGAAGCACTCTACATCAAAGATACACATTTTTCTCTTTGTTTAAAAACAAACAAATAACATAAAGATATTTAGAAAAACCGTGTTTGTTTGTCGATTTTTTTTTTTTTTTTTGCAAAAGAATCCATTCTTTTTCAAATAAAATAAACATTCTAGAATAAATGTGTATGTTTTAGATTTATCGCTTCATATGTACTTTTCAAAATATTTTCCTCGGTTCTATGATGAAGAGTAAAACGAAAAGTAATTTCCATATTTCGATAGAAATACGCTTTAAGGATACCTTTTCTCAGACTGAAACACATTGCTTTCGCTTAAATACCACTAGCTCATGTGTTTGATATATCAAAGATTTTCGGATCTAATGGAAATTTTGATTATAAGCCTTATCATACCAATTTCCAATTTTAGTTTCTAAATTCGGAGGCAATGAAAACTTCGATTAATCTAAAAGTTAAATGTTTCAGTCATTCGAATTTGTAGCGTTTAACTTTTTTACATTCAATTTTGTAAAATTGACGTAATAGTATTCATAATTTTTAGATTACAATATTATTATACTTCATTAACTTAACTTATAACAGCGTAAATTAAACCGTTTAAAATCATAATAAATTTTTGTTCAATAGCTTAAAAATTTACTTAACACATTTTAAGCTTTCAGTAATCTTTATTTTTGTTATTTCTAATATTTTAAATTTACTTTTTTTATCATTGCGCAATTGCTTTAATCTCTTAAGTATGATAAAATGTTTTTAAAAAAATCGCATTTATATTTGATATTTAACTTTAACTATTAATTTTTTAACATTTATCTAAGTACGAACACACACGGCAATAAAGTAAATTGATTGAAAAAAATGATACTAATTGGCGAAAATATGAAAGCAAGAGGATAGAACAAACAGGTTTCCGTGCATTCAAACCAATTTGATTTAATCGCCGTGAGACAGTTGTTGTTGAAACTTGCGTACTGGTAGTGGTTGCAAGGTTTGCAGATATTTGGTCAGAAGTGAAATTTCTATTCCTTTTTGCCACTAGGTCTTTATAACAACCCCTTAAAGGTATAGTGTTCCTATCACGTTTTCCGGCATGTTTTCGGAAAGCATTTCCGCCTTCAGCGGTCTTTTTTATCCCTTTGGTGGCCATTTATTTTTCTTTAAATTCCTGCCAGTTTTTTATGTTTTATTAACAATTAAGCAATAGCATTTAATGAAACGCATTTTATTTTGCTGAATTTTATTTTTACATTTAAATTTAAGGGATGGGAAGTATCCTTCCCACGGAACCATTTACAGACATACATAAAATTAAATTTAATGGTGATTATTTGTCATGAAAAATGAGAAGCATGTTCCAATGCACAAGGGAACATCACATTCAGCACAGATGCAGTGGGTTCTCTTTTCTTTTCCTTTTGTGCTACATTTCCTTCATCGTCTATAGTTGGAAACCATCTTTGGCATATGATTTTCCACACTGGCTAAGTGCACATCATCCGGAACTGCACACTTCTTTGCTTGGAATTTAGCAGTACGCCATTTCCTTTTTCTTGAGGAATATCCGTCTATTAGCTGAAGAGCTAATGATATACGGAATGTTAGCTGGTCCAAATTTCTGTTTCTTTTGTTCACTTGCCACAATACGAAACTATTTACGATGCCAAGGTCAATAAAAAAATAAAAAGATATGATGCCACAATTTTACAGATCATATTTGGTATCTTTCTTTTCTTTATAATGATATTAGATAGCTACTGGAACAAAATATACGAAATAAGAAAAAAGGTTTTACAATAAAAACAGTGTTTTACTCACCTTTGCAGCAGAATTGTTCAGCAGTACAAATGTCACATCAAAACAGATGTAGTAGGACAAATCTCACATAAAACTTTCAAACATTCGAAACCAAAATTGCCTCCAACTCCATTCAGTCGATTGAACACTAGATGGCAGCACAAAACTGAATCGGGAAATTATGTTCCCACCGCTCTAATAGCAGCGTCAATATATTATAATGGGAATTGTGCTTCCCACACGCGTATTTTGCAGGATCTTGTAGGTGGGAAGTAATCTTCCCAAGGCCCACGAAAGGGTTTCGCGAGCAGACACTCTTTGATACACCCATTGCAGCAGCTACAGTGGGGACACTTTGATCTTCTTCCAGTCGTCTAACTGCTCGTCCACGACCTTAGTCACTGAAATGATGTCTTGTTGACATTTTACTCATAATTATTGAAAGAACCAAAAATAATTTAAGAGAAAAACTTTTATAACATCCAGAACTATTTTCATCAAACATCAAACCACACGAATTTTAGTATGGATCATGAGGTTTTATGCAGTGTCTATTATACAGATAACGAGCCCTGGTATACCACGCCCTCTGAATTTAGATTTACTGTTATTGGTCCATTTTCTAAGACGCAATTTTACATAAATCACTTGTTCGTTAGCAATTGTCAAGCAGTGTATATAAGGGTTTAAGTAATAAATCATGGTATTTATTATATAACCAAGTATATTATTAATATTTGAACCAAAAGGTCACTAAAGGTAAATATTTGTATGCAACTCTTCCTTTAAGGTTTCTTAGACATAAAAGAAATTTAAATTATTAGTACATAGCAATGTGTAAGTTTTTGGATCATTATGTCAATGCAGTTTCAATCAATATGTAGTTTTATCGAACATGTGTTTTTATTTTTTTAAATATCTTTATTATTACACAAAATTATACTTACTGAATAACATAACACATGTCAGAAAAAAACAATAATACATTATTTCACAACACATTTAAACTTAAATAAATATTAATAAGAAGAAAACAACCCTCGAAAACTTTATCATTGGAGTCATTTGATTCGACAGTTTCTTTTCCATCCTAAGCGGTGGGGTTTACGTAATTGCTCGACAAACGTTATAGTTTAAGATTCTGTATAAGAAATGCAGATAAAACTATAATTAAATACGAAAATCAATGGACGAAAATTAGATAAAATGCATCCCTTAGTCATAAAAATGTTTTGTAATTAAATATGAAGTTGTGTGTCAATGTGAAAAATTAAATATAATTAAAAAATTTCAAATTTAACGCAATTTTTACAGAAATAAACTCTACAAATAATATGGTATGCTCACAAATTATAAGCTTTATATTCAAAAGTTTTCATTTTTAAAGAACAACTTAAGCAACAAATTTATTTATGCTTAAAAATGATTAAATGTATTAAAATTTATTTTATTTATGGTAAATTTTGGTGCATAACGTGCACCTATACTTCCAAGCTGTATTTTTTTAAAAAAATTATGTATATTCACCGTATAACGCGCACTCCAATTTTTAAGAAATCTAAAATGTACGTGTACATAGCTTTTAAAGCTAGCAAAGCTTTTTAATTTTCTAAAGTGTTATTTGGGGTATTATCTTTAGCTAAAGAGAAAAAAGTAATATTCTAGAACCCTTAAAGTACATAAGAAATGTAATTTCTTTTAAATAAAGAGTATTTAAATATATTTGTAGGAGTTAAGTTTTCTTACATCCATCTCTTTTTAATTTTTTTAAATCTATCATTTTTATATCCTGAGTATAATGTGCAAACGTAAATTTTGATCTTATTTTATATGTTAAATGTGCGTGTTATACGTCGGATTCTACGGTTCACATAAATAAGTCATAATTGGAAAATTTCGACCACGATTCCTGAAGTAATAAGAAATGTAAATAATTTGTAAGAGATATAATTTTGAGATTGTATTTAAAAAATGAAGTATTACTTACGTTTTCTTTTTGTAAACTTTTACAGACCTATATATTTTATAAAAATAGATCAAAGTTTCAAAGCCGTTTCTTAAAAAATAGGGTGAAAACTAAATATTGACAAAAAATAAAAATAGATTTTATTCATAATCTGACACAATTCCTAAAAGTGAGTGGAAGAAATTGTTGCGCATGCGCTGTTAAATCTGTAGATAAACCACTTAAAAATTATTACATGAGCCAAATTTCTTTCATAGCCGGCTGGATTTCGTAGCTGGTTTTTCGCTGGACTTATGTACCTAAGGTTGCGTGTTCGACCCCGGTTCAAGTCGGTGGATTTTCCTGATGCAGAAAATCGATAGCGGCCATGTAGTATGATTTTACGTCAGGAAAAAGATCCCTTGAATGCGCCGGTTTAGCTTGGATGCGCTCCGCAAATTTCAATTCTTAGGTACAAATTTTGCATCGGCAGAGCTCAGGTGCCTCCCTCTGGGAAAGAGACTGGGTGTCAAAATTACTTGCGGTAATTTGTATCGCCTAAATGGGGCCACACTAAAAAGTGATACCAGCTCCTGGGGAATGTACTAGGTCTACAAAGGTAGAAATACCAATATGGCAGCCCCATTACAAAAAAAAATAAATCTTTCGTTATTATTAATAATTATTAGATTTATTTTAATAATAACTTTTTAATCACATTACACACACATAAATAAATAAATAAACATTTGATAATCTTCCGTCGGTGGTTAAAATGGTTTCTTGCAAAACGTTGGTTTAAATATTTTCTTCTAGCATTAAAAAAAGAGAGAGAGAATGGTTCTTTTCTTCCTTTTTACACAAAAATTAGTGTAAAAATTCAAAATATCGAAAGTATTACTTGACATTTTCAAGGGTTGACGAACATACACTTTAGGGATTACTTTCAACTTTCCGACACAACTTCTGGAAATACTGGTTCCAACTGTCAAGTAAAATGCCCTCAAATTCGTCAGCACTTTCCAAGAATACGAAATATTTTTCTGGATACCTTTTCGCATTGGAATGCAGAATTTCTTCTAGTGAGCAAATGTTAACATGTTTAATACCTACCAGCTGTCTGGAAATACTTGTAGGTATTCCAGGCCAGAGACTTTGTTATTCCTCCACATCCTTTCTAGCGTGACATAAATGGAAGAATGTAACCGCGACATGAATGAGAGAAGTTGAAATAAATTCCGTTCCTGTGTTCGTTTCCGAGAATGTGAAACAAGAAATATTCTTCTATAAATCCTTTTTGATATTATTAAAAGTTCACTTTCATCTGAGGATATTTCATTTCTCTGAATAGTTTTCCTAAAAAGAAAGAAAAATCATTTCTTGTTTCTACCTTTTCTTTTTACTTAAATGCTTTCTACTCGCACAACTACGCAATTATCAATACAAAAATATTTTAGCCTTGTTGATTTATACTGAGCAATGTTGAAAATTTAGATTTACGAGCAAATACTTGCTTTTATTACAAGCATTATACTAAGAGCATAATATAAATGATACAAGCATGTATTATATGCATTGCTTTCTTGAAAGGATAATCTAATTGATAAAAAGAAGGAAAAAAAAATAAACATCGAGAATTAAAGACAGTGGATAATTAGCTAGAATTATAAATGAAAATAAAATAAGCTAAAGTAATCTTAAATTCCTAATGCAATACAATTGTAAAAAAATTATTCAAAGAAATGAAGAATTTTTTTTAAAAAAATATTTTAATGAATGAAATTTATTTCTGTTTTTAAAATGACTTATGAAGTATATACTTCTTTTCACAGATGCAATCAAATTTGATAAAGGCAAATTATATTCCATATTATTTTTTGTCATATTGCCTGTTTAATACACTACATTATTTTTGAAAGCTATGCTTGAAATAAAATTTTTCATCGTAATGTACACTATATTACTAAATGGATTTAAAAAGTTATCAATTAACATTAAAGTAGTTTATGTGATTTTTTTATTAACGTCTTAAGAGGACCTGGCACCTTAAAAATGACTTAATTATCACTTTTTGTATTTTATTTAATATAATTTGCATTGTTATCTTTTGATTGATGTGTCATTTTTATATAAATGAAAATTAGCAGTTGGAAAAAATTTTGTGAAAAATGTAAGCAAATTAGGGATATAGACCACGCCTCCTTTTTAGATAAAAAAGTTAAAAAAGGCTTTTTTCATAAATAAAAGCTATTCTAAAAAGTGAAATGGTGACTAAAAAAAAAGTTGTTACAAATTAAGCATGATATTTTTGGAGTATTAAGTTAAAGTAATTTTTTTAATTTTGAGATGTAAACATGACTTTTTTTTAAATTAAGGAATTTTGTATTAATAAAATTTATAATTTTAGTCCATATTCATCATATGTTTCTCGTAAAATTATAACACTTCCATATTATGTGAAGCAAAAAAATTTATAATTTGTATTATGATAAAAAACAAAAAAATTAACATTTTTCCTTGAGTTTTCTTATACACTTAATAATCAGTAAAAAAGGATAAATTGCAAAATATATTGTTTGAATTAATAAAAAAATGCTATAATATTTAAGACAAATAAATAGCTAATATTTTAAAGTGAAGTTTTTTTTTTGCTAATAATAATTATTTTTTTTTAATTATAAACTTTTAAAGGGTTTTTCTCTGATAGAGTATTTTTGATAGAGTGCGTCCAGGAAAATTAACGCTTTCGCTGAGCGAGACGTTTAAATATGACGGCGGTACTTAAGAGGTTAAAATCGCATCACAGTTTTAGCGCCAAAGTATAGTATTATTGAATTCAATGCATTGCTATTGTATTAGGGGGGAACGATGAAAATCATGGTTGAATATTGGGTCGTGAACATTGAAACTTTCAGAAGCACTGGTTTAGCTACATCAAAATAAATTTTGAGAATTTAAAGGTGAAGAAAACAATATATAAAGGAAAAAAATTGCATTGAGAATAAAGCAGACTGTCAGATTTACATTGTTCCCAAAATAGCTATAATGTCTATTGACCGGCAACAACTTTCAAGAAATGCCTAATATAAGGAAACTTTTAGAAGGAAACTTGAGCCTAAAAGCCCCGATTCATTGTAAAAGAGAGACGATTTAAAGAGCTGAATAGATGCCTTAAACTTCCAGAGAAGTTTTGCTTTTGTTACATTTATCGGGTTCTCTCCTTCAGCTGACGTAATTCTGTGCAGAGTATTGGTCTCTATTTCTTCAGAATAAAATTCAAATTCCTATCCATTCAACGTACTTTACTTGTTGAAGAAATATTTCCCATGCCACATTGCTATTGCTTTTTTTTAAATACATAAGTATAAAAATATTCTTGCATTCTTCAAATGCATTAAATGCTCTAAATTTATTTAAACATAATTTACTCAAAGATGCATTCAAAAATATTTATATCCTAATGAATAAGTAAAGTATTAATAAACGAGTAACAATAAACATGTTAGTACCAGATTCATTCAAAGCTATAAAAGTACAGGTCGAGTAAAGAAATAAGTATAAAATAATTTTTATTAAACAATTATAAGCTAAGTATATTAATACTAAAATGGTTGGAGTAAGCCTTTTTACCTGATGTAGCTCTGATAATTGGCTTTTGTCACATTCGGGGCAAGATGTTGGATGGAGTTCAGACCCCTGCTCAGATTTTTAAAAAAAAATTAAATTCATCTTAAAAGTTATCTCTAAAATTATAAATGCTTATAAAACCTTATTCACTAACTTATTCTGTATTTTATACTTCACATTTCTTCCATTATTTTAAGTTTCAAATGCAGAACAACAGGCCATATACTACCTTTCTAGAATCCTTCCCATCTGCAAATCGGATTTTGGCCTTAGTCTATTTACACTTACGAAGGCCCATCGGAGAGAAAAATTTATACTGACGAATTTAAAATCGATTTCTAATTTGTTTTTAGAATGTGCATTTTCTACTGGAACTCTCTCTTTTTAAATCCTGCCTTTTAATATCTATAATACTGTTTGTCAGACAAAGGTTTCCGTCTTCGGTGTATCTGTCTGTTGGGTAGTTCCATTATAATTTTGGGAGTTAACAATTACAGACTCAGCTACTTTTCTATCCTTCGACTCAATAACCTTACCAACAAATTTACTTATCATTACTAAGTTAAATATTATATAGCTTTCTAATATTATTATTTTCTCCATTTCTGCTGGGTGAAAGCCTTTTATAATAGCATCTGTAATTACTTATCATACGTTAAGGTAAAAAAAAAATCTGTTTTTTGAGAATGCTTCAGCTGCCCGGTCTCTTCTGAAAGTTTCTTGATTCAATATTTTTCAATCTATATGAGATAGACTATATTTCATAAACCCTCTTCACCTCCCTCATTTTACAGAGCACTTCTTTTTATACCCCTCTGTTACTTTTTATTGTACTCTGTTTATTATTCCACTTGTTACTTTTATTGTACTATCTTTGTATATTATTCCCTTTGTTCCTTTTTTATTGTACTCTCTTTGTATATCATTCTTTTTATATTTTTCATTGTACTGTATCTGTGTTTGATCTTTATCTAATGTATTATGTTCTACGTATTGTGTTCTGTCTCTTTTAGAGGACCGTTAGGTGTGTATCAACCTTCTGGACGAGATAAATTTTTCTGAGAACATAAATAGATAAATAAATCACTTGACTTAACTCTCTTAACTCATACTAAGATGTTATAAAGTGTATTTCCTTACATAACTTAAGTAAAGGAAACCCTTACTTTCTGATCTTAACAATCTCCTGTTCTTAGCAGGTGGACAAAATGTTATCTTGTTGTTAGTGCCCACCGAATCATATGGTACTGTCATCCATTTATTTCAGAAGATGTTGGATGCTTCAAGTAATTAAAACTATTTCACCAGCTTAAGTTGGATTGTGTTGGTTTTGTCTTTTAAACTATTCAATAACCACTCAAAACATTATTCTGAGATGGCTTAAACTTTTTGTTATTTTTACTTAATTAACTATTATGTTTCATAAAATATAAACAAGATATTATGTTTTTAGTGTAAGAGTTTTACGATTCTATCTAGTAACACATAAAATATTCACATAAAGGTAATTACTTTAGGTTTTAGTTAATTTAGTATTGTTTAGTTAACTAAAAAACCACATTTATATAAATCATTCCCAGTCTTCATTTTTGAAACTAGAAACGCGAAAAAAATTATTTGTTTACTTAAATAAGTATTTCTGGAAATATCTCGATTAAAATTCTAGTTAATAAATGGCGATTTCCTAGTTAATTAAATGCACATTTGGTTCTCTTCAAATGATGTTTAGCACAGTAATATGTAAATTAATAACACATTAAATTGAAATTTACGTTATGAATATATACTAAATTGAAAGAATTATTCTTTTCGAGTAAGAATGTTAACCTTAATTTTTGGAGAATGATGCTGATCTTATCTAGAACATAAAATCTAATTTACTTAGTTTAATGTTAAAAAATTAGGTGCACATATTTTCTACTTTAAAAACTATTTATATGTACATTTTTTGTGTAAAATCTTATATTTTAGTGTCACGTTTCAGTACTTCAAAAAAAGACATGAATGGTATCAAGGAAAAAAAAGGATGTTTTTACTGCAATTGTAACATAATCATGAATAACTTCGATTTTTTAAGAAAAGAGAAACTATACATAAATAACAAATTTAATGGTAGTCAATTGATTTATATCTTTCAAAAGCTAGAACTCAATTATAGAAGACTATACTAAGCCCCGAAAATTAAAACCGATTTTAATTTGAAGGTTACAATAGTTATTGTAAAGGAACAATAGTTGATTTTAGTAACTAGAACTCTAACTGAATGTCACTTGGGAAATAAAGAATTAAAAATGAATAACTCTTCGGTAACTTTCGTTTAATTATTTTCCATGCAATAAATTGAATCAAGCGAACCGTAAAAAGGTTCCCCAACTCAAATTAAAGAACATTTTAAAATGTTTCAAATTGAAACTTGTAGCAAAAGTTTTCAAGAAAAAGCGACGGTTAAGAAAATTTATTGTACTTAAGACAGCAGCGTCCATTTAAGGAGAAATTTTCATCTTTAAAATAAAAGAAATATACAAAGCAATTTCATAAAATTACGTAATATTTCAAAATACTGTATTCGGTAACTGAAGATATATAAGAGCCAAGTGAAACAAAAAATTGTTCGAAATTAATATAATTCCGTTAGGAACTGGATTTTAATCATTTTGGAATTTATTACGTTTAACACATTCTTTTTCTTTAACTGCAAAGCTAAAAGTGTTTTAATTGCTTCGCAATTCTTTAAAGATACATTATGCAAATTATATTAAATGTTTTTAAAGCAAATGGAGAATGTTGAAGAACAGAACAATTTACATTTTCGTGACCTTTACCAAGGAGTGCTTTGATAAATTCAGCAACATTATTAAGGATTAAATTTGCTGAATAATTCCTTGTATGTAGCATTGTAGCATTCATATAAAATTTATAACTTTACTTTTTAAAACAGCTAATTAATTTTTTCTTTTTTCATTTAACATATGAATAACTAAACATATATATAATCAATAAGCATTCTACTAAATCAAAGAAAAAACAAAATACATAAATGTATGTCAAAAATGAGCAATAGTAATAAGCAAAATAAGTAAAATAGAAAACATACAGCTTTAGAAACTCAGATACCGTAGTTTCAGGATTAAAAATAATTTTAGGGCCCAACACATACATATATATTCAATTCTCTTATGGTACATTTAATTTCATTCCTTCAGATTTGGAATCTTGACCAATGACCTGCAGCGTCAATACATTTTTGGCACCTTTAAAGACCATGAAAAAGACGAGTTAATGGGTTTCTTCTACTCACATTGTATGTGTGTTTCAAAACATTTAAAGTGTTTTTTTCACGAGTTTTAAAGCGCTCAGTTGACCTTGAATTTTCTATTCAAGACTTTTGAGCTGACAATAGATAATTTAATTATAGTTAAAAAATTTTTAATCGATTAAAACTAATTATTTAAAGAATTACTTATACATCTAAGGTGGAAATATTATTGGTGACTTGGGTCAAAGTTTTAAAAGTGTCTTGCTCATATTTATCCGAGCTTTGTTTTCTCATATTTTCAATTAAACTGAAATTTTCTATACATAATTGTTTGGGATGATATGCTTTAAGGATGTGGTTAAATTAAATGTTCTCAAATTGAGAAGAGAGGCGTGTCATCATATTTTAGATTACCAGCTATCAAAAAGATTACAAAACTGATTTTGGTTTAGTGATTAGACGTGTTTTAGATGAGTTTCTAACTGTGAAAAGATTTTGCTTAAGAAGCTAATTTATTATTTAGAATTGCCCTCAAAATCTGAATCAAAATTGCCTCTGTAAAGAAAATATAAAATCAAATAAGTTTAATAATACTTAAAAAAAAAGAAACTGATTCCTGAGAATGGAAAGAGATCCGCAGTTGTAATGGTAGTAACCTCAACAAAAAAATGAAATCATTTTGTTGCTGAATCATTTTCACTGCGCGACGTATGTGAACAATCAGTTTGAAAAATATTATAACTTCAGATTCTCATTAAATCTTATAAATGATACGCGTATTTAAAAATAAAATCTTCTCTTTTGCTTGATATTTAAGTCTTATATGTTACAATTTTTATTTTAAGTCCAATAAATATTAAATGAAGAACACTAATCTCTCAAAATAATAAAATGAATCTCCTCCTATTAATGGGGAGGGGGAACCATCCAATATGATTAAAATAGTTTCTTTATTTGATTCATCTGTCTCAAATGTCACTCTTTGCATTTCTTTATTTTGAAAATTGCGAATATTAGAAATCAAATATGACAGTAAAAATAGAATTTAATCAATCTTGCAAAAGGTACTTTATATTTAAGTAAGGATTAATTTTTCACTACCCAATTTCATTCCACTCAAATCCTAAAAATGTCATTCAATACCCTAATACATCCCATTAAAAAATAAGACATTGGATTTTAATACCTGAACTTTACTGAATAATAAATTTGAACCACGAAAACATTATTTTGACCATAAAAGTCAAGCCTTATGATTTTATTCCTGCAATGCAATAGAGTGTGGTTGGTTTTACCAAAGTAAAATATCTCTTATTTTTACTTCTTAAGCATGTACCAGGGAATTCCAGGGAATTTTTCTAAAAAAAAGAGTGTTATGCTATTATTTACGATGCTTTGAAGTCAAACACGAAAAATATAGAGCATTTTATTTTATTTTGGAATAACTCTATATCCTCTGCTATAAAAACACTTTTAACTCAGAATGATTTTTTTGAATATATGAATTTTGGCCTCTAAATTGCTCTGACTGTTGTAACAAAAAGAAACTGATGTATTTATTGGCAAAACATAGTCATAAAAAGGGTGCAGTTTCTTTTAATTTTAAAATATTTTTTGATGCATGTGCTCTTTTACCTTTGTGTGTCTTTTTATTTCCTAAAACGTTTGAAGTTGCCAGAAACGAAAAATAGGAAACATTATATTAAAATTTTTACTGGAAAAAAATTGTTCTGCTATTTATTAAAAATCCAATTTTAAAACAATATTGGTAAAAGAATATGTATTCACATTCATTGTAAATACTTTGTGCTGTAAGCTGTGATTTAAGGTAATGTTTTGAAGTACATTATAAAAATTTAAATTTTTAAGTGTTAGTTTCTATATGTATCTCTGTTCCTGAAAACATATAAGCTCTTAGAATAATATTTTTTTACTATAATCTTCATAGCACAAAGAAACAAATACAGAACATAATACATACAGAACATAATCATCATTATATGATGAAAAAAATTTAGAAAGCAAAGCATTTTCTTGAATTTTAGAAAATTCAAAGCATTTTCTTAAACATACTAACTAATCATATTTTAAATTGGTAACTCGTTTATTAATTAATGTAACATAAAAAGTTAGAAAATGGTATGATTTACGAAAGAATATTTTTTGTTATAAAAATAGTTAGAACTACAATTAGAATGATATATAATTTATATTTAAGGGGTACTTTTATACTGTTTATTAGTAGTAGAATTGACTCTTAACCCGCGGTCACTCGCGCCTGTTTTTGCTACCGTCGTTACTCGCGGGGTGTAGAGAACATCCCAAACTTTTAACACGTGTATTTAATTATGAAAATAAAATTAAGTCATTATGATACATATTTATAAAATACAAGATGTTTTTTGTATTATACAAATAAAATTATTAAATTTAATGCATACAAATGAGACTAACATTAATTTAAACAAAACATACAAAATTTTTATTTTAAAGCACATAATTTTATATTTTTTCATAAACCAGTAAAACGTATATACCAGTAACAAATATACTTTATAATTAATGAGATAATGATACTAGAAAGTAGAAAAATAATATTTTAATCATTTTCCTAACATTCAGAGCAGACTGTACACAAATGCTCAACTTCTCGCGGGATTTCTAAGCCCCACAGAAAAACTTTTGAAGGTCATTACATTCCAATCATTTGAGAAAGAGGGATTGTATCAGGCCTGAAGGTTCAATGACCTAAAATGTGCAGCTACAGAAAAAATCGTGGTTCTGTGCATTCTTTTTAGAATCCTGGGAGGATTTTCTTGTTGCTGGGGGGTACAGAACACCCCGCGCGAGTGACCACGGGTTAATAAAGAAAATTCTCGAGAAAGAATTGAAGAGCTTCTGTATTCGCTTTTCTGCTTTAAAATTGCCTAACCTTATCATTAATGCTAACGAATGTAATGTTTTTTTGAGTGTTATCTTATTCACATATCAAAAATGCTATTTAAGTATTTAGTAAATATTTCAAAAGTTAGCTACACAAGAAAATGAATCCATGCACTAGCTGAGGTGTAATTTTGTATGTTCAAATGTAAAATCATCTTCTAAAAATAATTGCTGTAATGCGGTTTCCTTTTTAGCTTACATTATTTTCTTAAAATATGAACAATGTTTAAACAATATTTAAATTATCTGTGCTATGATATATTAATTAATAAAAGTGTTATAAGTGTATAAATACAACAGCCGATTGTGGAAGAAGTAAAACAATGCATGATTTTTTATTGCATTAATATTTTTTAATTAAATTAATCATTCACATATACACAAAATCACATCGCAATACTTTCATTAATTTTTGCTGTTAATAAAAAAATATTACATAGGTATCGTTCATATTTTAAAAAGGATATCTTATTAATGAAAATATTAATTGTTTGAATAGGTATGTATAATATCAGTCAAGATAATATCACAAAAGTCAGCTTTATAAAGCAGTTTATTTTTCCTTTTCATTTTAATATTTCTGTTCGGTTTAACTCGTTTTTTATATTAGTAAACTACAGCTTGTTAAAATTGTTTTCATTTCAGTTAAGTGCTGGAAAATAAGCCTACTATTCGACTTAGCTTGTAATATTTAAAATATATATGTTATTTTAAACAAAAGAAAAAATAACAAATTAAAGAGAATAATTTGAATTATAAAATATTTTAGTGAAAATAGTATTTACATATCAAACCTAAAACAGTGATTTATCATTAAAAATTAACTGCATGTCAAATTAATCGTCAATTAATTTTTAGTTCTTATCCAAAGAGCAATTTCTTATTTTCCAGTCAGGAAAAAAAAACGCCAAATGTCGAGTATGTCAGTTAAGATTAAGTACTAAAAATGTTGTCAATTAATAAATAATCTATTTGTAAGTTTCATTTGTACTATTATCATTATCATTTAAGATTTTCATACTCAAAATGATATTTTTCTATAACAAGTCATCATTTAAAAATATATAAGAATACTTTAATTCACACAGTAGAACCTGTTTTTGTGCTGTCATTTCTTAAGCGATTTTATTTTTGTGAAATTTGTTCAGTGCGACTTTTTCCGTGCGATCTTTTTTATGCGGTATATGAATTTCCACGTATTTGGTACCACTCTAATGTTTTCTATCAATGTATCAGACACGGGAAAATGTTGGCCCCCCCCCCTTCAATGTCAGGTTTTGGCTTTAATATTTCATAAATTGGGTAAATACCAACTTCACGTTAGTCAAGCATTGAGTCCTCTGTAGTCCTGCCCTCCCCCCCGTTACCCACTGCAAAATATACACATATACATTTCATGGTGCTCTATTCATTTGCTGTAAACAGTCTTCCAACAATACACTTTCAGTTATTTTCTCTCAACGTGCTAATAGCCCGTGCTGGATTGAAGACGAAACTTTCAATGACGATAGCATTATCAATAATTTGATAGATTATGAAGACGGACAAGAAGGACAGGATTCTTTGAGAGCTGATAAAACAAATGCATTGATATACAGCTTTCCAACAAATTGGAATTTTTTTTTAAATAGGTACCAATTTTGAAAGGAGTATGCAATTACAAAAATAACTTTGATAATGCAGATGTGATTATTCCGAGATTTAAAAGCAACTGACCAACCGACCTTTCTCACAAAATATTATCTCTTTCTTTATGGTGCAATAAACTAAATCGAAATTGTATCTTCAAGTGACGAAACCGATTTTGAATGTATTCATCACAGGAAGATAAGTGATTTGGATTAAGATCAGAAGTGATGAATTATGTATGGTTATTTTGAAAATTTCTCCATGCATATGTTACCTTTAATTAAAATGAAAAAAAAATCCGTTACTTCATAGAATAAACAGGCATTTTATGAAATAACTAGAAAAGTCAGTTGTATATAAAATACTTGAATTCTGCTATTTAAGTAGATATTCTATGGAATAATGATTACTTGATCGTTAAAATATGAAATACTGCACTCGCAAAAGTTCTTTAAGGTGATTCTAGCTGTTTGGTAAGGATTTTACAATTTAAGAATTAGAAATGGCCGAATAAAGCAATTGTACTCTAGGTATCAGTTTAATATATATCAGCAAAAACTGATTTCCATTGAAGAAGTTCCCATCATTGACACAACGCTTCCATCTGTTGTAACAGTTCAAAATTGAGGTACTGGACAAGTATTTAAAAAGTGCTAGTGTAAAAAAAAATGTGTAATAGTAAAAGGCATGCTTGTTTGTAAAAATAATAAGCAGATCAATCCAAAGTGTAATCACAGTAATCCTTGCTTTAATAAATAATGAAAAGTAAAATAAAGGTCTCTCATAAAATTTAAATTAATATTCTCTTACACTTTTGTTTTAAAAAGTTTACCGAATGTTTTTATGAAGTAACAGTTTTTCTTCTTAGCATATATTTTTGTTGATAATATTTAAATATAATATATTTTTGCAACATATTCTTTGTTCCCCTTTCTATTTAACTAATATTATCAATATGAGCAATAATAAATTTCATTACCTGCTTTCCCTTGTTTTTTTTATCAATTATTCATCCACACATAGGATGCAATGTATTTTTCGAGAGATTTTAGCCTTTTATGATCAATTAATTAATAAAATATATTTGAAATTATTTATTTTTCACTTTAAAGGTCTATTCTTACTTATTTTATACAGAATACCTTTTTATTTAATAGAATAACTAGTAATAAGTAAGTATAAAGTATGAAATTTTTCATCTATTCTATACTATAACTAACTTGACTATAGTTATTCTATGAAATAACTGGATTTTACATTTTAATGGTAACTTATACAATTAGAAGCTAAATGTTTTTAAAATGTTTCCGTGTGTAATTTAATTGCTTTTTTTGTTATGCAAGTACTTTCTCATAAATTTCGTAAATAATTGGGGTATTTTCTAAATGCGACTTATTTTATGCGGTCCTTCTACACCGCATAAAAAAATGTGTCTGTGATATTGAGACGAAATTATTTGTTATATGCAAGAATTTGTGAAATTTTCGACTATTTAATTTGTGCGGTTTCTTATGCGGTACATATCTACTGCACAAAAACGGGTTTTACTCTAATGGATTTACTAGCAAACTGGCAATTTATGTTATTGATGAAAATTACTGTTTGTGATTTAAATTCTTAATTTCTTTCAAAAATAAAAATAAAAAAAGTTTGGTTTTCGTTTTATTTGTTGATTCTATTTTAAGCAAAATAGGAAACGTGAATGCTAAGATAAAAATTTCACCTTTATCTTTTTCTTTCTTTCTTTTTTTATATTTTATTTAAATATTTGTTCTCTTTCCGACATTAAATAAATTATTAAGGTAGGTAAATTTGCAGAGAAAATATTTGAAGATAATGCCTCACGCACACATTATAATACGAATTTTGTAGCGTGCATTTTAAGTACTGAGTGGTTCGAATATGGAAAAAAAAATTATAGTCTTCCTTTATCCAAGTGTATCTTAAGTTTAATTCGATGGCTAAAGTTGACAAAACTTTTCACAAGGAAAAAACGCGAATGCAATTTGATTCGCTTGGAGCTATTACGGACAAAATGTTCACATAAGAATTTTCACTCTTTCGTTTCTTAGTCAAAGTTAATTCAGGTCCTCCTCACTACTTAATTATCACGATAGCTCATAACTCGAAGAATTTCGATTGCAATCATAAACGATTGTTTGTTTTAAAAATAACATTAACGGTCCATTAAGAATTCGAATTCCTTCCTGGAGCTAAATTACTTTCATGTTGTTGCGGGAACTATAAAAGTCAACTTAATTTTACTCTTCAAATGAAATTAACTCTATTATTAGAATAGAAAACTACATTTAATTTCTATACCTAAAAAAATGTTCTTGTTTTTTGGAAATAATGATTTAATCACGCAATCACTTCTAATATTTAATTATATCATTTATAATTCAATAAATATTTGCAAAGTTTGTTGAATATTAATTATCGTGAAGAAGTGTGATTCTTAATTAAAAATAAGTTATTCACTTCTTTCATATTGACATTATTGATTAATGCTAAAAATCATTGCTTATGCAACAATATTTCAAAATTTACTGGCAAACTTTATGGTTAGTTATTAATCATTTATACCGTTAATGTTCCTCATTATATTTCAATGATTTATGTTCTACGTTAAAATATCCATTTTGACTATGTATTATTGCATAAAAATTACAAGATAATAAAGAAAATAATAATAATAAGCGAAATGAATTACTTTAAGTGAGCATTAGCACGTTTTAAATGTATATACGTTGTTATTTGATAAATTTTCGCTTTCCATCACAATATATCATACATAATTCTTTATGCGGAACAGATGCGTAATTTTGCATTATTTTATGCAGATAACTTATGTAAAATTAAAAGCATTAGGCACATAAATCACCTATGTAATAATTTAAGAAAAAAAAAAGTCAAAAAATAATTTAAGAACAATTTTTGTGTTTTCTGTCTAAATATGGGAATTTGGTCTGTACACATAAAATGTATTTATACTGAACTTCCAGCTAATTTTCAGTTGTGATTTACAGAAGTTGAAACAGGTCTTCAATTTGATTATTTCATATATGGTCAATAGCTGGGGTTTGTAGTCTCTGCATTCAGTATTTTGGTAATTTTATTCAAATTAATAAGTTTATGATGAACATAAAGCAGTTTTAATCAAAATATATCTGATATTTAAATGCTAATATATTTTAATGGGATCAGATTTCTCTATAAAGAGGAAAACTAGGCAGACTAAGTTATGGCAAACAAAACTCCTGATTATTGTGTTTGTTTTTAGAAAGTGGGATGAGTATTAACTATATTTAAAAATAATACAAAAATAAAAAATAACGAATTACATAAATACAAAGTGTCAATTGGAGTATTACTAAATGATAGAAAAACAAAAATCATTGTTTTTTCATTATTTTTTTCATTAAATGTTATTACCATAACACATTAAATAACGCCGTAACTTTAGTATAAAGAATCAATAATATTATATGGAAAAAATTGAATAGATTTTAATGAAGTTTTAATGCTTTTGTAAGTGCTTTTAAATGAAAAATCAAAGTTTGTACTTTCTTAAGCTATTCAACTGAAATCTGCTTTAATATTTCCTCAAAATGTTAGAAAGTAAAAAATATATAAATATTTATAAATAATAATTTGCTGTTTTACTACACATGTTATATTTTTCTGTGAGTTTATGGAGAGTATTAGTTTCACACAAAAAAAAGATATTTAAACAGGCTCAAATATATGACTAATTATTACTGAAACTATTTGCATGGAAAACCTGTTTTTCCAACTCCGCACACTTTCAATTTAATTCTGATTTTAAAAGAAAGTAGGTACACTTATTTCACAATGTGTATATAGAAAATAACTGACAAAAGTCGGTTATTTTTTGAAGTTAATTTAATTGCATGTTCAAAAGTAATTTCAAAATCCTAGATTATTCTTTATGAACATTTTGAATCGAATTTTTAGCCAAGTCTTGAGATTATTTTATCATATTACTATCAATACTCATAAAAAACATTAATGTCTCGTATTATAATGAGATGCACAAATAAATGGAGCGTCATTATGGAAACACAATACGTAGTTAGCATAAATGATTCCTTCCTTTTAAAATGCTATATTTTCAAAAAGTAATACACGAACACTCATGGCAGATATATGAGCACAGCCACAAACTCCCCAAGTTTATGCACCCTCTACGTGACACACGTTCTGACGATAATCAAGCACATTCCATACATTTGAAGCATACTCCTGTAAATTTTCTGCGTTGCAGCACTGATGTGATCTTTAAGCTGAAGTAACGATTACTGTAGTGGCAACATGTAAACAAGGTCCTTAACGTACCACCACAGGAAGAAGTCTTAGAACCTTAAAACAACGGACCTATAGGAGATCAGGGTTACAAACCTAGGTCATTCTCACCAAACTACCCAATCCAATTATGCTAAAGTTTATCCGTCGTCAGGAATCGGGATTGGCCAATGAGGGAGCCCCGTCTTGTTGTCAGACAAAATCCCAGAAGTTAGCATTTAGCTGCAAGAACAACCCCTTACTGCGACATATTCAAGTAATATTTACAGTTCACCGCTTGCTTAGCGAAGAAAACAAGTCCGTATATCTTTATCTGTGACACTGCCCCCAGAAAATATTCTCCTTTGACAAATCTCTTTCAATTGTCATGTCTGGAAGTACTTTTCCTGTATCCCAGAATACACAATACAAACTTTTAGAGTTTGTGGTTCTTTTTGCACCCATATCTTTCATGTATGTATTTATGATACTTTTAAAAATGTAACATTTTCAAAACAAATAATTTATTTATGCTAGCCCTGTATAAAAAAATAATAAACTTAAAGGTCAAAGTTTCTTATTTATAATTTATATATCCTCATGAAATGGAAATTTTCAGTTAATATGAATTATTAAAAGATATAAGCAATCAGTTGGAAATAGAATTAATAAAACTTTTTTATAAAAGCTTTAGTCCTGATTAAAATAATATGAAAAATAATTTAGATTTAAAAATAGCATAATTTGCTCATTAAAGTGACAAGGCACATATTTCCCTTAGAGAATGTGTTTATTTAAAAAAAAATGATAAAATTATACTTTTAAAGCTTTTTCTATTTTAAAATTGTGACTTATAAGGCATTATTACTTTTTAAGGAATATTTAGATACACTAAACGTTAAAATGAAATATTTTTCTTTTTCTTTAAATATATATTTTAAAAATTAAGTTTACATTTTCTATTCCATTTTTAATGTTATTTCTCCTTATAAACATCTTCGTAGTCTCTCTAGTTTAAGTATTAAGTTTTTCATAATTATGTATTTCTAAATATTCATAAAGTATACTATCTAAATTATGAAGCATAAGATTCTGCAATTTAAGAATAACATCTAAGTCTTATAGTCTTAAAAAAATAAAAAACATTGATTTTGTCTCGTTGTGATACAAGGAAATAAAATTGACTTTTAAATCTTAATTTTTCTTTTAATTTTAAAATAATCAAAGCTAGAAAATAAACAAATGGTAAGGAGCAAAAAATTATTTATTTCTATAAAAACGTGTATATTAAAAAACTAAAATAAAACGTTTATATTTTTAAAGTAAAAGAAAAAAGATTAGACCAGTATTTTATTTAAACAAGGAATTCTTTTATTTTTTTTATTAAAGAGGTATTTTCCGTTTCCTCGAAGTCAAAGTGGAAATGCAAGACTCCTATTTGAATGTTTAATTCTGCGTTAATTTTCGTGGAATTGGTGATCAAAATAAAATCATATTTTATATATATTAAAAACTAATACATGGATAATACATACGAGTATATATAAAGTAAAGGTGTAAAACTTTAATGCTTTTTTTTCATAAATTTTGTTTTTCAAGTATTTTTTGGTATTTTGAATATACAAACACGTTCTTTATTAAGGAAGCTCATTTCTTACCAATTATTTAGAATATTTTCGCGCGTTTGAAATTCCGTGCCTAATTTGAGCGGCTAACAAAAATATTAAAAATTTCCTAAATAGTAATTTCTGAATAATTTATTAAATCTGTTATTTAAGCTTTTTTGAGTATCATAAGCAAAATTTCTTAAGTAAAAATCAGTAATTATATTGTTTGAAATATCCTATTAAAGTATGTATTTCTGCAAGTTTGTTTGTATTTCGCTTTTAAGATTGGATTTTTATATCACGCAATTTATTATCTAAGAAAAATATATTCCCCAATGCGTACTCAATAGTGTTAATACTAGTGCGCTGTTGAAACGTGATGTTGTTACTAAAATATTTTTTTTAATTAAAAATGTTTTCTCAGTTTTTAGATAGCAGGCTTCACAGCTTAACATAAATATTTAGCATATGCTTTTATATTTTCCATGTTGCATTTTTTCCTAAGGACTTTCTTACTCCAGCAAGGATTTGAAATATCTGTTTATATTTCCAATTGTTCTGTTTCTGTTTTTTGATATTTCTGTTACATAATGAATAAAATCACAGCAATATCATAAATACTTTCTTATAGAAACATGTGGTATTAATTATATATTCATGAGTTTTCCAAACAGTGTTTATTTCAATTAATACATATGAAGACACATCATATAAATATAACTACTTTTTTTGTCATTTAGAAAGCATTTATCAAAAACAATTTTAAAAACATGAAAAGAGCTTAATCAATTTAAAACTAAGCTGAATTATCAGGGCAGCCGAACCGTCAATTACAGAATACAACTAAACGGTAACTGATCTACCATTAAACTTTAGCACATAACATTACAGATCATTTCTCTCTAGTGGATTCTCCTCAACACCAATTGCAGTTTTTAGTTTCATAGTCCGAGTATTTTCATATTTTAACTTAAGATTAATACAGATTGAATAAAAAAATGAAAAAAAAAACAAATTTTATATTAGATATATTTGTTCCTTTATAGCTAAGGTACTTCTCTTCGTATATTCACAAATCCAGGATCTATATCCTTTCAAATTCAAGCATACGTAAAGTATTCATGAAGTATGCAGATTCAACAAACATTAGGCTCAATTGAATAAGAATTAGCATAATAAAACACATTTTTTTTCGCTCAAAGAATATCATTATTTCATAGAATAGATTGTTAGATCCATCTCTCGTTTCATACATGTCTCATTATTCTCCTTTAAGATTGAAGAATGTTTAGTTAGTGATGTATGACCTAATCATTTTTCATTGGAGTACATTTGGGATTTGTGAATAGGTGTCTCTTAGAATTCTATGATGTAAAATATCTAACTAAAAATCTGTAAAACATTTGTAAAAAAAAGACATTCCTGTAAATGTATCATTTCATTTCACGTACAAAGACAACTTGCTTGTATATCAGAGTGTATCAAAACTTTTTGAACTTGTTGACTTTGTGAAGATACTTATGAAACATCCATTGTATCGAAATATTAATCATTTTTTTCTTTTTCATATTATCCGCATTTATTGATGTAAACGTGCAAATATCTATGTTTTAAGATGTATGTATGAAAAATGTTCTGTAATCAAGTCATATCTTATATGATCAGAAAGGCTTTATCTTTTGCGAATTGTATTGTAAAACTTACATATTCTGATATATAAATAACATATGAATTTATTTAATTCAACACTCATGGTACCGAAAATAAAATTACGCTAATAAAATATGTTAGCAGTAATCTGAGAAAAAATTTTAAAAAAAAAGTTCAAGTCAATGGTACTCTATCTATCCTTTCATTAAAAATCTAAAATAATTTGGAAATCAGAATACTTGAATGCAATTAATAATTTTCTATTAAATTCTTTTAAATTAATTTATTTCTAACTCTTCTCAGTTCACTATAATGGCTTTACAACTAATTCATAATTAATCACTATTGCTAACCTTTAGAGCAGGGATCTAGCCGAAGAATATTATCCTATTTAATCATCTTAAGGAATATATGACAAAATACATCAAATATTTTAATTAAAATTACTTTTTTAATTATCTGAACAAAATTATGAAATACTCATAGTGCATAAATTCATTTACATGGTGCT
This sequence comes from Trichonephila inaurata madagascariensis, assembly GCA_019973955.1. NCBI lineage: Eukaryota > Metazoa > Arthropoda > Arachnida > Araneae > Nephilidae > Trichonephila > Trichonephila inaurata. The sequence goes on along the minus strand of BMAV01008884.1, from coordinate 90,304 downwards.
TAAGTAGGATCTATAATATATTTCTGAACATATATTATTCATTCAAAGACCTAATAGACATGCTTTATTGTATTCTCCACTCTTTTGTCTAATCTTTTTTTTTTAATTTCACCAAGTCAATCCATTTATATTAAATCATCATTTTCGGTGAAATTACGCATTTATAAACGTTTTAATCAATCCATTATATTAAAATGTAATTAGAGAATATTCAGTAACGTTTCAATTGTTCTGCTTATCTCTAAATACACTATTCAAGTGTTTTCTTTGAAGTCATTTATACTCCAACCTACAGCTATGAATAATCTAAACATGTGCATTTCAATTACGAATGAATTCGCCTTTATCTAAGTAATCTCCTGTATTGAAACATTTTAAATTTAGTGTCAACAAACTGATCAATTATATTGAATATCTGAATAAATACATGACTCAAAGCCATTGTGAATACCAGTAAGCACCTCCATTGACTAACAATATTATTAAAATGTTTAATTCAACCCTTATGTACAAAGCTTAAACATGTCGTTAGGAATGTAACTCGTGGGAAACGGGTAAATTGCAGATCTGACAAGAAAGGCTCTATAATCCAATATGAATGTCAAGTTATTACACATTAGTAATATATAAGTCATTTGAAATACTATGTATTAATCTGCAAAAGTTTGAAATTCACTTAATGAATCCTCCACAATACAGGTAAAAGAATACTTAATCAAGTCTTAAGTTAATTACTTGTGTTCATTTGGAACTTGGCAAAATTAATTATGAATCCATAATAATGGATTTTAAGTAAGCTGTAATGAAAACAAAATCAATAACCTAGAACAGTGCTTCTCAAAATTTAATTTTGTCCCCCCCCCTTTCAATCACAATTTTTATCGCGCCCTCCTTATGCATTAATAATGTACTGAATGCACTAATAATGCACTTTGACGCGCTAAAGCTACAATCTTTATTATAAACCGTACAAATTAATAACGTAAGTATTAAATTTTGTATATGTTACATTAAAGAGAAAAAAAATTAAGTAATAGGATAATTATTATGTTATTCTTCCTTTCTCTAATTTTTAAATTGGAACATATTGCAAAATGTGGTGCCTGCTTAGAAGACAAAATATAGATATCAGCTAAATATAGAAAAAGAACTCAGAGGGTCAATTTCTAATCAAAAGCATTCCTTTGAAAAGTTTTATCTGCAAGAAGTCTCTAATACTTATTAAAAAAAAACTTGTTCTTAATTTAGTATTAATTAATTAATTATAAAATACTCTGTGCAGCGTACTGATGCATTAAAAGTATACCGGCTGGAGTACCCGCTCTTTGCACGAGTTCATTTATAAGAAAATAAAACCTTATTGATATAATCGCTGAATTGTAAGGAGAGTAAAGCCGTGCGTGCCAATGTTTACAAAAATGTAAAATGATTTTTTTTTTTAAAATGATTGCTCAAATTATAATTAGTTTTAAGAGAACTGTAATTTTAAGCCTCACAGAATTAGCATTTAGAATTGATGTTAAATAAGGAACAATAATATAACATTCCGATGAAGAATAATTGTATTATTTTTTAATATTTAAAGCGGAAAGACTTCAACATGTTTTAACCTGGAAACAGGCTTGCGCTCAATACTAATGTTCGAGCTGGGTTATTGAGTCCCCTCAATCCTTTTTTTATAATAATTTTTATAGAACAGAATAAAAATCGTAATTGTAGTGAATAATTTAATTAAGAGAAAATATACTTACCTACTTTCAAGGACTTCAATTTTTCTTTGCTAATTTTAGGAAAAAATCCAAGAAAATTGCACTAAAATGTATCAAATGTGCGTGACCTTAAAAAAAACACAAATCACAGACTCTTTTCGCTAACATTACAGGAATGTTATTTGCAGGCAAAACTGTCATATTTTGTTCAAGTTATTGTAATTTTACAGTCCTTTGATGTTCGACAAATAGCATGTTGAACTTTTACTTGCTTGTGTGTTTTTGACAAAGCAAAGTATGTCTTCTGATACTTATGGCTTCATACTTTAGTTGATGAAGTTCTTTTGGTAGCATCTGAAAATTTTTCTTTCGTTTCATGTTCATCGCTTTTATCAAATTTACTTTAATATGCATTATTTCAGCAGGTTCAACCCTTTTTTTTATTAGTTTTAACATCTTTCAATAGAGATCAAAGCGCCCATTTTTATATATATATATATATATTCTGATTATTTACCAAACATTTACCTGCTCATCATGCTCATTTACCAAACCACAATAAGTCTTACAACAAGGCAATCAAAGTCACTAAGTTATTCATGGGGGAGGGGGCGTAGCATGAACACAAAAAATACTTTGGAAAAAAAGTGATCGCACCGGGAACTCAGTCAAAACAAGTACCTTAAGATTGTAAAAAAAACGTTGGTCATTCTCAAAAAAGAGAGAGATATGTGACAAATATATTTTAGTTCACGTTAAGACTGCCAAACAGGAGGATAGTGTCAGGGCCATTGGTAACAAAAAACAGTTTTGCCAAAATTACCGATTTCGTGCAATCTGTGCTCGGCTTGACCTCTCCCGAATTAAAAGTGTATTTAATACAATATGGATGCTCTAAAAAATTTGCGTAAAACGTTTTTCATTATTCTTTATATGTTTGGGAATACTCATAAAAATAAATCTTGACCATTCTTGGATTACTTCAAAGTGCTCTCTGTGCTTTTCCAAAAATCATAAAAATATTTTACAAGGAAAAAAAAGAGAAGCAGAGAAATAGTTTATTTACAACTTCCCTAAATGAAAAACAAATACATAAGAGCAGGGACGTAACTAACCGTACAAGTAAGTTCGAAGGTCAAACCGCAGCAAATACATTCTGCTGCCTACAGCTAATGTACAATATTTCAATAATATAAAAGTGATGAATGTTTTATCTCCCTAAAATTTTTTTGATTATGGGTCTGGGTTTTGTTTTTCTCTGAAAAGCAGTATCTTAAATTTGAAAAGAAAACGTAATAAAAAATCTCTCATCATGTGATTACAGCAAATCAAATAAAATGTTTTTTATTTGGTTACAGTATCAAAGATAGCTAATGAGGTTTTGAAGTAGAAGCTGTTATTTTTAATGACGTAATATTGCAGATGATATATATAAATTATATCAGTGTAAATATGCATTTTTTTTATTATATCAGAAAGTATTTTGTTTTACTTTATTCCAGTAAATAATTTTTTTTAATCATTTATTTTCGATATGCTCACGCCCCCCTCGTAGGTTTATCGCGCTCCCCCCAGGGGGCGCGCTCCATAGTTTGAGAAACACTGAACTAGAAGCAAAAATCTAGTATTTCAACGACATGCGTATTCCATTCTTTAGGTATCATATATTATAATGTCGACGTCACGTGTTATATAATACATACAAGATATCAGGGCAACAAGCACACCTTATATATCAAATATCGACGAAACGTACATTTCCAGACAAATTTCAGAAGAGGTTGTAAAGTATGTAATTTAAATATGTAATAAATTGATACAGATAAAATCTATCAATTATATTTTCAATTGTGTATTGTTATAAAAATATGTAACGTAAAACACTTTTTTTTTCTTTTTCAAATATAAAATTTAATAGGTGGGGTACATTCTTATCTGACACAAATTTACTTTTAAGATATTGTTACATTAAAATTTCAAAAAACGATTAGTTCCTATTATGTTCCTTAAAATTTGTAGTTTTTAAACCATAATTAATTTTTTTGATATTTCATACTTTCAAGTCATTTTATAAAAATTACTGAATTTTTTATTTTATACGCTTAAATCAAAATCAAATAAATTAAATTAAAATCGCACTTTATTATATCTTGCCATTTTGTTTTTATGATTTTTTTGTAAATTTAAAGTTAATATAAAACAGCGCACTATGGTACGATTATAATTTTTAAGTTAACTCCGTTTTCTTGATTACAAAATCAATAAACGTTTCTCGAATTCCTTTTATCATATATGTAAATTAATATCATCAGCAAATTAATTCACTTGTGGTTTAATGCATATGAATGTAATATTAGCGGTATCATAATTGGGAAATTCAAATCTACGCAACACAGCGAAAATATCTTAAAAGTCAACACGTACCCACATTTTTCCTCCAATTAACTTCTCAGAAGACAATTTTTTTTCACATACCTGCATCATACTTTTGCTTAAAAAAAGACGCAAGGCTTTAATTTATGGCAAAGCCCGTTAAAGAAATTCATTAAAAAGTTGAAGTTATTCCTCGGCAATTAGCTTTAATTATCCTTAAAGCATTCTAAATACTTTAACTTAAAAGGGACTCATCACATTATATAATAAAGTGCTTCTTTTCTTAAAAATCTAGAAGATTTTTGCATAATGCAAGAAAATAACATCATTTTAAGCGCCAAATAGCAGAAGTTTTAAAACTACTTCTTAAAAAAAAAAAATCAGGCTTTTTTTTTTTACCTGAATATTCTCATATATAAAGTAAAAAAATTCTTAAAACCTCGGACATTTACTTTATTAGCTTAAGATTCCTTTTTTTTCCTCTTGCAGAACTTTTAATGCATAAATATAAAAGCTTCATAATTCTAATTTTATCCAAAAGAGTAATTAGTCTTTAATTTTTAATGCTGGTATTGTTTACGCAATTTCTGCATTCAGAAGGTAATGATTAATTACTACCTTATTTAATACGTTGAGCTTCTGAAACGAGGGATATTTGTATGCATTTTGTACAGAAAAAATAATTTCAAATTAACTTTCACTTACAGAAAAGGAAGAATATTTATATCACTTTAATTCTGAAGTGAAACTATTACATTTTCAGAAAAAAGTAACTCATAGAGCAACAGAAGAATTCGTTTTGAAATACTTTGTTTTATTATAAGTTCTGTTTGTTAGGCAGAATATGCTCAATATTAATAATAAATGGCAAATCAACAATCTAAATTGGCGTAATTGTATTATTTATTTGTTAATGATTACTATGTATATCATTCGGACATTTAAATATCCTGATTAGTAAAAAAATTAGCTTTATTGAAAACAATGTACACATACTTTTTGATCCTCTTCAACATACTCTCCTTTCCTATCAATACATAGTTGTATATGAGTGTTTTACAGTTCAAAGCAATGCTGAGGCTCATTAGGTGTCCCCATTTTCAGTAAATCTACCGTTTTTGACTTCACCACATCAACATATTAAAATTGCGTTTCCTTCAATGCTTTTTTCACTTTAAGAAACAGGTAGAAATTGTTTGGGCAAGATCTTGTGAATACGGTGGTTGTTCGGACACGGTAATGTGTTTGTCCGCGAAAAACTGTTTCACAGAGAACGTATTGTACACCGGGGCTTTATCTTAATCACGTTTTTCGATACCCGTCTCATCCTCTATGAACAAATTCTCGGCCAAAATATTTCTTATTGTCTCTTTCTCAATATTCGTAATACCTGACCTCATTCGAATATTAAAACGTCGGTCTTTTCGCAGGATTTCATTAATTTTTCTAAGAGTTTTCATCAATTCTTCATGACACAGGTCGGCCAGAACGTTTATCATCTTTTAAACCCTCCCGACTTTCCAAAAATTGCTTGTGCCATTAAAACATTTTACCAAATAAAATGCAGTTATCTCTAAACGCATTTTTTTAACAATTTAAAACATTATTTGGAGTTTTTTTTTTATTTCACGAGAAATTTCAAATGTATGCGCAGCTCGATTTTTATTTAATCATGATCACGGTGCATCTACACGACAATGTTTCACTCAAACAAGGATAAAAAACAAACTGAGCTAGATTGAGAGATAGAATAACGTGCCACCAGCTCAAAATGACCAAGGTAAACTATATTCCATTCCCACTCCTTCAGACCAAGCCTAAAGGCTAGCGCATGCACAGTCTGTGAATTTAAGTGTTACACCTTGCATTTGTTGGTTAATACTCTGAAATGATAAACTAAGCATAAAATAGCGAAATTTGCATATATATATATATTAAATTCGTTACAATTAATAAGTTTAAAAAAGGTATTCAATTCGATTTAAGTATTAATTTCAAAAATATCAGTATGTAGATTATGTATCATCAGTTCACTAAAAAGAAAACATTTATTTCAATACTAATTGTTCAAATAATATGCAGTATGAGAATTACATATTTTAAAAGCAATTATATATATTCGTTCAATTGATAATGTTGGGATTTAAAATGTAAAAAAATTCAGGTAAAAAAATTATAAATTTGTATAAGCGCTTTCGTGTGTGTGTTGAGGATTAATTTTTTACAAGGAATTCCATTGCACTTTTGAAGTTTTAATATGCTGTTTTAATTTTCAGGTTTTGCTGTCTGTTTATTTGCATTTGTATAATTTATTTTTATCCTAATAGATCTGATATCCATTATTATGTCATAAATATTTTCTAATTAATAAAATTATCGGACAAATTAAGACACATAATAAAATTAAAAACAGCCATTATAACATTTATTTGTTCTTAAGAAGCCCGGTCATCCAGGCGTAATATATTTCAGTCTCAATTTTTATGTAGCTAGTCATAAGCAAATAAAATATTCCAGGCAATCAAAATAAGCTATTATTCGGAAATTGAAAGAATAAAGGGTGTTGTGGATGATAACTATTACGTTTGAAAGCAATTCACAACTAAAGGGGGCATTAGTAAATCATTATTTTTGAATATGTAGGGGGAATTTCCAATTTCATTCAGTGCGAGGGTTATTGAGACGTGTGACGTGCCTCTACACCCTCCTAAATATTCCCTTTAACTAGAACCAGCTTGCGAGTAGAGAGAAGTGAACTGTGTGTGTGTGTGTGTGTGTGATATGAACACACACTCAAAAAACTTGTCTGCTTCTGAGACATTCGCACATTCATCTCTGCCTGATCAGTACGCACACTTCCTTTTATTCAATTATCATGCATTAAGCAAAGTAGTTTATTAGTAACTTTTATAGTGTTCTATAACATAATTGTAAATTAAAAATATTTTTAACCTTTTTATCATGAATTATTACTATTTTTATGACCTCAATTAAACCTTAATTAGATTCCCACACCACGCCCAGAGGTGAACCTCCTAATTTAGAGCCTCGTTCAAGTAAGAGAGACAACACGTAAGGTGCCACCTCATTCTCTAAACTACCACACCAACGGAAGGAATTTAATCCACAACAGTTTCAACATGCATTAGCCCTTCTACAGGACAGGTGTTCACTGGCACTAAAACTCGAACTCATGAAATCCTGGCCTCGAACTTATAACTATAACCACAAGGATACCACGGCCAATTTTCACGTCAAAATTGGAAGTAAAATTAATCAAGCAAATAAATTCTAAGAACTCATTATTTGGTGTGCAAAATGAACCTGAGTACTGTAAAGATTAGTCACTATATGCTAAATAATGCATCTAAAATTGTTCCAAGGCATTTGTTTCGCTCTTTTCAGCTCATTCGAATGTCATCAAAATTGAAAATTTTCAAATAATTATAATCAGATTTATAAAACATTCACAGTGGAACCGTAATATATATATATATATTGTCAGAGGAGCAAAAAAATGTTCCTATGTATTTAAAATATAACCCTATAAATTAATTTCCAAGCAAACCCTATGTATATTTAATATTTCCTATGTATTTAATATTTTTTGCCGCAGTTCCCATGTAATTGATTGATCGAAGAGGAATTTCCTGAAATTAGGCTTTATAATAAAATATTTGAATAAAATATGTTAAAATATATTGATATTATTTATTTTTATTCTTACGTATTGCAGAAGTTTAATTAAAAGAAAGCAAAAACAACATTACCGAATGTTACAAAAAATTACTAATATCAAAATTGTATACATTTCTGTAAAAATGTTATTGTAAATTATTGCATGTAAATCACATCAAAAAAATTCTTTAATTTTTTAAATGAAACAAAAGTAGCAAGAAATAGAGTTAATTTTCAAATTTGAGTTAATTTTCTTAAGCCTGTCAGATATTTGATAACTACTGGAGATAACCCCGGTATATAATAAGCTAATAGTACAATCATAATAATAATTATGAAAACAATAAAATGTTTAAATTTTTTAAACAATACATACATAGCCATGTATACATACTATGATTGTAACAGTATATCACAAATAAATAAATATTAATTATTTTTTTAAAAAATACAATATATTATATACTCAAAAGTACAAATATTTGAAAATTTGTATAAACATACTTTTCTCTTATATTTAATCTCATATTTATTATTTCCCGGAGAAAAAATTGGTTTATTATCTTTTTTAAAACTTTTAAGTTAGGGTTTTCCCTAAAAAAAAAAAAAAAAGCTTGCTTATAATTTTTTTAAAAAAAGCCCGAAGAACTAACTATAAAAAAGACACTTGTAATTTTCAAATGATAATTAAATTAATTCAATTAAAATATATTTTTATTAATTCTCTTTCTATCTAGCATAAAAACAGAAATGCTCATAGCTCTCATAATTACAAAATAATCATCAATAAGTAAACCATTGTTTTTAATAAAGAAAATTAGATTTGAAGGAAAAAAAAATATTCAGCATTTTAGTATAGAATGATTTATTTATACAGCTAAAATGAATTTAAATATACTTCTTCTAAGCTCCGAAAATGAAATCCACAACAGAAGAAACTTTCTTACTTTAAATACTATACATTAGTTACTTCAGTAAAAGTACAACTATAGAGTGAAAAAAAAAGAATTCAAAACAAACGTCAGCTGGAATTTAAAGAACAGTAAAATGAGCAATACCATCTCTTCTGCAGTGTTCGTTTTAATAATTCTTTTAGCAATAAATTGAATTAAGCGAACCGTAAAAATTTTCTCCAACTTACATTAAAAAACGCTTTAAAATATTTCAAAATGAAACTTGTGGCAGCGAAAGTTTTCAAGAAAAGGTGTCGGATTGGAAGATTGATTGTGAGCAGAGCCTCTGAGTCCATTAAAAGAGAAGTTTTGGGCTTTAATTTGAGAGAAACGTCTAAAGTAATTCATAAAATTATCTAAAAAAATATGCTTTACGCATTAATTATTGAAATTTTGAAGTAAAGTTAAAACTTTTTTACCGATATTAAGATTTTTGGTGAAAATAGAATCATAACCATATTGGAAATAATTTTTGTTCTCCAAACAGGGAGTTGAAATTTTAATGGAATTTCTAGTTATTTAAGAATTCATGCTTTTAAATTATACAGACCATTTGCAGTGGTGTAAGACATATAGTATTGACATTTTCATCATACTTATAAAGGCGGTATTCATTATAGGGTAAAGCAAAAGCAAAATTTAAAAAAAAATAAGTAAATAAAATAAAACATTAGTTGTTTTATAAATATAATATTTATATTAAAATATTTTTTATTTATTTTTTAGTGGAGTTTTAAACTCAAAATGTGCATTCACTCAAAAATAGAAATATTACGTATTCTCATGGGTCAGTAAAAGTTACACAAAATCAAGAAAATATAAATATAGAAAAAAAATACGTAATGTTCACTCGCCAAATCACTTTTAATAAATTCTATGAACATTCCGTATTTTCAGATAATCATTATAGAAATGAAGAATACTTTGTTTTGTACTTTATTTTATTAAGTACGTTACTTTAACTAATTTAACTTATAACATCTCTCAAAATTTGTTATGAATTATTGATTTATGTATGTAGAGAAAAATACACTGGTATTCAAAAATAAGCATTTGAAAACCCCTATGAAAAAATATAGTCTCAGTTATGATCAGTGTAATATACAACTTTAAATCGCTTAAGGTTATTTATTGGTAATGGATTAAACCAGTGCTTCCCAAACTTTGAATACTGGCGCTCCCCCTTTTCAATCGCAATTTTTTTCGCGACCCCATTATACATTAAAAATGTACTGAATGCAATAATAATGGACTTTGCCGCTAAAGTTACAATACGCGATCTTAATTATAAACCGTACAAATTCATAACATAAGTCAGTGCTTCTCAAACTTTCAATACTGGCGACCCACTTTTCAATCATAATTTTTAGTGCGCCGACCTTATACAATAATAATGTATTGAATGCAATAAGAATGCACTTTGACGCTAAAATTACAAAACTATCTTAATTATAAACCGTACACAAATTAATAAGATAAGTGTATTAAATTTTATATATGTAACTTTTAAGTAATATATATTTTACTTTTTTTTCTCGAATTTTTAAATTGGAATAGACTGTAAAATGCGGTGGCTGCTTTCAAGACAAAATATAGATCTCAGCCAAATATATAGAAAATGCACTCAGAGTGTCAATTTCTAATCGTAAGAATTCCTTTGAAAAACTTTCCTCTGCAAGACAAGCCCATGGAAGTCACTAATACTTATTAAACTTGCTCTTATTTTAGTATTAATAAATTAGTTATAAAAAATACTTTGCACAGCACTGATACATTAAAATTATACTGTCTGAAGTAACCGCTCTTCGAACGAGTTCATTTCTTAAAAAAAACTAAAACATCCTTGATAAATAGCTGAATTGTCAGGAGAGTAAACCCAAATGCGCGACAAAGTTTACGAAAATGTAAA
>BMAV01008884.1:27466-74682 GCA_019973955.1 Trichonephila inaurata madagascariensis | reverse complement strand
TGTAATACTAAAAACCAAGTAATTTGTCTTAATTTTATTTTATGCAAAGTTCTTTTATATTATTGCAATTATTTGACACAAGGATTTCCCTAGGCAAACTTTATTCATACACGGATTAATTTTCTAGGATTCTTAGGAGTAAATATATATATATTTTTTTTTTGCTGTAATTTGCTAGGTCTATACATCACTTGAATGTACAAATTTTGGTTTGTTTCGCTATGATGTACTGGTGGTGTATTTATTTTCTTGAAACATATTTAAGCTATAATTAAATGCTGCTAATGTTTCAGATAGTGAAATCTGGCCTCGATTAAGTTAAACATGGATGAAAAGTTAGATATTCTTATTTATTTGATAACATCTTCCATTTTAGTAACTGCCTTAAATGTTTCAAAAAGTTAATATGTGAGATCTCTATCTCTAGAAAATAAAGTCATTCTTTACAAACAAGTCTTGCGCCAAGTGATCACGTACGCTGACTCGGTCTGGGGAGCGGCAGCTACCACCCACATGAAAAAAATTCAAGTAATTCAAAACAAAATACTCAGCGTCAGGATAAACGCACCTTCGTACGTTCGGAATGACGTTATACACAATGACCTACATATGGAGCCGATTTCTAATTACATCACTAAACTTTCTAGAAATGTTTTTAAATCTATAGAATCTCATGACAATCCAATTATCAAAGCACACACATTGTTTACGTATCCTCATCCTAAAATTAAATATGCATACTCTTCAACGAAGTGGAGAAACCAGCTTCGCCCCCCATAACACAACAATTTCACTCTTTGCACACTCTTGAACAACACAAGCAGTTTCGCTACATAGCATCATTCCTTTTGGGTTCATTTGGTGAACTGTCACCAATTTGATTGACTGCCTCGACCGTTCCGTTTTCCTTCCTGCGTTTCTCCCCTTCACCCCGCCGGCGTTCTGCTTCGATAGAACGTTGTGCTTGGAGGCACGTTCATACCTCCCCATTCGGGTGAGTTCTCTTGATTTGACATTCTCCTTCACATGGTTTTTCTTTTTCTCCCAGCCTTCTTGGAATAGGCAACTTTGGCACCGGCGCCCGCGATCATCTAATTTTAGTTAGTTAGTTAATCTGTGAGATTACTAATAACACTCCTTTCAAGGGAAATGGTATGAAAAAAGTATTAAAAACTTGAGGAAATAAAGTAATAAGTGAAGATATGCAAATAGACATTTATATTCTAAACAAGTTTTTGCAGCTTGAAAATGATTCAAAATTACGAGGCCCGTTGATAAAAACAATTGAGCAGCTGAATATTGCAAAGTAAATATTCACTCCCTCACTCACTCTAAACAAACTTGCTATTTACATATAACGTATCAACATACGTATTGAAAATTAAAATAGATTATGATTATGTTTATGATGATAATGGAATTTATTAAACCTTAAGACAATTGTATATAATTAATTATTTAATATAAATACATAAATTATAGCAGCTGTTTTTGCAAAATTTTTAATGGAAATTATATTTTGTATATTATTTCAAACATAATTGAACGCTTCTGTCTTAAGAAAAGATTTCAAAATATGTAAATTTTTTTTAGTGAACACTGGTATTCAAATTTTTTTACGGAAACCAAACAACAAAAAATAAATCAAATTTATGATTGCGAGCTTAATACAGGATGTGACATAATAGTGAAAAATCTTGCTTTTAAAAATATTGTATGACTTAGTAGTTCTGAAAACAAAAGCATAACTATAAAGTTTTTATAGTGCGCATTAAAAGTCCCACACCTGTAAAAATATGAATTTAAAGAGCATTTGCTAATTACATAAGGATCCAGAATTTCCCCGTTTTTGCTTTAATTATATGAGAATACACAAATCATAAAACACAACAATTCTTTGTTTATAATAACCGTGACTTTACGATGCTTAATGTGTGTTTTTTAGCTTTCCCTAAAAATGTATGTCTTTTAAGAGAAAGTATGCTTTCCCTTGCTTTGTCCCTTTCTTCGAACAATGTCATTCATAATATTTTAAGAGTAATTAAACCTAATTGCGGAAGAATAACTTTCAGTTTTTAATGAAGCTACCCAAATGGGTTTTGCTTGCAACTAAAGACTTTACTTGTCATTTTACTTAAAAAACGGGGGTAAAGTTGTCTAAAACGGGATTAAATTTTAAGGTAAATATGTATATGGTTTTCGTATATTTTAAGTAAATTTTTCTTTGACTTTTTTCTTCTTATTATTTTTAAGAAAAATTTATTCTAAATACTTTAATGTGGTCATAATTTTTACGGCTACTTTTCAGTGTATTATTTTTGCTTTTCTCAGACTATTAATGATTGTATTTAGCCTTTTAAAGTTGCTTGCATTCATCTAAGTAAGGGGAAGAATTTCTTTTTATCTTGTATGATTGAAAAAATGTTCAACACTGCGATCTTACTCTAAATCTTTCAAGAACTCGCTGTTCTGTGTGATTATGTACTTTATACTTTGACATGTACTGCATTTTACTATACTCTTACATATTAAATAGCATTAAGCTAGATTTACAGCGATTTAGAGTATGATTGAAGATATATTTATATATACACACATATAATGAACCACATGAGATTAAATTATTGTATGAAGTTTCCCTCTAATTTTATTTTAATCCAGGAGCTGGCGCGCACTCGATACTAACGTTTATGGTCAAGCGGTATTACTGAGTCATACCAATCCTTTTTTATAGCTATTTTTATTATACACGTTAGAAATTGTAATACCACTAAATACTTTAAGGTATCCGACTACATTCGGAACCGTGATTTTGCAAAAGCGCATAAATGGATACTTTTCATGATACTTAGTGTCACTTAGATTAGAATACATGTATACAATTGTTTCAAGGTCATTTTGACAAAAAAAAATATTTAAATACAATATTTTGGCAAAAATTAAGAATATTTTTTTTTTCAAAATGTTCTCCCTTTGTGAATAATGCGTCTATTATAATAATATTATGCCTGCATATAGCTCAGACCTCTCTACAAAGGCTCAACTAGAATTTTTGAAATATATAACTTAGAAGTGGGTTTATCCATATTTTACGACAACAGAGGGGACCAATTTAAGAAAAAAACGCCGATAATTATTTCAGTTGGTTTTCTCTAAAAAATTTGAATTTTTCAAAAATCACAGTTGAGCCTCTGTAAAGAAGTCTGAGCTATACACAGGCGGAATATTGTTATAATATAAGCATTTTTAACAAAAGGAGAACATTTTGAAAAAAGATTATTCTAAGTTAATTTTTTGCCAAAATATTGTTTTTAAATAATTTTTTTGTCATAATGTCCTTAAAACAATTTTATACATGTATTCTAATCTAAGTGACACTAAATATCATGAAAATTACACATTTATGTGCTTTTTTAAATCATGGTTCCGAACGTAGTCGGATACCTTAAGTAAGATAAAGTATACTTAATTATTTTTCAAGACTTTTCAATTTTCCTTTGATAATTTGATAAGAAAATCCAATCAAACTGAACTGAAATTTTTCAAATGCGTGCCACTTAATAAACGACACACATTACTGACATATTTTGATAACATTACAGGAATGAAAAAATTACAGGCCATACTGTCATATTTTGTTCGGGTTATTGTAGTTTATTGTTCCATGAGGATCGATAAATGGCATATTGAAATTTTTCTTGATTATGTCTTTTGCGCAGGGCGTAGAGTGTATGGTGGAACACTTGTGACTTCATCTCTTTCTTGACGGAGTTTTTCATGAAGCATTTGAAAACTTTTCTTCTAATTCAAACGTTTCATTTTCTCATCATTTTTCTCAAATTTACTCTTTCGCTATCATAGTTAATATCTAATATTTCATCATGTTCTTCTCTTGTTTGATCTGCTTCAGCTTCATCCAATACAGACCCCTCAAAGGGCCCCTTTTTTTCTTTATATTGTGCTTATTTACAATTATATTCCATACAACACAGTAATCAAATCCACTAAGTTGTTTGCAGGGGGAAAATGTAGCGTGTACATATATAACACTTCGGAACATAAGTAATCGCTTGAGTCACGCCAAGTACCTTAAGGTATCTGACTACGTTCAGAACGTGATTTTGCAAAAGCATATAAATGGATAATATTTATGATATTTAGTGTCACTTAGATTAGAAAATGTATATAAAATTGTTTTAAGAATATTATTACAATAAGAAATTATTTAAGTACAATATTTTGACAAAAAAGGTTCATACAATGACCCATTTTCAAAATATTCTCCTTTTGTGAAAATTGCTTCTATTGTAGTAACATTTTGCCTGTGCTCAGACCTCTCTATAGAGGCTCAACTAGAATTTTTTAAATATATAACTTAGAAGTGGGTTTATCCAAATTTTACGACAACAGAGGGGAGCAATTTTAAGAAAAAACGCCGATAATTATTTCAATTGGTGGTAACTCTGAAAATAATGTGAATTTTTCAAAATTCCTAGTTCAGGCTCTCTGGAGAAGTCTTTACTTTATATAAACGAAATATTATTATTATAGAAGCATTTTTTTATAAAAGGTGAACATTTTGAAAAAAAAAATATTCTAAGTTAATTTTTTGCCAAAATATTGTATTTAAATAAATTTTTTTTGTGTCAAAATGCCCTTAAAACAACTTTATGCATGTATTTTAATCTAAGTGACACTAAATATCATGAAAAATATCCATTTATGCGCTTTTTAAAATCGCGGTTCCGAACGTAGTCGGATACTTTAAGATTGTACGAAAACGTTTGCCGTAAGAAAGAAGGATATATGGGACAATTACATATTAATTAACACGAAAACTATCATATAGGAGGGTATTGACAAAGTCATTGGTGACAAACAAACAGTTTTACCACATTTAAAACTTTCGTGAGCCTGGGGTGGCATAAACATAGCCTACATAGGAGAAATTGTTTTAAAAATGAGTACCAGAACATAAGAAAAAAACCATTTAATTATTAAGAAAAATGAAAAGAATACAGTTAAGTGAAATAATTCTTGTTTAAAAGGATCTCTTGAGCTATTTTTTTTCTTTTCCTTAATATGTTAAAGCTAATAATTTTAAAGTTAAATTGAGTTTTTTAAAAGATATATTGTTGAATTTAATATGTTGGCTGCCAGTGATGTTTATAGTATTAGCGATTTAACTACGTCTGTGGCATTACTTTCATAGTATTATTTTATTTCCAAGGTACAATATACTAAAAAATCTAAGAATATGTGCATATTACTTCCAAGAAATTTCAGAAAAAAAAGGATTGATATATAAGAAGACATAGCAAATTATACGAACATATCTTGTTCTCATGTAATTTAATAAAGCACAAATGACCCAATCCCTATGTTTTTTGGCAGTTTGTTATATGGTCAACAACTTTAGTCAATTGCATGTCATCTAGAACAATTTTCTTGTTTCGCAGAAAATTTACAGTTCATTTGTTCTTTGAGTGTATTTACAAGATTAAACGTTATCAAAATAATAATTTATAAACATAACTATAAGCTCTCAATTAATAATATGAAGTACTTTGTTATATTTTAATCAACTCTTAGATATTTAAAATTATTAAATTAGAAATATTTCAAGTTAATACGTAATAGTTATATATACATATAATTAATATGTTTTTTTATATGTAAGTTTCTCGTAATCAAGGGCTTTTTTTTTCATGATTTGTTTTAACCTTATCCTTTATTAAGAGGATCATATGTGATATTTGTATTAGATTCATGAGAAACATCTAATTTTTTGTAATACAGTAGAACATCGTTTATCTGAATCAATTGAGACCGGATGCTGTTCGGATAAGTGATGGTTAGGATAACCGAAAACCAAATGCGATCCATACAGTATATGAAACTGGGCACTATACGAATATTGAAAATCATCACATTCGAGAAACGCGCTTGAAGAAATAGCAAAATAAGTGCAAAAAGTCGCAATTTTACCTTTATTGTTGAAAATAATCACTTATTTTTCGCTGTACTATTGTACACCTTCTTTTATCCTCTGTAACGTCTCTGATTCTCTTGAGCAGCACAAGGTCCGGATGTTTGACGTTCCGGATAATAAACGTTAGGATAAACGATGTTCTACTATACGTAGATTTTTGCTGATGTATTTGTTGTTATAATGTTGTATGACGAGCATAGTAATACAATTAAGGAATTCCTTACTTCATTGGCGCAGTGTTCAAAAACATATTCACATAGGCTTTTGAATAAGATTTATAAATGAATAGATGCAACAATTTAATAATATTTTTCATAATTTCAAAAAGATTGTGTATGTCAACATTTTTCACCTTATAAATGTAATGGTTCAAATAATTTTATGGTCATTGATAAAATTAAATAAATATAATAATTTATTTTGATAATGATTTATTTGTATACCATTCATCTGTGAAAAACTACTTTTAAATCTCTCTATTGGGATGCTACTTATCATTATTATACCGGGACTTTTCTTTTTTCAAATATAATATTCCAAACTAAGCGAAAACAAGGACATATCGATTATCCTTGTTTCGGCTTCCGAGCTAGTTAATTAAAATAATTTAGCTTCACTAACAATTTACACTAAAAGTTCTTTCAAGGAAAGGTTCCCGTAGCAGCTGGTATAAACAATATTTTGTATTGCAACGTGTGTACAAGCGCAAAAAGAGATGGCAAATTAGGATTATTAAACACTGCCTGTGTTTCGACTACGTGCCTTGGAGTTTCCTTACACCAAGGGACAATTTACCCTTTAGTTTCTGGTTTTATGACGATCGTATACTATATTCTAACAAACAGTCAGAATTCTCCAAGGAAAGAGAGATAACAGAAGATATTAATATAGAAACCGTGTTGAGAGTATTATCTGTAATATTTGCTCTTTCTTTCATGACTTAAAGATAGTTTATTATTTAACATAATATCATAGATTTAAGATAACTCGGAAGGAAGTCTGTGTCAAAGTTAGGTAAACATTTTTTTCTCACCGATCTTTTATATTGATTTTGTTGAGAAAATAATCAAGTAGGCGCTTTGATGAACATGCATAAAATTTTGGTAAATGCATTAAATGAAAAAAAAAAACGTGTGTATCAATTTATTTAACTAGAATGAATATTAATGAATATTCTATTACCAAATTCCCTTATTGTTTAATTTAGATGTGAATTCAGTTTGTGGTCTTAACTCTTATGAATTATATAAAAAAAGGTATTCTTTCAAGTATATAAAGTATTCTTCCAATAATTAAGGCCCATTATCCTATCAAGCACACACGTGCTTTTTCAATTTTTGAAGCTGTCATTTTTATACCTGTCGTGATAAGCAGGTTTCCCACCATGTCGGCTTATATCATGTATTGGAGTAATTCTTAGATTGGCAAGAGAAATGCAACGTACAGTCGTTTCTCATATTATATTTTATTTCAATGTTCAGCCAAGCAGTCTGTGCTCCAAGCCATGTCGAAACGAGTCCTATTTCAGCGTCGATCAGGAAGCAGTGCGCCATTCGTTCACGTGGTTTTTGTAAATCCCCCCAAGTAGAAGTCAGTACTTAGGCGGGAGGTGGGTTGAGTTGTTCTGGTAGGAAGTTTATCCAAACTGACCCTTGAAGGGCTGGGGATTCATCACACACACACACATATATATATATATATATATATATACTCTCCGGGGATTCGAAGCACTGTAGCAAGAAAGCATACAAAAACAATTCAATTTTGTTTTACATACTTTATAAGTATTCTCTATGTGAACTCCTCCTAAGCGGCTGGACCGATTTTGAGGACATTTTTTATGTGGGTTCAAGTGGATTCGAGAATGGTTTAGATTCACTATTTGGTCCAATATCGCATTTAAATAAAAAGATATTAATTAAAAACCTTAAAATGCATAATTTTTTACCCCTGTGTGTTGTTTAATCTGCTAATGCGCGGCAAGAAAAAAAAAGAGGGGGGAATTTTCGAATTTTAGTCGTTTTTAAAAATGCAATCTAATTTTTTCATCAAAATCAGTCAAAAAATAATTGCAGAATCTGAAAGGTTATTCATTTCGCCACGATTCGGCATATATCTTTATATATATAATTCTTCTGTGCGTATGTGACTGAACTCCTCCTAAACGGCTGAACCGATTTGGATGATATTTTTGCGTGGATTCAATTGGATTCAAAACTCGTTTAGATTCACGATTCGGTTCCGATGTCGCAATTAGTTAAAAATGTGCCAAAATTATGTAAGGGAGCTAGATTGTTTATAAAAAAATCATGGGCAATATTCTTGAGGCCACTATTTTGAGCAACAAACTTCAAAGTGAAGTTGTACTTCTACCACATATTCCAATGATTCCTTTAGACTCATTTACCCATTCAAATGTTTGCAATTTCCAATTCGCTTGGCATTTGCTATGACCATTAATAAGTCACAAGGCCAAACAATGACAATTTGTGGCTTAGATTTAGAAAACCTTTGCGTTTTGCACGGCCAATTATATGTTGCATGTCCGAGGTTTGGCAAACCACCAAATTTATTTGTTTATACCCCTCAAAAATTAACCAAAAACATTGTACATTCAATGGCATTACGATAAATTTGTTTGTGTGCATTAAATATATACCTGTTATAAAAATAACTCGAGTTTTATCTTTTTTACCCTTTAATCAAAACAAGTTTAAGTTTCTATTTAGAGTAGGTTCTATATTCAATTTAGTTCATAGTAAATACATATTCACACGCAATCGATAGGTCGAATTGTGGTAACTGTACATGTGATGATGTCAGTTATTGTAATAACTTCTTTTATAAAATTTTTTATTAAAACGGTCCAGATTGTTACAACTTATTCAAAAGAGTTTGCAATTTTCGGATTTAAGACGTGTGTACAGGACAACGTCTGTCGGTACCGCTAGTATATATATATGTATATATGTGTGTGTGTGTGTTCATAATGAGTTTTTATGTAATCATTTTTTTTTAATTTACATTGCACTTTTTTAAAATGAATTAGTAACTTTATGCCATCTTGGTTATCATTATGTTTCCATTTGGTTAACATTGCTTTGAAAATTAATTTCAAACAATGCATATATAACCCAAATGGTGATTGAATATAACTTTAGTGTAGTAATGAAGTAATCTAATTAAAAGTTTTAAAGATGATGTGTAAAGCATTTACTTACTTTTATATCTTGTTCATCAGAAATTCTGGAAAGCAGTAGCAGAAATAACTGTCGTAAAATTATTCATGAATGTGTACTTTGCTTTAAAATAGGAATCATGTAACTCATGGATCTCAAGAGTTCTCAAGGGATCGTGTAACTCGGAACTACCCTTTTAATGTTCCGGATATTGATTTTGCAGGTTCATTCTTTATTATTTTTAAAAATGAAAGAAAAAGTCCACTAAATAAAATTTACTCTAAAAATATGCATGTTATGCAGAAAAAGTAATACATTTAGATTGTGTGACTATTCTCACATCCGGAGCATTTACAAGTTTAAAGCGATTTTCTGGTGGGAAAGAGACAAGTGCACAAAAATAACCACCAACAAAGCTAAAATATTTGTTGTCTCAAATACAGAAATTAAAAAAAAAATGTTCAAACTAGTTAAATTGAAAGATAATTAACTAAATAATATGCAAGACTGTCACAAGTGAAATTTAAGCTAAGATAATAATTCTGCTGTAAACTTGGTATCAATAAAAGATGGAAATATTTCCAGTACTAAATGGTTTACTGGGAGAATAACAGAAATATTTCTTGGCACAAAAATGTTAATGTCTGAGTTGTGAACTTGCGTGTGCCAAACGGAATTTACCGTAAAATCCGGCGTATAATGTGCACCGGTGTATAACGAGCACCCATACTTTCAAGCTGCATTTTTTAATTTTCGGGTATGTTCGCCGTATAACGCGCATCCCGCTTTTTAAGAAGAAATCTGAAATTTTGTATACAACGTTCTTATATTTTGAAGTCATTTATTCGAGAAATAATGCTAGACTTTTGAAATAGTAGTATATTTCTAGAGCTAGATCTTTTTTAGTTCATTGGGTATATCATTTCTTTTAAATAAACAGTATTTCGATATGTGTAAAAGTAAAAAAAAAAAATATGCTCATATCTTTTGTTATTTTTTAAAGCTATCGTTTTTATACCCGGCGTATAACGCGCACCCTTGTATTTCGACCACGTTTTTTGTGTTCAAAGTGCGCGTTATACGCCGGATTTTACGATATATTGAAAAGGACAGTTAGAAATATTTGCATAGTACCAGTACGAATATTTTGCTATTGGTAAGTATTGTTTTCGTACAACTCAACTTTAATCATATTTAAGTATTGTAAAATACTTTATATATATTTGTGTATTGAAGCTTTATTTCATTGGCAGGGACTGTTACGACTAGTGCGTGTGAGCACAGATGGCACTAATAGTCATCTTTTGTTAACAATTTGTATCATTATTACTGTAGATCAGTGTTCCTCAAACTGTGGGGCACGCCTCCCTAGGGGGCACACGCACTAGTCGTAACAGTCCCTGCCAATGAAATAAAGTTAAATTCCTAAAACCAAATAAAAAATATATTTTGTTTGCTTTGCTGTAATCCTACGATGAGAAATTTTTTTATTGCGTTTCTTTTAATGTAAAATACTACTTTTGTTGACCTTCGAAATTACTGGTACGGTTATTTACTTCGATTTTTTGGGGGAAGTTGTAAATTATATAATTCTGTTGCCCTTTCTTCAATGTAAATGAAATAGTAATGTAATGAGAATGTAATAATGTAATGAAAGAATTTTATGATATATGGATAAGCACATTGAGCACTTTGAAGGATTATTTGGCAAATATATATTTTTATTAGTATTCTGAAACATATAATGTTTAATGAAAAACGTTTTACGCAATTCTTTTTTAGAACAAATGTCCATATTTTTATATTGAATACACTTTTAACACGGCAGTGATGTGCATAGTCACCCTAAGATCACGAAATCATTAATTCTTGGAAAACAGTTTATTTGTTAGCAATGACCTTGACGGAGTATCCTCCAATATGACAGTCTTAATGGGAACTAAAATGAATTGATCACATATCTCCTTCCTTTTTAGGAGTGGCAAACGTTTTTTTTTTACAATCTTAAGGTACTTGTTTTGATCGAGTTACCGGCTTGACCACTTTTGTTCAAAAATATTTTCTGGAGCATGCTGCACTTTCCCCTATGAAAAACTTAGTGGTTCCAATTGTGATGTTGTACTACTGATTATGGTTTATAAATGTAAATGATCAGAATATAAAAAAAGAAATGGGCATCTGTGATCTCTATGAAAGGAAGTTGAAATTTATCAAACAAGGGAAAAACTTGCTGAAATTATGCATAGAAATCGTGATAGCGAAAGTAAATTTGAGAAAAGTAATGAACATGTAACATAAAGAAAATTTTCAATAGCTACATTAAGAACTCCATCAAGAAAAATATGAAGTCATAAGTGTACCGCAAGATGCGCTTCACCATTTCAAAAAGACACAAGCAAGAAAAAGTTCTACATGATATTTGTCGAACATCAAAGGACATTAAAACTACAATAACGTGAACAAAATTTGACAGTTTTGCTTCCAAATAACATACCTGTAATGTTAGCGAAACGTGTCTGTGATTTGTGTCATTTATTAAGGTCACGCACATTTGGAACAACTTAGTTCAGTTTTATTAGATTTTTTTCTCAAATTATCAAAGAAAAATTGAAAAATCCTGGAAATAGGTAAGTATATTTTCTCTTAGTTAAATTATTCACTAAAAATGGGATTTTTATGGTGTATATTAAAAATAATAATAAAAAAAAGAATTGGGGTGAGTCACTCCGCGCGTCCATTAACGTTAGTATCTAGTGCACACCTGATCCCGGGCTAAAACATTTTAACATTTTCTCGCCTTAAATATTAAAAATAACACAATTATTATTCATTGTAAATTTACATTCTTTTTTATTATTTAACATTAATTCTAAATGCTAATTCTGCGAGGCTTAAAATTACAGTTCGTTTAAAACTATTTATAATATGAGCATTCATTTCAAAAAATCATTTTACATTTTTGTATACATTGTCATGCACTTGGTTTTACTCTCCCTGCAATTAAGGTATCAAGAATATTGTATTAATATTTTTTAAAAAATAAACTCGTGTAAAGAATGGGTAAAAAATTGTATTTAAATGCCATTAAATTTTCATTAAAATTTTGTAACATTAACTTCTTACATTAAATTTTTGAATAAATCATAGGTCATTAAATCATAAGACACATGTTATTTCTGCTTTAAAAGATAAAAATTTCCAATCATTTATTAGTATGTTTAGTGTAACCTTATTCTTTAATATTCTCTTTAAATATATTTGATGATAACTGATAAAAAAGAGTGTTTGTTTGCTCTCTGTATAGATCTTTATACTGTAAAGTATTCTAATAATATCATCAATATGACTCACTTGAATACTGTTTTTAAATTTTTATAAAAATTTAAAAACAGTATTCAAGTGAGTCATATTGATGATATTATTAGAATACTTTACAGTATAAAGATCTATACAGAGAGCAAACAAACACTCTTTTTTATCAGTTATCATCAAATATATTTAAAGAGAATATTAAAGAATAAGGTTACACTAAACATACTAATAAATGATTGGAAATTTTTATCTTTTAAAGCAGAAATAACATGTGTCTTATGATTTAATGACCTATGATTTATTCAAAAATTTAATGTAAGAAGTTAATGTTACAAAATTTTAATGAAAATTTAACGGCATTTAAATACAATTTTTTACCCATTCTTCACATGAGTTTATTTTTTAAAAAATATAAATACAATATTCTTGATACCTTAATTGCAGGGAGAGTAAAACCAAGTGCATGACAATGTATACAAAAATGTAAAATGATTTTTTGAAATGAATGCTCATATTATAAATAGTTTTAAACGAACTGTAATTTTAAGCCTCGCAGAATTAGCATTTAGAATTAATGTTAAATAATAAAAAAGAATGTAAATTTACAATGAATAATAATTGTGTTATTTTTAATATTTAAGGCGAGAAAATGTTAAAATGTTTTAGCCCGGGATCAGGTGTGCACTATATACTAACGTTAATGGACGCGCGGAGTGACTCACCCCAATTCTTTTTTTTATTATTATTTTTAATATACACCATAAAAATCCCATTTTTAGTGAATAATTTAACTAAGAGAAAATATACTTACCTATTTCCAGGATTTTTCAATTTTTCTTTGATAATTTGAGAAAAAAATCTAATAAAACTGAACTAAGTTGTTCCAAATGTGCGTGACCTTAATAAATGACACAAATCACAGACACGTTTCGCTAACATTACAGGTATGTTATTTGGAAGCAAAACTGTCAAATTTTGTTCACGTTATTGTAGTTTTAATGTCCTTTGATGTTCGACAAATATCATGTAGAACTTTTTCTTGCTTGTGTCTTTTGAAATGGCGAAGCGCATCTTGCGGTACACTTATGACTTCATATTTTTCTTGATGGAGTTCTTAATGTAGCTATTGAAAATTTTCTTTATGTTACATGTTCATTACTTTTCTCAAATTTACTTTCGCTATCACGATTTCTATGCATAATTTCAGCAAGTTTTTCCCTTGTTTGATAAATTTCAACTTCCTTTCATAGAGATCACAGATGCCCATTTCTTTTTTTATATTCTGATCATTTACATTTATAAACCATAATCAGTAGTACAACATCACAATTGGAACCACTAAGTTTTTCATAGGGGAAAGTGCAGCATGCTCCAGAAAATATTTTTGAACAAAAGTGGTCAAGCCGGTAACTCGATCAAAACAAGTACCTTAAGATTGTAAAAAAAAAACGTTTGCCACTCCTAAAAAGGAAGGAGATATGTGATCAATTCATTTTAGTTCCCATTAAGACTGTCATATTGGAGGATACTCCGTCAAGGTCATTGCTAACAAATAAACTGTTTTCCAAGAATTAACGATTTCGTGATCCTAGGGTGACTATGCCCATCACTGCCGTGTTAAAAGTGTATTCAATATAAAAATATGGACATTTGTTCTAAAAAAGAATTGCGTAAAACGTTTTTCATTAAACATTATATGTTTCAGAATACTAATAAAAATATATATTTGCCAAATAATCCTTCAAAGTGCTCAATGTGCTTATCCATATATCATAAAATTCTTTCATTACATTATTACATTCTCATTACATTACTATTTCATTTACATTGAAGAAAGGGCAACAGAATTATATAATTTACAACTTCCCCCAAAAAATCGAAGTAAATAACCGTACCAGTAATTTCGAAGGTCAACAAAAGTAGTATTTTACATTAAAAGAAACGCAATAAAAAATTTCTCATCGTAGGATTACAGCAAAGCAAACAAAATATATTTTTTATTTGGTTTTAGGAATTTAACTTTATTTCATTGGCAGGGACTGTTACGACTAGTGCGTGTGCCCCCTAGGGAGGCGTGCCCCACAGTTTGAGGAACACTGATCTACAGTAATAATGATACAAATTGTTAACAAAAGATGACTATTAGTGCCATCTGTGCTCACACGCACTAGTCGTAACAGTCCCTGCCAATGAAATAAAGCTTCAATAACAAATATATATAAAGTATTTTACAATACTTAAATATGATTAAAGTTGAGTTGTACGAAAACAATACTTACCAATAGCAAAATATTCGTACTGGTACTATGCAAATATTTCTAACTGTCCTTTTCAATATATCGTAAAATCGGCGTATAACGCGCACTTTGAACACAAAAAACGTGGTCGAAATACAAGGGTGCGCGTTATACGCCGGGTATAAAAACGATAGCTTTAAAAAATAACAAAAGAGATGAGCATAATTTTTTTACTTTTACACATATCAAAATACTGTTTATTTAAACGAAATGATATACCCAATGAACTAAAAAAGATCTAGCTCTAGAAATATACTACTATTTCAAAAGTCTAGCATTATTTCTCGAATAAATGACTTCAAAATATAAGAACGTTGTATACAAAATTTCAGATTTCTTCTTAAAAAGCGGGATGCGCGTTATACGGCGAACATACCCGAAAATTAAAAAATGCAGCTTGAAAGTATGGGTGCTCGTTATACACCGGTGCACATTATACGCCGGATTTTACGGTAAATTCCGTTTGGCACACGCAAGTTCACAACTCAGACATTAACATTTTTGTGCCAAGAAATATTTCTGTTATTCTCCCAGTAAACTATTTAGTACTGGAAATATTTCCATCTTTTATTGATACCAAGGTTACAGCAGAATTATTATCTTAGCTTAAATTTCACTTGTGACAGTCTTGCATATTATTTAGTTAATTATCTTTCAATTTAACTAGTTTGAACATTTTTTTTTAATTTCTGTATTTGAGACAACAAATATTTTAGCTTTGTTGGTGGTTATTTTTGTGCACTTGTCTCTTTCCCACCAGAAAATCGCTTTAAACTTGTAAATGCTCCGGATGTGAGAATAGTCACACAATCTAAATGTATTACTTTTTCTGCATAACATGCATATTTTTAGAGTAAATTTTATTTAGTGGACTTTTTCTTTCATTTTTAAAAATAATAAAGAATGAACCTGCAAAATCAATATCCGGAACATTAAAAGGGTAGTTCCGAGTTACACGATCCCTTGAGAACTCTTGAGATCCATGAGTTACATGATTCCTATTTTAAAGCAAAGTACACATTCATGAATAATTTTACGACAGTTATTTCTGCTACTGCTTTCCAGAATTTCTGATGAACAAGATATAAAAGTAAGTAAATGCTTTACACATCATCTTTAAAACTTTTAATTAGATTACTTCATTACTACACTAAAGTTATATTCAATCACCATTTGGGTTATATATGCATTGTTTGAAATTAATTTTCAAAGCAATGTTAACCAAATGGAAACATAATGATAACCAAGATGGCATAAAGTTACTAATTCATTTTAAAAAAGTGCAATGTAAATTAAAAAAAAATGATTACATAAAAACTCATTATGAACACACACACACACATATATACATATATATATACTAGCGGTACCGACAGACGTTGTCCTGTACACACGTCTTAAATCCGAAAATTGCAAACTCTTTTGAATAAGTTGTAACAATCTGGACCGTTTTAATAAAAATTTTATAAAAGAAGTTATTACAATAACTGACATCATCACATGTACAGTTACCACAATTCGACCTATCGATTGCGTGTGAATATGTATTTACTATGAACTAAATTGAATATAGAACCTACTCTAAATAGAAACTTAAACTTGTTTTGATTAAAGGGTAAAAAAGATAAAACTCGAGTTATTTTTATAACAGGTATATATTTAATGCACACAAACAAATTTATCGTAATGCCATTGAATGTACAATGTTTTTGGTTAATTTTTGAGGGGTATAAACAAATAAATTTGGTGGTTTGCCAAACCTCGGACATGCAACATATAATTGGCCGTGCAAAACGCAAAGGTTTTCTAAATCTAAGCCACAAATTGTCATTGTTTGGCCTTGTGACTTATTAATGGTCATAGCAAATGCCAAGCGAATTGGAAATTGCAAACATTTGAATGGGTAAATGAGTCTAAAGGAATCATTGGAATATGTGGTAGAAGTACAACTTCACTTTGAAGTTTGTTGCTCAAAATAGTGGCCTCAAGAATATTGCCCATGATTTTTTTATAAACAATCTAGCTCCCTTACATAATTTTGGCACATTTTAACTAATTGCGACATCGGAACCGAATCGTGAATCTAAACGAGTTTTGAATCCAATTGAATCCACGCAAAAATATCATCCAAATCGGTTCAGCCGTTTAGGAGGAGTTCAGTCACATACGCACAGAAGAATTATATATATAAAGATATATGCCGAATCGTGGCGAAATGAATAACCTTTCAGATTCTGCAATTATTTTTTGACTGATTTTGATGAAAAAATTAGATTGCATTTTTAAAAACGACTAAAATTCGAAAATTCCCCCCTCTTTTTTTTTCTTGCGCGCATTAGCAGATTAAACAACACACAGGGGTAAAAAATTATGCATTTTAAGGTTTTTAATTAATATCTTTTTATTTAAATGCGATATTGGACCAAATAGTGAATCTAAACCATTCTCGAATCCACTTGAACCCACATAAAAAATGTCCTCAAAATCGGTCCAGCCGCTTAGGAGGAGTTCACATAGAGAATACTTTATAAAGTATGTAAAACAAAATTGAATTGTTTTTGTATGCTTTCTTGCTACAGTGCTTCGAATCCCCGGAGAGTATATATATATATATATAGTTTTTGTGTGTGTGTGTGTGTGTGTGTGTGTGTGTGTGTGTGTGTGTGTGTGTGTGTGTGTGTGTGATGAATCCCCAGCCCTTCAAGTGTTAGTTTGGACAAACTTCCTACCAGAACAACTCAACCCACCTCCCGCCTAAGTACTGGCTTCTACTTGAGCGG
Source organism: Trichonephila inaurata madagascariensis (assembly GCA_019973955.1). Classification (NCBI taxonomy): domain Eukaryota; kingdom Metazoa; phylum Arthropoda; class Arachnida; order Araneae; family Nephilidae; genus Trichonephila; species Trichonephila inaurata. The sequence goes on along the minus strand of BMAV01008884.1, from coordinate 57,122 downwards.
ATTTACATAAACCACGTGAACGAATGACGCACTGCTTCCTGATCGACGCTGAAATAAGACTCGTTTTGTCATGGCTTGGAATACAGACTGCTGTGCTGAACATTGAAATAAAATATAATATGAGAAACGACTGCACGTTGCATTTCTCTCGTCAATCTAAGAAGTACTCCAATATATGATATAAGCCGACATGGTGGGAAACCTGCTTATCATGTTATACACACGACCGGTATAAAAATGACAGCTTCAAAAACTGAATAAGCACGTGTGTGCTTGATTGGATAATGGGCCTTAATTATTGGAAAAATACTTTACATACTTGAAAGAATACCTTTTTGTATATAATTCATAAAAGTTAAGACCACAAGCTGAATTCACATCTAAATTAAACAACGGGGGAATTTGGTAATAGAATATTCATTAATTAATGACGAATTGTGTCTAATGACTTACTGCTCAAATTATATTTAAGGTAATAGAAAATGGACAAGAAAATTAAGATATTTAATTATTACTCAAAACTAGTGCAATATTTTATGTTTTCTTTAAAGGCTAGTTAAATAAATTTATACACACTTTTTTTTTTATTTTTTTATTTTAATTCATTAAAAAAAGTTATATGCATGTTCATCAAAGCTCCCACATAATTATTTTCTCAACAAAATCAATATAAAAGATCGGCGAGAAAAGAAATGTTTACCTAACTTTGACACAGACTTCCTTCCGAGTTATCCTAAATCTATGATATTATGTTAAATAATAAACTATCTTTAAGTCATGAAAGAAAGTACCAAATATTACAGATAATACTTTCAACACGGTTTCTGTATTAATATCTTCTGTTATCTCTCTTTCCTTCTAGAATTTTGACTATTTGTTAGAATATAGTATACGATCGTCATAAAACCAGAAACTAAAGGGTAAATTGTCCCCTGGTGTAAGGAAACTCCAAGGCACGTAGTCGAAACATAGGCAGTGTTTAATAATACTAATTTACCATCTCTTTTTGCGCTTGTGCACACACGTTGTAATACAAAATATTGTTTATACCAGCTGCTACATGAATCTTTCCTTTATAGAACTTTTAGTGTAAATTGTTAGTGAAGCTAAATTATTTTAATTAACTAGCTCGGAAGTCGAAACAAGGATAATCGATTTGTCCTTGTTTTCGCTTAGTTTGGAATATTATATTTGAAGAAAGAAAAGTCCCGTTTTAATAATGATAAGTAGCATCCCAATAGAGAGATTTAGAAGTAGATTTTCATAGATGAATGGCATATAAATAAATCATTGTCAAAATGAATGATAATATTTATTTAATTTTATCAATGGACATAAAATTATTTGAATCATCTATTCATTTATAATTCTTATTCAAAAGCATATCTGAATATGTTTTTGAACACCCTGCGTCAATCAACTAAAGGAATTCCTTAATTGTGTATTACTAAGCTCGTCATAAAACATTATCACAACAAATACATCATCAATAATCTACGTACAGTAGAACGTCGTTTATCCTAACGTTTATTATCCGGAACGTCAAACATCCGGACCTTCTGCTGCTCAAGAGAATCAGAGACGTTACAGAGGAAAAACTAAGGTGTACAATAGTACAGCGAAAAATAAGTGATTATTTTCCACAATAAGGTAAAATTACGATTTTTTGCACTTATTTTGCTTTTTCTTCAAGCCCGTTTCCCGAATGTGATAATTTTCAATATTCGTATAGTGTCCAGTTCCATATACTGTATGGATCGCATTCGGTTTTCGGTTATCCGGACAATCACGTACCCGAACGGCGTTCGGTCCCAATTGATTCAGAAAAACGACGTTCTACTGTATTACAAAAAATTAAATGTTTCTCATGAACCTGATACAAATATCACATATGATCCACTTAATAAAGGATAAGGTTAAAAAAAATCATGAAAAAGAAGAAAATAAAAAAGCCCTTGATTACGAGAAAATATTATTTTTAAAAAAACATATTAATTATATATATAATTATTACCTATTAACTTAAAATATTTTTCATTTATAATAATCTTAAATATCCAACTGTTGTTTAAAATATGTTTAACAAAGTACTTCATATTATTAATTGAGAGCTTATAGTTATGTTTATAAATTTTATTATTTTGATAATGTGTAAATACACTCAAAGAACGAACTGTAAATTTTCTGGGAAACAAGAAAATTGTTCTAGATGACATGCAATTGACTGAAGTTGCTGACCATATGCCAAATTGAAAAAAACATAGAGATTGGGTCATTTGTGCCCTACTAAATTGCATGAAAACAAGATATGTTCGTATAATTTGCTACGTCTTCTTATGTATCAATCCATTTTTTCTGAAATTTCTTGGAAGTAATATGTATATATTCTTAAATTTTTTTAGTGTATTGTACCTTGGAAATAAAATAATACTATGAAAGTAATGCAACAGACGTAGTTAAATAGCTATTACTCTGAACGTCACTCGCAGCTAACATATTAAATTCAACAATATATATTTTAAAACTCAACTTAACTTTAGAATTATTAGCTTTAACATGTTAAAAAGAAAAAAAATAGCTCAAAAGATCCTTTTAAATAAGAATTCTTTCACTTAACTGCATTCTTTTCATTTTTCTTAATAATTAAATAGTTATTTTCTTATGCTCTAATACTCATTTTTAAATCAGTTTCTCCTCTGTAGTCTATGTTTATGTTAACCCGGGAGCGTTTGCTCGAGTCAAAAAGTCACCCCAGGCTCAAGAAAGTTTTAAATGTGGTAAAACTGTTTATTTGTCACCAATGACCTTGTCAATACCAACCTATACGATAGTCTTCGTGGGAATTAACATGCAATTGTCCCATATATCCCTCCCTCATAGGAGTGACAAACGTTTTCGTACAATCTTAAGGTACTTGATGTGACTCACGCGATAACTCTTGTTCCAAAGTGTTTTCTATGAACACGCGACATTTTCCTTCTGTAAACAACTTAGTGGATTTGATTATTATAAAAAAAAAAAAAAACTAATACACTGAAAAGAAGCCGTAACAATTACGACCACATTAAAGTATTTAGAATAAAAATGTTCTTAAAAATAATTAAGAAAAAAAATCAACCTGAGGTGCCACCAATTCACCTAAGAGGCATGAATTTTGAGGGTGGCAAAATAAGCTTCCCAATTCGCCCCAAATGTAACATCAGTCTTTTTTCTCCTCAGCATATTCTGCAATGTCTGAAGTTTTCCTGTGAGGAGGCTGTTGCATCCCCCCTGCTGTTCTTAGACATTGTACAGATTTATGGACTCATGGAGCTGGTCTAGTTTCACAAGACCAGATGGGGATTAGTCCCACCAACACCACCACTACTGTGTTGTATGGTATATAATTGTAAATAAACACAATATAAAGAAAAAAAAGGCCGTCTGTGGGGTCTCTATTGGATGAAGTTGAAGCAGATCAAGCAAGAGAAGAACCTGATGAAATAATGGATATTAACCAAAGTAAATTTGAGAAAAGTGATGAGAAAATGAAACATCTGAATTGGAATGCAAGTTTTCAAATGCTACATGAAAAACTCCATCAAGAAAGAGATGAAGTCACAAGTGTTCCACGACGCACTTTACGCCCTGCGCAAAAGACATAATCACGAAAAATTTCAATATGTCATTTATCGATCCTCATGGAACAATAAAACTACAATAACCCGAAGAAAATATGACAGTATGGCCTGTAATGTTTTCATTCCTGTAATGTTATCAAAATGTGTCAGTAATGTGTGTCATTTATTGCCTTATCAAATTATTGAAGAAAAATTGAAAAGTCTTAAAAAATAATTAAGTATACTTTCTCTTATATTTAAGGTGTCCGACTACGTTCGGAACCATGATTTAAAAAAGCCCATAAATGTATAATTTTCATGATATTTAGTGTCGATTAGATTAGATTACATGTATAAAATAGTTTTTAAGGACATTATGTCAAAAAGAATTATTTAAATACAATATTTTGGCAAAAAATTAACTTAGAATAATCTTTTTTTTTCAAAATGTTCTCCTTTTTGTTTAAAATGCTTCTATTATAATAATATTTCGCCTGTGTATAGCTCAAACTTCTTTACAGAGGCTCAACTGAGATTTTTGAAAAATTCACACTTTTTTTAGAGTTAAAACCAAATGAAATAATTATCTGCGTTTTTTTCTTAAAATTGCTCCCCTCTGTTGTCTTAAAGCATGAATAAACCCACTTCTAAGTTATATATTTCAAAAATTCTAGTTGAGCCTTTGTAGAGATGCCTGAGCTATATACAGGCCAAATTTTATTATAATGAATGCATTTTTCACAAAAGGAGAACATTTTGAAAAAAAAATATTCTAAGTTAATTTTTTGCCAAAATATTTTATTTAATTATTTTTTTTTGTCAAAATGCCCTTAAAACAATTGTGTGTGTATACATCAGTGCTTCTCAAACTTTCACTACTGACGACCCATTTTTCAATCATAATTTTTATCGTCCCGCCCCTTATACAATAATAATGCGCTTTGTCTCGCTAAAGCTACCATATATATGATCTTAATTTTAAACCGTATAAATTCACAAGAAAGAATTAAATTTTTTATTTGTTACTTTTAAGTAATATATATTTTAAGCAAATTATATATACTTTTATAAGTAATATATATTTTAAACAAATTACTTTTTTAAGTAATACGATAATTGACATGTTATTTTTCGTATCTATAATTTTTCAATTGGAACAGATTGCAAAATGATATTTATTTAAAGATTTATTTCTTCCATCATCCATTTCTAAATGTTTAAATGTCATTAGAAATATAGTCTAGTCTATGTTGCTCTTTATCATATCCGTCACAATTAGCATTCTCGCGAACGTCTGCGTGAGTCTGGGCAAACTAACGGACATCTGCGCAAAACGTGTAATTTCAAATGTTGGTATTTCTTACCTTTGCAGACTTAGCTTATTCCAAAGGAGCTGGAATCACATTTTAGTGCGACACCTTTTAATAGGTGATACCAATTGCCGCAAGTAATTTTGATGCCCAGTTTCCTCCTCAGAGGGAGGCACCTGAGCTCTGACGATGCAAAATTGAACTTAAGAATTTCTTTTAAGAATTTTGGAAGCCAAGCCAAACGGGCACTTCAAGGGATTTTTTACATGCCGAATAATCATAAGACATGGCCGTTCATGATCGCTGTCGATTTTCTGCATCATGAAAATCCACCGACATGGGCTGAAGTCAAACCCGCAACCTAAGAGGTGCAGATGGCCAGCAACAAACCAACTACGCCACCCAGTCGGCACATGCTGAATTGTAAGGAGAATAAAACCAAGAGCACCGCAATGAATACAAAAATATAAAATGATTTTTATGAAATGAATGCTCATGTTATAATTAGATTTAATTGAACTGTAATTGTAATCCTCACAAATTAGCATTTATTATTAATGTTAAATAATGAAAAAGAATGTAACATTCCGATACTAATGGTAATAGTCGCGCGGGGTGATGGAGTCAACCCGAAGATTTTTTTACAATTATTTTTATTGTACACAATAAAAATCACAATTCCAGTGAATAGTTTAACGAAGAGAAAGTATACTTACCTACTTTTTACCTTTCTTCATTAATAATTTGAAAAAGATTCCAATAGAACCGAATTAAAATGTTTCTAAGGTACGCGACCTTAATAAAGGACACAAATCACAGAAACTTTTCACTAACATTACAGGAATGATATCTGCAATATCTGTCATATTTTGTTAAAATTTTGTAGTTTGTACACGGTGCGAACGCTTCCGGTTTGAATATTTGATCAATGTAAAACTATGAATGTTACGTTCAAAAAAGGAATTATATAAAACGTTTTTCATCATGCTTTCTATGTTTCAGAATACTCATAAAAATAAATATTGGCCAAATAATCCTTCAAAGTGCTTTCTCTGCTTTTCGAAATGTCATATAACTCTTTCGTATATATGCGCATTATTTACAACTTCCCTAAATGAAAAATAAAGACAAAAAAGGAACGAACTAACCATACCAGAGGGTTCGAAGGTCAAACAGATGAAATTTTTATCTTCCTAGAATGTTTCTCTGGGTCTGGGTTTTGTCTTTTCTCTGAAATAGTATTTGAGATTTAAAAAGAGAAAACTCAGTAAAAAAATCTCTCATCGTGGAATTATAGCAAATCAAACAGAATGTGATGTTTTTTATTCATTTATAGGATCAGATAGCTAATGAATGTATCCAAATGAAAGCTTTTATGTTTGATGAAGTAATACTAATAAATTCTATCAGTGTAAATGTGTATTTCTTATTATGTCAGAAAGTATTTTCTTACTCCATTACAGTAAATTAATTTTTTTTAATCTTTTATTTTCTATATGCTCGCGCCCCCCTTGTAGGGTTATCACGCCCCCTGGGGGGCGCGCCCTACACTTTGAGAAACACTGGTATACATGTATTCTAATCTAAGTGACACTAAGTATCATGAAAATTATCCATTTATGCGCTTTTGCAATATCACGGTTCCGAACGTAGTCGGATACCTTAAAGTATTTAGTTGTATTACGATTTCTAACGTGTATAATAAAAATAGCTATAAAAAAAGGATTGGGATGACTGAGTAATACCGCTTGACCATAAACGTTAGTATCGAGTGCGCACCAGCTCCCGGATTAAATGAAAATTAGAGGGAAACATCATACAATAATATTAATCTCATTTGATTCATTATGCGTGTGTATATATAAATATATCATCAATCATGCTCTAAATTGCTGTAAATCTAGCTTAATGCTACTTAATATGTAAGAGTATAGTAAAATGCAATATATGTCAAAGTATAAAGTATATAGTTACAGAACAGCGCGTTCTTGAAAGATTTAGAGTAAGATTGCAGTGTTGAACATTTTTTCAATCATACAAGATAAAAAGAAATTCTTCCCCTTACTTAAATAAATGCAAGCAATTTTAAAAGGCTAAATATAATCATTAATAGTCTGAAAAAAGCAAAAATAATACACTGAAAAGAAGCCGTAAAAATTACGACCACATTAAAGTATTTAGAATAAATTTTTCTCAAAAATAATTAAGAAAAAAGTCAAAGAAAAATTTACTTAAGTATACGAAAACCATATACATATTTACCTCAAAATTTAATCCCGTTTTAGACAACTTTACCCCCGTTTTTTAAGTATAATGACAAGTAAAGTCTTTAGTTGCAAGCAAAACCCATTTGGGTAGCTTCATTAAAAACTGAAAGTTATTCTTCCGCAATTAGGTTTAATTACACTTAAAATATTATAAATGACATTGTTCGAAGAAAGGGACAAAGCAAGGGAAAGCATACTTTCTCTTAAAAGACATACATTTTTAGGGAAAGCTAAAAAACACGCACATTAAGCATCGTAAAGTCACGGTTATTATAAACAAAGAATTGTTGTGTTTTATGATTTGAGTATTCTCATATAATTAAAGCAAAAACGGGGAAATTCTGGATCCTTATGTAGTTAGCAAATGTTCTTTAAATTCATATTTTTACAGGTGTGGGACTTTTAATGCGCACTATAAAAACTTTATAGTTATGCTTTTGTTTTCAGAACTACTAAGTCATACAATATTTTTAAAAGCAAGATTTTTCGCTATTATTTCACATCCTGTATTAAGCTCGCAATCAAAAATTTGATTTATTTTTTGTTGTTTGGTATCCGTAAAAAATTTGAATACCAGTGTTTACGAAAAAAATGTACATATTTTGAAATATTTTCTTAACACAAAAGCCTTCAATTATGTTTGAAATAATATACAAAATATAATTTTCATTAAAAATTTTGCAAAAACAGCTGCTATAATTTATGTATTATTATTAAATAATTAATTATATACAATTGTCTTAAGGTTTAATAAATTCCATTATCATCATAAACATAATCATAATCTATTTTAATTTTCAATACGTATGTTGATACGTTATACGTATATAGCAAGTCTGTTTAGAGTGAGTGAGTGAGTGAATATTTACTTTGCAATATTCAGCTGCTCGATTGTTTTTATCAACGGGCCTCGTAATTTTGAATCATTTTCAAGCGGCAAAAACTTGTTTAGAATATTAATGTCTATTTGCATATCTTCTCTTATTACTTTATTCCCTCAAGTTTTTAATACTTTTTTCATACCATTACCCTTGAAAGGAGTGTTATTAGTAATCTCACAGGTTAACTTTTTAAACCTTTAAGGCAGTTACTAAAAAGGAAGATTTTATCAAATAAATAAGAATATCCAACTTTTCATCCATGTTTAACTTAATCGAAGCTAGATTTCACTATGTGAAACATTAGTAGCATTTAATTATAGCTTAAATATGTTTCACAAGAAAATAAATACACCACCAGTACATCATAGAGAAACTAACCAAAATTTGTACATTCAAGTAATGTATAGACCTAGCAAATTACAGCAAAAAATTATTTACTCCTAAGAATCCTAGAAAATTAATCCGTGTATGAATAAAGTTTGCCTAGGGAAATCCTTGTGTCAAATAATTGCAGTAATATAAAAGAAACTTGCATAAAATAAAATTAAGACAAATTACTTGGTTTTTAGTATTACAGAATGTCCCATCATCAAAATAATTCCCAACATTCAAAGCAGATTAATGCCGATAATTTACTGAAAAGAAACATAAAATATTATTATCCTTATACACTCAATGTCTTGTATTAGGGTAGAAATATAGTGAAAGTAGTAAAGTATAAAATATTACAGAGAATATATGTTTTATAGTAATCATAGGAAAAATAACTTTAGAAAAATTAGTACGCTATTAAAAACTACCTAAGGTAAAGAGACAGTAAATGCGCGTATAGATGCTATTCAGACAAACATTTCAGATATAAATTTAATTTTTGGTAATAAAGTATTCAATGTATTAAACAAATTTATAAAATTTCTCACTTTGGACTTAGTCAAAGATAAAACAAAAATATATTCTGGATGCTTAATGAGAGGTAATAATAATTTATTTTTGGTAATAGTGCTATCCATATCACTGCTAAGATATGAAGAAATATTTAAACCAAAAAGAAATTTAATAATAAAAACATTAAAGACATTTCGTATGTCACACGTAGTTTTTGATGTATATTTTTATAAATAAATAATATTTTTAATATGGAATTTTCTAAAATATACATAATTATACGAATAGATGCAATTATAAGCTTTTTTTCTTAGTTGAAAAGTGGAATATTAAAAGAAAATTCAAACATCACAGCATGACTGGATGATTATAATTAAAGTATAAGGAAAAATGTAAACTATTCATTAATGTCGATGTTATAAGAATTAAGAAAATAATACTGTAAATATTGTTCGCCATCAAGTAATTACTTAATATCTGAGCAAAATGAAATAAATCGTTTTAAGGTATCCAACTACGTTCGGAACCGTGATTTTGCAAAAGCGAATCAATGGATAATATTTATGACATCAGTGTCACTTTGATTAGAAAATGTATTTAAATTTGCTTAAGAATATTACTACAATAAAAAATTACTTAAGTACAATATTTTGACAAAATATGAACATAGAATGACCCATTTTCAATATATTCTCCTTTTGTGAAAAATGCTTCTTTTATAATAACATTTCGCCTTTATATAGCTCAGACTTCTGTACAGAGGCTCAACTAGAATTTTTGCAATATATAACTTAGAAGTGGGTTTATCCATTATTTTATGACAGCAGAAGGCAGAAATTTTAAGAAAAAAAACGCCGATACTTATTTTAATGGGTTGTAACTCTAAAAATAATGTGTTTTTTAAAAAAAAAAATAGTTCAGAGTTTCTGGATAAGTATTTACTTTATATAAGCACACACACAAAATATTATTATTTTAGAAGCATTTTTTATAAAAGGAGAACATTTTGAAAAAGATTATTCTAAGTTAATTTTTTGCCAAAATAATGTTTTTAAATATTTTTTTTTTTTGTCAAAATGTTCTTAAAACAATTTTATACATACCGTAAAGTCCGGCGTATAACGCGCACCTATACTTTAGAGCTGATATTTTTAATTTTTAGGTATATTCGGCGTATAACGCGCACCCCCTTTTTTACAAAGAAACCGGAAATGTACGCATTCAAAGCTCTTATGTTTTAAAGTCATTTATTCGAGGTAATATCCTAGGCTTTAGAAAATACAATATATACTTTTAGAAATACAACCCTTTAAGTTCATAAGAAATGTCATTTCTTTTAAATAAATAGTATTTCAATATATATAGAAGTCTAGTTTTTTTTTCTATGCTCAGCTTTTTTTCATTTTTAAAGCTCTCATTTTTATACCCGGCGTATAACGCGCACCCGTAAATTTCGATCTTATTTTTTGAGTTAAAAGTGCGCGTTATACCTTGGATTTTACGGTATATTCTAATCTAAGTGACACTAAATATCATGAAAATTATCCATTTATGCGCTTTTTTAAAATCATGGTTCCGAACATAGTCGGATACCTTAAGAGAGATCCAGATTAAGCGTAATGGATATTGATGCAAGGGATTTTAAGAAATCAGTTTAAAAAATACTTTTTGTGAGAAGAAAAATTATTACAAGAGCTGAAATAAAATAAGTATTACTTTTAAAGGCTTAGAAGAATATAAACAAATAAGTAATAAGTTTCATTAAGGATAATAAATAATAAGTTAAATTTTTAAGGGGAGTAACCCAGGATAATATCTGACTGCTTATGAACGTCACATTTTGAAATTTTTATCAGAGCTCTTGAGAATTGAACGGGAAATTTATATATTATTTCATTTCCAATTGTAAAATATGTAAAATAAGAAAATAAAATAATAATTAATAAATTAAATTTCTCAATATGTAAAATATTCAAACTTTGATCGAAAAAAGTATAGGAATATCTTTAATATTCATTTTAATTTCAATTTGACTGACTGATATTATATAAAAACTTAAAGATTAAATTTAATTTAAATGATTATAATGTTACTTTAAATAACATTTGTAATGCATTTAAGTAGACAATGTTTTTTACAAGGAAATGAAAATATATTTTATTTTTATTTGCAGTATCATATTTACTACTTTTTTCATCTGCTACCACTCAAGAAGAGTTCTATCACATCACTTTCTCTATTTTCTTCAAAAAATACATAAAGAATAATATTTTCTAAAATTCATCTCATAAAAGAAGCTATAAATAAATATTTTTAAGCCTGAACTGGTGACGAAGTTTTAAAAATGTCAAAAAATGTCGTTTCAGAGAAAGTTAAATTGTATATTGATAAAACTTTGCATAATAAATTTCAAATTCGGTTTCATGTAAGATGAAGTTTTTCCTTGTCAATATTTATAGCTTAAAATACAGTATTTATTTTGATATTTTTCGGTCATAGTATGAGTTATGGTTTCAGGTTATATAGATGTGTAAATAAAAAAACTTGCTAAGTAAACTTAAAATTGCCATTATATGTATATATTTGAATATTATAACTACTTAACATAAATATATTTTTGTTTCTACGTTAGTAAATATTGAATCACTTCTAATGGGGAAACATTGAAAGTGTTATAAATATAAACGCACTTCCAGTAGTATTTGATAATGTATACCAATATTAGAAGAAAATGTTATTTACATTATAGCCCCGCAACTGATTGGTAGCTCTAAGCCAGTGGGTCTCAAACTTTCTATATTTGCGACCCAATTTTCAATCAGAATTTTCATCGCGCCCCCCTTCCCCGTACAATAACAATGTGTCGAATGTAGTAATATTGTATAATACTTTGACGCTAAAGCTACAATACGACCCTAATTTTAAACCGTACAAAATATTAAGATAAGTATTAAATTATGTGTATGATAAGGCCATTGAAAAATCACTAGTAATTATTAAACTTGTTCTTAACTTAGTAGTGATACTTAGTATCAAATACCTTGTGTTTACTGATACATTTATAAGTATACCATATCAGAGTAAAAGTGTATTTTTTTATTATGTCAGAATACATTTTGTATTGTTTCCTTTTAGTAAATTGATAATTTTTTTAAATAATCTTTTATTTTCAAATTTTCGACACGCTCGCGCCCCCTTGTAGGGTTATCACGCCCCCCTTAGGGGGAGTGCCCCACAGTTTGAGAAACACTGCTCTAAGTCAATAGTTCCCAAACTCACTGTGCCCATGAACCCTTTTTTTATTTCAAACACTTGTCCATGATCCTCCATGTGAAATAACTGCATTTCTCTCAATGCATAATAAAAAAATTATAAATTTAACTTTGATGTTCTGAATGATTTTTTAATGAGGCTGCGATTTGTGATATTTATCTTTGCAGACCTGGTGCATTCCCCGGAAATTAGTACCACTTTTAAAAGTGACCACATATATTTGGAATGAAAATCGTCACCATATAATTTTGATTCCCAGTGTCCTCCCCATAGGAGGCACCTGAGCTCTGATGATGCGAAACCAAAGCAAGAATTTAATTTTGCGAAGAGCACCCAATCCAAACATGCACTCTAGGGTTCCTTAACGTGTCGTGTAATCATATGCTGTTGATTTCCTGCATCATGACAATCCACTGACTTGGGCAGGGGTCAAACCCTTAACCTTATGCGTACAAGACCATCGACAAACCAACTACACCAACCAGCCGGGATGTCCTGAATGGTAAATGTTGAAGTAAAAATAATGTAAATAGAACATTGTGATATATGGAGCTGTATTTATTCAAATTATATGTTTTGTTATAAAATATGAAAGCACATTTTCTTACATTGAGACTCTTAAACTAATCACAGATATTTATCTTCGTACAATAAATAATGACATTGCTTTCTATCTAAAACTATTAAAAAGTTCTTGCATTTACTTCACATATCTGGAAAACGCGCAAAACAAAACATTTGATTTGCTATACGTCTCCTTTATACTGCCAAACTCTTGGCAAGTAATTGCATGTAGCGGTAAGATTCCGTTCCTCTTAAAACCTGTATAATCGGTGGCATCTACTATGGCTTGACTTCCCTGAGTGACTCCTGCCATTACTTGTAATTTACGTATCTATATAAAAAATTATTCTGAAATGTTGGCTTTTTACATTATTTTTTAATATGTAAAAATTAATTAATTCCTTCATGGATGTGGTAAAAGGCAGCTTCTATGGTCAGATACCTGAAGCACCGGTGGCAGAAGACTGACTTAGCTTCGAAGCCTACAAACTTTAGCTTGACAAAGTGGAGTGGCCTTCACGCCTTGGGTGGCCCTACCAGGAGACAACGCCTGCCACTCCTCTTACTTATTTGGAACTTTTTCAAAGTATAAAGCGAAGAATAAGGCCATTTGGATGATCCCACCGGTGCACCTATGATATCAGAGCAAATGCCCTGGCGACTCCTTGGTTCGGGGCAGCAGTAGACGAGATCAAACTGTGCTTAGTCGTTTCCTTAGTGGTCATCTGATGTCATTGACTTTTGTCGATGACACTTCGAAATTTGCACTTCTTCTCAGGCTTCCCCAGGCCCCATTTTATCTTGTTTGGGGCTTACCTGGCAGGACTTTGTTCAAGATCCCCTATTGGTTTTGGACTGCTTCAGGGTGAATGGACTCATAGACCTGATCTAGCTCTGCTGATCTCGGGGATGAGAAACAACATCAACAACAAGTAATTACTATTTTATGTTGTTTTGTAATAAGAGGAATGGATTTTAAATATTTTACTTTTGATTAAAACTTTTGCGGACCAACTAACGTAGTCCATGCACCTCCATATTAATCAACCCCATCAGCAGTCACACGGACTCCCATTGGTCCACAGGAACTACTATGATTATCAGTTCTCTATGTGTTCCGTCTTTCCTTTCGAGTAAATAAATAAGAATTATTATAACTATACATTATATAGAAAAATTTTAAATCTCTAACATTAATGTACACTTCAAAAACTCTTAATTTATGAATCCTTCAAAGGGTATGTGATTTTTATTTAGAATATACAATGAAAAGATGTGACAGATTTCTTTTAAAAAATAAATACTTTAGTGGAAAAATCTTTATATTTCCTAAAGCATTTCCTAAACTACAAAGAAATCAGTGAGCTTTTCAGGATGAAATCCCGAAATGCTTCTTTCTACTAGAAAAACATGGACGTTCATCTAAGTCCTGTTCAATATAGTATGTTTCCCAGTTTCGTTAAAAATTCATCCGACATTCTTCTTTTGAAGTTTTGTAGCTTAGATTCTGTTTACTGGGATCCACAGGGTTTCGATATACAACAAAGATAGATTTCTTTTATATAAACACTAAACTATTCTTTTTGAAAGGTATCAGATTTTTGCTCTCATTTTATATATAAAAAAAAAGAATTCTTAAACTTAACATATATATATATATATATATATATGTGGAATTCAGATTACAAATTTAACTCATGCAACAACTTTGCATATTGCTAATAATGATGATGCCACCGGAATTGTTCAGATGCATGCCTTTAAATACGCACGCATCAAATCTTACTTTTGTATTTCATAAATATATTATTTTGTATATCCCTTAAGTATTCATAAAAAATAACGCTGCAAGTGACAAAACTCGGTTTCAATTAAATTTCCATGTTATGGAATAAATAGAATTAAGCAGAAAAAGACGTGGGTCAACTAGAAAATAAAGACCTCTTAGTTATTTAAAATAAAACGCAGGATGTTTATGTGGAAAGCTTCTGTTGCATACGGAATCCTTGTTCGCTTCTTTGCATAAACATTTGCTATATTTTTTCAAGAGCTTCTCAGAATTGTTACTTTAAATTATTATGCCAACAGTTCATTAAAACCTTTGTTCGCTGCACTCGAAGAAAAGCCAAATAGTCCAGACCTTAGCAATTGCCATCTTTTCTCCAAGCTGAAGGGAAAAGTGTTTTTTTTTTCAGGGCCAAAATGGTAAGATTTTCGGGGCAGCAAATATTTTGGAATAAAAGTATTGAAAACGTGGAGAAAGAATTGACCACCTGGCTTAATTTACTGGTAGTGTAGCATGGGAATTCTAAATCTGGTGAACAAAAGTGAGAAAATTAATGTTCGAATGTAAGAAATGATTATGCAGTGAAGTGAAGAAATTCGAGATAGTCTGTGGCGCAATTAGCCCCTCTTTCAATAAATGTGTTTTTTCATTTTGTATATCTGAACGGTAAACTGTCTTCTTAATTTCTTGGATGACCATCGTAGAATAAAACTAAATCAACAATAAGCTCTAAAAATAAAGGAAAAATTAGCCACGGAAAAATGACACACGTACCCAAACACATATTAGGCTCAAAAAGACTCATATAAGCCACAAAATGAATATGTAAAATGAAGTAGAAGAGTTAAAATGAAACAATAATAATTGAGCTTAGCAAGTGAAACAGCTTTACAGGCTTAGGACTGTATATATTGTACGTTATATTATTTAATAGCATAAATCTTCAAACAACACTACCTCCGTCTCTTTTCAGTAAGTTATTATGGAAATATCTAAAAAGAAAATACTATATAATAAATTCAATTTAAAAAAAATATATTAATGAAAACTTACACAAATGAGTGTTATTTCTAAATAAAACACAGTATTATATATAAAAATTGTGCTTAAACAATTTTGCTTACAAAATAATTTTAAAAAAAGAGCCATCATGAAATGTATGTGTTTAGGAATAATTAAATTGTTAATCCTTCTTCAAAGCATCCTGTTACTATTTCCATCATGTGACAAAGGTCACAATCTTATGATATGTGTTTGGTTTTTGATTGGTTGTTTGTGTAAAATGATTAAATTTCTATATGGATGGCATAAATAAGAATGTCTGTCAGTAAAGATGTGTTTAATGTGTGTCAGTACAAATTTTGAAAAAACAATTGAGTTTTTAATCTTCACGTTTGATTGATTGATTGATTTAATATTAACGACGCACTGTTCTTTTAATCTTCACAGTTAGAGCTCTAAAAAGCTGTCTTCAGAATCCTATTGTGGATAAAATATAAGGATTGTAGTTTATTTATTTGGAAAAAAAAGCTTACGAAGTTTAGAGTTGTATGTATGTCGAATATGTATATTTATTTATCGAAATGCCATAAGCAACCAATAATAGAACGTTGTTGAAGTTGTCGATGTATTTATGAATTGATTGTATACATATATGCATTTATGTTATAGAGATATCCATTTAGTGAATATATTTACAGTCAATAGAACCAAACATTAATAGTACATCATTTAATACGAAATAGAAGTAAAACGAACTATATATTTAGCATTGTAAGAAATGAAATTGTCTCTAAGAACATTTCTACAAACAGAATAGCAGCTGAAAATGAATACTTGACCAAGTCTATTTCCTGCGGGATAATTGATAACGCAGAGTTGGGGAATAATGCGAATGCTTCTAAAAGATATTGCGTGGAACCAGCACATCCTTGTGAATACTAAATCTTTACAAAGAATAGGATTTCTCCAACTTGCGAAATCAATTTTCAGTGTAGCAATGTGAGACTGAAGGACTTTTGTTCTCCTTTTCTTTGCAACGTTTCATTAATCATTATAACTATTCCTTTCTAAAAAAAAAAAAAAATGTGAATTGAGTTGTGAAAAACATACGAGTATTTAGTTTAAAAGTTCTGAATAATCTGAAACATCTTTGAGGGGAAAACTGTATACATAATATAATCTTTCTGGCCTTCATAGGCTTCCTAAATCATCTCAAATTCATACGACATACTTAATAAATATCAATATTTATTTAAGGTATCCGACTACGTTCGGCACCGTGATTTTGCAAAAGCGTATAAATGGGTAATATTTATGATATTTAGTGTCACTTATATTAGAAAAGGTGTATAAAATTGTTTTAAGAATATTAATACAATAAAAAATTATTTAAATACAATGTTTTGACAAAAAAAGAACATAGAATAGCCATTTTTTAAAATATTCTCCTTTTGTGAAAACTGCTTCTATTGTAGTAACATTTTGCCTGTGTATAGCTCAGACCTCTCTACAGAAGCTCAACTAGAAGTTTTGAAATGTATAACTTAGAAGTGGGTTTATCCATATTTTACGACAACAGAGGGGAGCAATTTTAAGAAAAAATGCTGATAATTATTTTAATGGGTGGTAACTTTGAAAATAATGTGAATTTTTCAAAAATTGTAGTTGAGCCTCTGTAGAGAGGTCTGAGCTATATACAGGCAAAATATTATTATAATAGAAGCATTTTTCAGAAAAAGAGAACATTTTGAAGAAAAGATTATTCTAAGTTAATTTTTTGCCAAAATATTGTATTTAAATATGCTTTTTTTTTCTGTCAAAATGTCTTTAAAACACTTTTATACATTTATTCTAATCTAAGTGGCACTAAATATAAGGAAAACTATCCATTTATGCGCCTTTTTAAAATCACGGTTCCGAACGTTTTCGGTTGATTGATTGAATATTAACGTTGCACTATTCAGCTACTCGAGGGCTTTAGGCGACAGACCACGTAATTTTGAATCATGGTCAAGTGACGTGGACGACACCTGAGCTGTCACCCCTTCTCCTAACTACCACACCACACCAACGGTAGGACGTTTCAGCTCTAGACTGATTTAACGTTCATCGCGGCCATACACAGTGAATCTTTAGTGGTACTGGGCTTGAACTCGTGACAAGTTACGATCCGATAACTATACCACTTGGCTACCGCGGCTCCGAACGTAGTCGGATACCTTAAGGAATGTAACACTTTTAGACGGCTTACTATAGTGATTCTCAAATTGTGGGGCACCCTTAGGGAGCGTGATAAGTCTATATGGATGGCGTTGGAGTAACGAAATTCGAAAATAAAAATAATTAAATTAATTTTCAAGCTACTGAAAGGAAGCAAGGCAAAATACTTTATGACGTTATAAAAAAAATACACATTTACACTTATACAATATACTTATATAAATACCTATATAAATATAGTAATGCCCAAAGCGTTTGATAATTAATTTATCAATAATAAATCAAAAACAAGTTTAGTAATTACTAGTGACTTCTATGGGCCTACACTACAGGAAATTACAAACGTGTATTGATAATTTGTAAGGCTTATAATTAAAGTCGTATTGTAGCTTTTGCGTCAGTGTACATTACTATTTCACTCAATGCATTGTTATTGTAAGAAAGAAAGTGGAACGCGATGAAAATTTTGACACAAAATTAGGTCACAAATACTGAAAGTTTGAGAAGTACTGGTTTATTGAATGAAAAAAAAAATTGCTGTTCACATTAATAAAAAAAAAATACTCTTAATTTTTTATACAAAATTGTTAATAAACAATTGAATTATAGTGTGGTATTTTTTTTTATTATAGAAATATAAATATTTCACATAAACATTTGGAAACTAAAACAGTGAACAGAAGCAGAAAAGAGATACCTTGTCTTATAACTTCAAGATAATATACTGTCATTTTATTACATATTAGACCATGTGCATTAGTTATTGTTTGACATAGATGCTAATTGTTTAAAAAGAAAATTTAAAAAAAATTTCTTTGAATATTGTATATAAATTTGAATGGTAAAATATTCTTGCACAAAAAATTTGGACTTTTTATCTTATGATGATTTGTAAGAAAATGTATGATAAGGTAGGGAGGACCTTAGGGACCTACTTCTTGACTAGAATAGAAGCCCGAAGACAAATCTTGCAGGGTCTGAGGTGATTATTTAATTAAACATTTTTAGGGGCCTCCAAGTAGCATTCATAGCCTGTATAAAAACCGTGCGGGGAAGCAGCAATGACGTGTTAGAACTTGAATCCGCTATCTTGCGACTATGGATATGGATTTTCTTTTTTTTTTACATCTGTGGGAAGTTTTAATATGCACTTTCTGGAAACACGGTTGTATGTGTTATATGTTGGTTTGTTTTTATTTATTCAATTGTATTCAATAGAGCATTCCAGAAAAAAAATCGATTTACTCAGAAAGTATCTGTTTGTTAACTGCATTCACCTTTCCTACATTTGGTCATTCGACCACATAACAGCATTTTGTTAATGACTGTAATAAAAAAATGCCTTTCAAATATCTTGCTTTTAAATATGTTATAACTCTTAAGATTGTAAGATGCTTCGTAATGAAAATGGCTTTAGAAATAAAATATCGACATTTTACCCACTGTTTTATGGGCTTTCAACAGACTGAAGCATGCGAAATGTATTCTTGCATGCCTATCTAGAGCTTCAAAGAATCTTCACGAAGAAAATAATTTTAGAAAAGGTAAAGAGAAATTAAACGTATTTCTGAAACTCATATACTCTAAGTACTGGTTTAAGAACTGGTAAAAGTGTTCCAACTTCAGAATTTCTCGTTTCTTCGTAAATAATTTATTCATATTTTTATTCAGAGAAAAATGCTTCTTTTTTCTTAATTCCTTATTCATACTAAACGTAAAAGTTTGTGTTTGCTTGGCACTGATAATCAGCCTTTTGAATGACAGAGAAAAGAGAAAGTGCCTGGTACAAAGTTTAGCAACTTATCATTTGCTTCAGATTTGAATATTTTATGATTGAATCATAAAACTAGAAAAAATAGACAAATAAAATATTTAAGTTTCAGCTTCTTTTAAGAGTTTTTAAGTTTGAACACAGAGAGATTAGATTTTACTACCAAGAAATGTTCAAAAATCATCTTAATATATTCATTAAAATATATTCATGCATTTATATTAGTGAATAATAAATAATCAAAAAAGATACTAATCACGCATTAAAAACAATCCATTTTATATGACTTATCACAATAAAACTTCCCAAGCATTTATTAGCTTATGTACATATTCGCCATATGTGGCAATTGTGCACGTAAATTAAATCACTCATATTTAAAAACAGTTATGTTATTATTTTGAGAAATATATACTAGCAAATTTCATTTGTTAAGGCAAGTAATGTGTTATCCGAATAAGGTTCATAAAATTTAAAGTATCCGACTACGTTCGGAATCGTGATTTTAAAAAAGCGCATAAATGGATAATTTTCCTGATATTTAGTGTCACTTAAATTAGGATACATTTATGAAATTGTTTTCAGGATATTTTGACAAAAAAAATTTAAAAACAATATTTGGGCAAAAAATTAACTTAGAATAACCTTCGTTCAAAATGTTCTCCTTTTGTGAAAAATGATTCTATTATCATAATATTTTGTCTGTATATAGCTCAAACCTTTGTACAGAGGCTCAACTATGAATTTTGAAAAATTCACATTATTTTCAGAGTTACAACCAACTGAAATAATTATCGGCGTTTTTTTCTTAAAATTGCTCCCCTTCGTTGTCGTAAAACATGTATAAACCCACTTCTAAGTTACATATTTCACAAATTCTAGTTGAGCCTCTATACAGAGGTCTGGACTATATACAGGTAAAATATTATTATCATATAAACATTTTTCACAAAAGGAGAATATTTTGATAATGGGTCATTCTGCGTTCATTTTTTGTCAAAATATTTTTTTTGTACTTAAATAATTTTTTATTGTAATACTACTCTTAAAACAATTTCATATACATTTTCTAATCTAAGTGTCACTATATTATCATTAAATATTATTCATCTATATTCCTTTTCAAAATCATGGTTCCGAACGTAGTCGGATACCTTAAAAGTATGTATCATTGATTGAAATAATAAGATACACGATAAAAATAATACTCTGTGATGTATATGATTTCGTTTTAGCAAATGACACTAAATTACTTTAAAAAATGTAGATTTTTAAACGAGATTCAATCAGGTGCGTTCGAAATTAAATTTCATTTCGAAGTTTTACTGTCCTTATAATCATGCATCAGTATTATTAAAAATCATTAGAAAATCTGAAGTACTTTCTTTATAGTATATAACTTACAGGAGATAATTTTCATAATTACTTGAAACTTAATGCAATAAAAAATGTTGATATTTTGAGTATTAATTCAAAATATTTTTCTCCCCCTATGTTTAGTATAATAACATTCTATTACAGGTCGTTATTTATGCACCATCGAGTGCATGAGTCGCATGTTATAAATTAACAAACAGCTTTCATTTCATTTAAAATTCTTAAATCAAGAATTATATTTCAATAAGTAAGAGAAATATTTCTGAACATTTTTTTTCCTTAACAAGATAAGTTCTTATATTAAATAATTTGTTTTTTCAGCCAATTAATTACGTTCTAGAATTTTAAATTTGCTACTTTATGTGGTTAAATTAGTATTAGTTATTTAAGAACTCCTGTCTCTTCTTTAAATAACAATTTTAAAATATAGGGGTGTAAGGATTTATTACATATAAATTAAGTGATGTGCTTGTGAAAAAAAAAAAAGAAATATGTTTTTAAAATATTTCTTTCAAATATATCTTGAATGTAAGAAAATAGATATAAGACTTACTATTATACATGTTTAAAGTACGTAATGATTTTTCTTTTCTTTTTTAATTTTTTCTCTTCATATACTTTAAGTAAGACAGAATGTCAAAACATATATTTAAAAAAAAATGTGTGGAAATTATATTTTTAAAAAAAGTAGAAGGAAATTCTTTAATCCCATCTGTGTTTTTTGAGAATACATATCCGCTTAAATACAATTAACGCATCTTAAAAATTAATAAAGGAAAATAATATCAATAATTGACAAATTTAAGACTTGATCGTATTTTTTTTATTCCCGGATGTATCTTGTTAGCATATATAGTTGTAAATAAGAAATTAACCTAGCTTAAAACGTTTACAATTATAAATCCTCTTAGATAAAAATGTATAGCATTGTAAATAAATTTTAAAAGTAATTAATTATTTAACATCGTAATGGTAGCTATTAAAGATGCTATTATACACTTTTCACTCGGTCCTAGTCATGTTTGAGATTGTTTTCGACATGATCTGGAGACTTCGGACTTCATAGAAACTGCAAACGTAGGGTATTAGAGGCAATATACTCATGTGGATTACGGATTTTCTTTCCAAAAGTTTTCTGCGCTACTTGCTTTGGAGATCACACGACAAACTTTTAACAAAATGAAACAAATCTTTAACTGGGGACAGTTATTAGTCCCATTCAGTTTAATATATTTACTTACAATCTCTCTGACTTTTTGGCAGATAGATTGGCAAAAACGACGCAGTTGACCTGGTGCGATCTGGAGTAGATCCGTAAAAAAAGATCAACATAAATTGAATGGAATTTTACATCTTTCTCTAGTACGATTTATCGACTGGTGTAGAGATAACAATATGTCAGTAATAATAAATTTAAGAAAAAAAACATTTTTTTTTACTCTTGACAGACAATCATTAGCTTCAAGACTTGTTTTTAAAGTCAACTCAAGAATCACTCAACTTATGTAGGTTGCATCTTCGATAACAAGCTTAATTGGGACAAACATGATGATCATGTTATTCAAAAGCTGAAAAAGACTTCTTATTCTAAAAATACTAGTTGTGGTTAAATGCGGATGCAATAGAGAGACCCATAATACAACTTATAAAATGTGTAATCAACCAGTTCTCAATTACTACAGTGAGTTGTTACGATCAGCATCTGTAAGAATATTATAGTTCTATTCGAGGTTTTCTAAAACCATGTTTTGCGCATTTTCACTGGTGGAGAAAAGACCATCCCTAAGTTGACTATGCAGTTTTTTGACAAATAATCAACAACTAATTAATGGGATTGATAGAATTGTAACTAATAAATTGACTAGAATTCTTAACAATTCCTTCTGGCTGGATTACGATCGTTATCGAGAATGTCATTTTAAATCCCAAGGAGGTCTCATCCAATGTGTTCGAGATATTGAATGTTATCTATCAATTATGAAGTTCATCAGCTTTATTTTTTTAATCCCGTAGACTTTGTGAAGCTTGATGTTAGATTGGATGTTAATCAGAAAATATAAAATTCTGAATTTTGCCATGTAGCTCATTTAACGATTGCACTTAATTCTGTCCATGATCGTTATTATGTTTCTGAATGGCTAGATATTTACTCGGATAGTTTCCCTTTTTTAACTTCTCTCATGGAGCAGGAGCTGGCTTTTACTGTGAACTTTTCTGTTTTTGTTTGCCAGATGGGAAACCATTCAAGTTTACCATCAATCCATTTTGATCGTGAACTTGAGTCACTATATGTTACTCTTCAACAGTTTTCTATTAGACAGAGTTTTCTTGGAAAAGTTGTAATTCTTTCAGGTTCAACAATAACCCTGCAGAGTTTTAACTTCTGATCAAGAGAGAAGTAATCCTCGTATTCAGCACTGTGTAGATCCCTTTTCAAGGGAACTCAACGCAAAATGTCCTTCCAGTGAGTGTCATCCCACTGTGGTATCGAGGAAAATGAGAAAGTAGACTATTTAGCAAAGAAGGAAAGCAAAGTTATCCAAAATTTAATTTGAAGTCTGCTTTGCAATTCATCAAAACTAGAAATAAAAGTTTTTAAGCAATCCTGTTGTAGTTCAGCTGTCTACTCTTCAAGAGATAATACATGAAATTTTCTCAGGAGTGGTCACGTTTGCGTTCCAGGTGCTCCACGTTCAGCTTGTGACGGGCTTACGCGTCTTTTCATTAACATGTCCTTTGGGTTTTTTTGTGGCCAGAATTAATGGCAACTCTTTTCCAACCAAACCCAAGAAGTGAAGCGTGAAGGAAAGATGCAAATTAGGAAGCTTTTAAATATCAGAAGTTAGAGTAAGTGGGGTGGCAATTTGGGAAATGTTATGATAGTATGTGATTCAATTGTGAAGTGACAGCCAACAGAGGAATTCCTTGACATAGAGCCATTAGGTCAACGTACATACCATTGCACTTCAGTAAATGCTCAACTCCCAGTAAGATTGGATCGGTTGGTAGAAATTAAGGTAGGATTGACTATTTAATATTAGAATCTGTGATAGTATTGGAGTTAAGTTAAGGCGAATTAGTTATTGATAGTGGCGTGTGTTTTTTTTTTTATTATATATATATATATATATATATATATATATATATATATATATATTGTGTGTTTTACCCCCATATATTCTCTCACTTATATTATTATTCCCGAATCTGTTAGATGTTTAAATTTTAAGATCTTAATAAAGACCAATTAAGATCATGGCAACTTCTAGTTCTTTCGTTATTCCCACACCTCTAGCTCATGCTGATAATCAAGGAGCAGGGCACCCGAGGGGAACAACTTCACAAACTGCTACTTGTAGACTTTTGACTGAGCACGATTGTCTTCATCCTTATCCTTTTCGTTTTAAAATTGTTGATTAACTTATTAGTATTTGATGTCTCACTGGACAAGTGATGAGTACTAACCCCATACACCAACGTCCTGCATTATGTTATTGTACATCTGCTGTAAAAAAATAATGGAGAGCTATAAGCCTAATGGCCTAATAGTCAACATGCTGGTATTTGTTAAATTACCATCATTATATTTTAGATTCATGTGAATGGATTTATATGGTACAGATAAAATTAACTTAGTTATATTATTCGCATTTATAATATATTGTGAGTGTTATTTATTCCATAACGTTTAGATAAAAAGTTCTAAAAATATCTTTTATATTCTAAATATCATTAAGTCAAATAATTACTTTCAGATTCATTCGAGAAAACTTTTGATTACCCATATTCTAGTTACATTCGTCTATACATTTAATATGCATAACATTTACACTTTTTATACAGTAATAAACAACAATAATAATTTTAGTGACAAATTATAATAGTTTTATAAAAAAAATATGATATGTTACTTTTTTTATTTTTAAAACTCGTTTGCATTTACAGAATCAAACACATAATTTCTGAAACATTTTTTTAAAAAAACTATTTTAATTTTCATATCTATTACAAACCAAAATAATTTTCTAGGGCGAAAACTCCCACCAGATTACAAAAATCATAATTACTCTATTTGTAAGTGGAATTTAAATTTAAATCCTTCAATATTATACATTCTTGCCATGTTTTTCAAGTTATTTTGAAATAAGATTACACATGTAGCATTGTAACACTGTCAAATAGGTATAATAAATGTTTCGGTGTTGCCAACAAAAGTTACTTAACGGAGGAAAAAATATTCATCAATGATATATTATCCTGCAAATGAATACGAATTTGATTAATACCTTAGGATATTTCTTTCGTGAAGATTTAATTTTACATTGACAGAAATAATACAATATTTATTCTTCGTTTGATAACTTACCGTTAAAAGCTGAATTTTTAAACTGTATTTTTTATAACAGAAGTAATATAATTTACATTATATCATATCAAAGAACTCATACATTACGCTAGAAAATGATGTATTCCAATATGAATATGTCTATAAATAGCTTGCGAGCTAAAAGGGGTAGATCAATCTATTAACTGCAAGATGATTAATAACACTGCGTTACGATATATTGCAGATGACTTTGAAAGAGATTGCTTTGAGCCGCTGCTTTGTAGTAACTGTTTAATCTTTAGGCTTATCGTACCTTTGAAGGAAGCCTTCGGACGTTTAAAGCAAATTTGTGAAATACTTGGTTTCCCTTTCTCTCTCTATCTCTCTTTCCCTTTTAACTTTCATAAAATTCTTTTAAAAAAAGTAAATTGTTACAAAAATGTACAATAAATCATGTTTATTTTCTTCTGATCCCTGAAATTTTTACCTTTTCCGGCCCCCCCCCCCAATATTTTGGTTTACTACTGTAGTATCAAAATAGCCTAGTTACTGATGTATCTAAGAGTCCCTTTATTAAAATTAATGTTAAAATGCATTTGTTTTTTAATTTCATTGTTTGTTATACACACATTTATTAGTTCTTTATTTTTTTATAAAAACGTATAAATATGATTTAACTGGTTTTTTCAGTATAAAGCATATTTTATTTTACTAGAGCAGGGTCGGTAAACCGTGGCTCATTAGCCGCATGCGACTTGATATAGACGGCTCAGGCTCTTCAGATTTTTTCCCTTTTTTCTTTATGTGCCATTAAAAATAATTATAACTAATAAAAATTGTTTCCACCTTTCCCCTTATAATTAATTACATATTGCAACAATTTAATTGAGCATGCATATATAATTAAAAATTCAATAGAATTACTTTTATATTAATTTTCTTCACTAACAAAGGATCAGTGAAAATATTACTTTGCCTGAAGTAAAAGTATAATTTATAAATTAACCCGTCAGAATAAACTTTCCAAAGTAATTTCCAATAACATTTTGGGAGTATTAATTAAATCCCCAACAGAGAAAAACGCATTTATATATATATTATATATACTTAGTTATACTTAGGTTTTATAGCTATTTGTATATATATAGTGTGTGTGTGTGTGTTTAATCTCCATCAAACAGCGGATTCCGTTAGGAATCTGAAAGCCAATAGCTCTTTTGTGTTGGCCAAAAATGATTAACTAACCTTAGAAATTCGAGGAAAAATATTTTCTCATATCTATAAAATTACTACAATCTATTTTAAAAAAAAACGGTTGTGCAATCTTATATTTTGACGTAGTAACTAAACTAAAGAAATTATAAGCCAATTTTGCTAATGCTTGCGAATTTTTCTTTTTTAGAAAAGTTCGATAGTTATTTAGATGCTCTAAAAGTATTGACTCCTTATAATTTATATTTTTTTAAAACCAGACTAATATTTTAAATATTTAGAATTTCTTTTCAAAAAAATTTAATTAAAAAATTCACACATTTTGATACACGAACCTTTTTGTAACAGAATTAGAGAAGTTAAGCATTGGAAGCATGTAATTCTCATACGTATTGTTGTTAATCTTGTACTTTTTACATAAATGATACTTGTTACATAGTTCTTAGTGTATTTACATATTTATTTCTCGATGTACCTGTTTAAAATCTGAATTTTAAGTGAAACAATCAATTATTTCCCAGCGTTTATCATACATTTATCACAATTATTCCTGAAATGTCTGAAAGATAGAACTCTTACACATTAATAAGATTTCTGTTTTTTTTTACCTTATTACAAACAAAACAAATTACTTTATTATTGGAAAAAGCAATTATTATTTTTTTATTTTCATGTAGCAAATATTCTCATTCAACTATGTATAAAAGCTATTGCATTATTTAAATTCATTATAATATTTGAAAAGTATCTGCAAATTTTACATAAAGCATTTTATAGATGTATAAGTCACACACAAAGTTGGAGTTTAATATTTTTAAAGACTATCTTTATATTAAATAATTTTCAAAATAACACATCATTTTAATTCAAATTTCTCTAGTTGTTCAATATTGATTGCTAAAAAATCAATAATAAAAGAAATACTACGTAAAAATGAAGATATTTGAAAAACTATTGAGAAAAAAAATATGAAACCATTTGATTTTTTAAAAAGAAAAAAGAAGCAATTGATAAATTTCTTAAAAAAAATTGTAATTAAAAAAGTAATACTTATAAGCGGGCAATCTCATTTTTAAATTCGTATGAGATATAGAGTTAAAAGTATTTAATGAAGCAAATATTTTCATTCAAGACAAAAAATGGAAATTTTTTCAATCATTGCAATTAAAAATCAATCTATAAATAAAGATCCCTAAACCTTAAACGAAAAATAAAATAAATTGAAATTTTCTATTTTTAATAAAATTATAATATATGTTATTAAATTAAATAATTTTCAAACTGTTACTACTTTACTTATTTTGAAAGGTTTGAAATTAAGCCCAATGTCACTAAATCGCTGCTTTATTCAGCGATTACAGAACGCACAATTAATCTGAAAGGCAAGCTTTTTGCTTCTTCTAAGAGCTGTTTAAATGAGCCACACCTCTAAATGTAATACTTTTACCTGCAATCAGAATATCGGGGGAGAGCGCTACGTGTCAAAAAATTCTTATTAGTCTGTATGAGTGATTTTCTATTAACAGTCTCTTTTTTTGCATGGAGTAAATTATGATATATATTAGGATTAGAAACGTAAAATAAAACGAAAACAAAAATAAATGTATTTTTGTTTTAAGAAATACAAAATAATGCTTAATTTTCTATGAATAAATAAAGAATTTCAAAAATCAGTAAAATTGACTTTTTATTTATTTTCTTAATTCCAAAACTAATATTTCATTTGGGTACATAAAAAAAGTTATAGAAATTTATAGATGGCTTTAAATTTTTTTAAAAGAAATATATTTATTTATAACATGTTTCAATATCAAAATTTAGGTTATAGTACAAAAAAATGTTACATTTACCTGAAATATATTTTAGTACATCTTATAAAGTAGAACACTCTTTTAATGTATTAATTTAACCCTCTGACCGGGGAGAATCCGTCTCTCAGGCGGGATGATTTGCTTTGATGCCTGTAGATAACGCTGTGGTGTGATTTTTAGTTTAGACTCTACCCAATGAGAGGATCACATAGTGGTACATGACAACTTTTTTCAACTGAAGATAAGTGCGATTTTTCTCATCTAACACCATCTATTAGACGGAAATTTCTATAGTTTTTATCGTGTTTGGTATTATTATTTTCAATTACTTTTACATGAATATAAATAATTTTTAATCAATTTTTATAAAAATACTTGTTACAATTCTAGTGATAAAAATTCTTGTGCTTGATTTAATCCCACATATCTTATTTGAGCCATACTCAATTAAATGAGCTATAAGGGCATTTGAAACAGTCCTTAAGGTATCCGACTACGTTCGAAACCGTGATTTTGCAAAAGCGTATAAATGAATAATATTTATGATATGTAGTGTCGCTTAGATTAGAAAATATACATAAAATTGTTTTAAGAATTGTATTACAAAATAAAAAAATATTTAAGTACAATATTTTGACAAAAAATGAACATAGAATGATCCATTTTCAAAATGTTCTCCTTTTGTGAGAAATGCTTCTATTATAATAATATTTTTCCTGTATATAGCTCAAACCTCTGTACAGAGGCTCAACTAAAATTTTTGAATTATATAATTTAGAAATGAGTTTATCCATGTTTTACGACAACAGAGGGCAGAAATTTTAAGAAAAAAACGCCGATAGTTATTTCAATGGGTTGTAACCCTGAAAATAATATGAATTTTTCAAAATTCATAGTTGAGCCTCTGTACAGAGGTCTGCGCTATATACAGGCAAAATATTATTATAATAGAAGCATTTTTCACAAAAGGAAAACGTTTTGAAAAAAGGTTATTCTAAGTTACTTTTTGCCGAAATATTGTATTTAAATAATTTTTTTTGTCAAAATGTGTCCTTAAAACAATTTTATACGTGTATTATAATCTAAGTGACACTAAATATCACGAAAATTATCCATTTATGCGCATTTTAAAATCACGGTTCCAAACGTAGTCGGATACCTTAAGGCAGTGTTTCTCAAACTTTCAATACTGGCGCCCCCCTTTTCAATCACAATTTTTATCGCGCCCCTCTTATACATTAATAAATTACTAAATTCAATAATAATGCCCTTTGACGCTAAAGCTACAATACACGATCTTAATTATAAACCGTACAAATTAATAACATAAGTATTAAATTTTGTATATGTTACTTTTAAGCAAAAAAAAAA
>BMAV01008884.1:11456-24178 GCA_019973955.1 Trichonephila inaurata madagascariensis | reverse complement strand
GGATTGAAAATTAAGGGCTAAAAATGAATAAAATACTCAACTTTTAGAAATTCAATTTATTAGAGCTAATTAATTAAATTGGTTCTCTTTAAATTACCATCAGCACACAAAGGTCTCAAATATTCTGACAATACGAAAAGAACGAATGGCTTCTTTAACCCAGTTTTAACTCTTAAAAATGCTAAATATCCTCAGAGAATACTAATATTATACAGCACATTTATTTATTTTTAAAGATTATTAAATTTTTAATATTTATTTACTTTTTTTTACTCATAAACTTAATTTGTAGATATTCAAAGAAACAGTTTTGTTTTTCATTAATACACAGAATTTCAT
This sequence comes from Trichonephila inaurata madagascariensis, assembly GCA_019973955.1. Lineage (NCBI taxonomy): Eukaryota > Metazoa > Arthropoda > Arachnida > Araneae > Nephilidae > Trichonephila > Trichonephila inaurata. The sequence goes on along the minus strand of BMAV01008884.1, from coordinate 23,839 downwards.
TACACGTTGTGCATTTTGAGTGAGGTTTCGATTGAATATTTTTTAAAACACTGCATCCTTGGGTAAGAACTGCAGTATTTTCTTAACATGAACTACTACACTTTGAGTTCAGCCCCTTGAACGTCATCCTAAGAATCTAACGAAAATTCTAGCAAATAATTTACTGGGATTTCTTCATCAGAAAAATCATTTGTTAGTACATCACCGATTTCAGATGGTAGGTTCTATAACAAATCCAAAGCCTCTTGAAAACTGAGGTTCTTTTTTTACACTCTCTAAGAAAAGAAAATAATAATAAAAATAATATTAGCACCTTGAGCATCTCTAACTACTGTTAAATCTCTGTTACACATAAAGGAATTAAAATGTGTTTATATAATTTTTTAAATAAGAATACATATTTTATTTAATTTTGAAAAAAAAAAATACAAGCTCGGATTAAAAGTTACAAATTTTTATAAAACATTAAAATAAAATATATGTATAAAAAACGAAATAAATTAGTTAAGCAAAATGAAACTCTAAAAAAGGCATAACTCTATTGCAGTATAGTGATGACGCTTCAACAGAACAAAAATCAATAATAAGCTACACACGAACGAAAAAAAAAAAACTAAGTTCTTGCACCAACACCCAGTGTGTTTTGTTTGTACTTATAAGAATCACAAAGTTATTCAACTGTTAAATTAATTGTATACACACTGTTCACTTAAAATAAATTCTCAAATCGTTTTCTAAGGTCTTTCTTAACATTTAAAAAAATAAGACACTTACCTATTGATATTAACTACTTTCTCGGAACAAAAATGACAATCTTCGCAATCCGATCAAAAGTAAGCTAAAAACGCAACTTCTGCTGTAAAACTATTTGCTTTCCTCAATAAAATGCTCATCATAGAACCCATGCTGGCATATATCTTGAAAGAATGAATTTCAAAGATTATTTCTGCTAAGTATCATCAGAGTACTCGTAAAAATGTTTGTTTTATGTAGTTTTAAATTTAGTGGTACTTATAAGTACCGTTGGTACATAAAGGGTTAAGTTCATAAAGAATATTTCTTTTAAATAAACAGCATTTCATTATATGTGAAAGTCTAATTTTTTTTTTGCTCATCTTTTTTTTTATTTTAATGTTCTCGTTTTTCCTACTCAGCTTATAACGCACACTCTTAAATTTTGATATTATTTTTTATGTTAGAAGTGTGTCGATTTTTTCGATAAATTGTTGTTTGGAATCATCTTTCTTGATAAACAATCGGCAATCAGCACGTATTGCTGATTCTTTTGTATTGATTGGTAACAAAACCAAATCTTGTGCTCACTTTTCCCCTAATATCTGAGACATGTCTGCATGAAAATGCAAGAAATTAAAATTTAAGGACATGTGATGAACTAGGTTTTAAAAGTTTTGACCTTATCTTGAACAGTGTGTTTGTACTATTGTAATTTTATTATTCTCTTGAAAATATTCACCACCTTCCATGAATTCTAGTTTATATATATATATATATTATATCAGAAAAATACTTTTCAAACTTTTAACTCTTCATAAATGTATGAGTTCTCAACTAAATACAATTCTTTTCTCTATTTTATGATCCAATATTTGAGGGAAGAAATAACCTAAAAATGCAGTCGCCTTATAATCCCAATCGAGAACTTTTACAAAAATTTTATCAATCCCAGCTTGCTCTATAATAAAACATTATGCTCATTGGTACTACTAGAGAATGTTTAACTACAGTTTTATCAGAAGGTTCCAAATATTTCCAAGAAGTCCTCTTTTGTCCACGATAAAGTTTTTCTTTTATAGATCGTCCCATTTGCACATAAATCAGGAATATTTTGTATAGCTATTTGAATGCTGAGAAGAACAGATATGACTCTATTCATAGCCATAACTGTTAATCAAGTTACACATATGTCCCTTTTAAAATCGCCATGCAGTGACACGAGGAAAGTGACTCCTTTGAGATGCAAAATTCTTCTTCCTCCTGAAGTATATCCTACAGGAAGGAAGTTATATTTATATCCATTGTGAAATAGGTATTTTTAAGCTCATACGTAAAGTATTTATGGAAAATGCCCATTTCATTGACGTTCTGCTTGGAATTAAAGATGTCATGACATATTTTTTAATTTCCAGAAACAATTATTATTGAATCAATTTTGTGCCTAATACAATTTTTCTTTCTTAATTAAGATATATATAGGATGAATTAAACTTCAATATGCGTTCCTCGTAAAATTAATCATAGCCATGTAGAAATAAGGTCTTTTGAAAGTCATTAAATAATGTTATGAGATAAATTTAAATGCAAATATTTCAGAAATGAAACTTAACTTTCTTCTTATAAATATCATCTAAATTCACAAAAATAATGGCTATTAAACCCTCCCTAGGCACGTGAATCCGTCAGGTCAGTGTTTATCAAACTATGGGGAGTACCCTCCTAGGGGGGCGTGATAACTCTACAAGGGAGGCGCGAGTATCTGGAAAAATCGAAAGCAGAAGATTATTTTAAAAAAATTATTAATTTACTCTGAAAGTAATCAAAATACATTCCGATATGATAAAAAACTAAATTAACATTTGCACTTATAAATGTATCAGTACTGCACAGTGCATTTTATGATTAATTTAACAATACTAAATTAAGGACAAGTTTAATAATTATCAGTGACCCCATGAGATTGTCATATATAAAATTATATTCACAAATTAACACGTATCTTGATAATTTGTACAATTTATTATTAACCCTTTAACTGCCGATTAGATCCCCACTGCAACCGTTTTGACATAGGTGCGTATGCGATTATTGGGGGTTGAAAAGGAATAAATATAAGTAAAACCTTCTCTGAAATAAACAAATACTTCTCATGCACTGCCAAGGTCCTATTATTGCCTTCCAAACCCTTCGGAATAATTTTATGAATAGCATTGCACAGAGAAGATTGTACTTCAGAAAGACGCATATATACGTCAACGCTTAGGCTAAGTGAGACGCTTATAAACACCGGTGGCATATAAGAAAAATTCGAATTTTAGTTTTAGTTTCAAAGTACAGTATTATTGAATTCAATACATTATTATTTACATGGAAGGAGGGGGCGTGATGAAAATTATGGTTAAATATTGGGTCGCAGATATTGAAAGTTTGAGAAGCACTGCTTCAGGTGCATAGTGAAAATAGTTTCGTACTGGGTGGAACCCGTCCCTCATTCTTCTATCTACCTTTAGTCACTAGCCCTAGGATTCAGTGTCAAGGACGAGGGTGATTCCCTATATTTTGGGCTTCAGTGGCCTTTGAATCTGATTGATACATAGCGCTCAACAACGTCAGCTTTTATAACTTTGTGCTATTTTGTTGATTTTGATTTTTTTTCCCTTGTAAAATACTGCAAGTGTTCAGCTTTATACAAAAATACTTCGAAATAAGTATTTTGTAACTTCTGTTTGATAGTTTATTTTTCCTGGGAATTGAGATGCGTCTGAGGGATGACGCGTGCCTATCCACTTACTGCATTTTATTCAATCTTCAATGTAGGTGGAATAAATTCCCAAAACATCCATATGGGGATCCAAATAACACATATCTAAGAAAATTAGATCACGAACTTTTGAATGAGTCCCTGCGAAAAGACGGTCTGCGTGTAACATTTACATACCGCGTTCATTTTAACTCATTGAAGAATTATTTGATATACAAACTCCCCATTCACATGAAGAACCAAGAGAAATATCACTAGGAACTTGAAAAAGAAGATACTGTTCCCTCTTATCAGGACATCAAGAAAAGATTATTAAAATTTTGCGATGAATTATTCGAAAAATCCATGTCCCTTAAACATTGTAAGACTATTTATGAAGACTACAGTAAGAAATCTTAAGCTGTAAACTGTAACACGTTGGTAACCAACCATTATTTTTTTGATGTTTTTATATAAATATTGAAATTCCAGATTCTATTTCAAATATTATTTTATCTAAAATATATTTTAATGTCAAATATCTCAAATTAAATGATTAAATCATTCTCAAACGTAAATATGAAATGATACATCTGACAGATGCCACGCGTATATGAATGGAATTTTTTGAAGCTTGCCTAGCGGAGAGTTGAATTTGTTAGAATTTCACAGTAAATAACATTCTCACTTATCAGTGTTACTTTTAATATAAATCATTATATTTAACAAAATTATAGTGATGAAAGAGAGAGAGAGCAAAGGATAACGTATTGAAAATGAAAGTTATATGATCTGATAAGTAGATGAAAAGAGAATAAAAGTAATTGATGAAAAAAAAAGAAAACGATAAAATGATGTGATAAACCATCTTCTAAATACGATGCATCAAATTAGGGAATTATTCTAATTGTATTTCTTTTACTTTTAGCATCAATATAAAACACATTTTCTGCAAATAAATTAGAAACCCTTGTGAAAAGGCAATGAAAAATTGTCATGAATATAACAATAATATCCTTTATTCATTCCACAATTTTCCACGTATCTGAAAAAAAATGATATAAACACTAATGTCTCAAAAAGAACTACTGGCTTTAATGAGTAATTAATGATACTAATTAACAGAATTTTTAAACTTATAAAAAGTGCATTTTTTTCCCAATCAGCAGTAGTGTTTTATACATCTGATTTATTTTCTCTCTCTCTCTCTTAAGATTTAATTAACTTTTTAATTTCGTAAGGTTTTTGAATAATAAAGTTTTAAAAAATAAGTCAGATATTTCTATCAGACTCATAATTTTTTTATAAATAAAATATTTTCATTCAAAAATTTTCTTAAAAATGATTAATATTTTACTATTAAGGTATCCGACTACGTTTGGAACAGTGATTTGCAAAAGCGTGTAAATGGATAGTATTTATGATATTTAGCATAACTTAGATTAGACAATGTATATAAAATTGTTTTAAGGACATTGTGACAAAAAAAATTATTTAAGTACAATATTTTGACAAAAAATTAACTTAGAATAACTGTTTTTCCAAATGTTCTCCTTTTGTTAAAAATGCTTCAATTGTATTAATATTTTGCCTGTCTACAGCTCAAACCTCTGTACAGAGGCTCAACTAGAATTTTTGATACGCATAACTCGGAAGTCGGTTTATCCATGTTTTACGAAAACAGAAGAGAGAAATTTTAAGAAAATACGCCGATAATTATTTCAAATGGTTCTAACTCTGAAAATAATGTGAAGTTTTCAAAAATCATATTTGAGCCTCTGAACAGAGGTCTTAGCTATATACAGGCAAATATTAATACAATAGAAGCATTTTTTAGAAAAGGAGAACATTTGGAAAAAAAAGGTTATTCTAAGTTAATTTTTTGCCAAAATATTGTATTTAAATAATTTTTTTTGTCATAATGTCCTTAAAGCAATTTTATACATGTATTCTAATCTAAGTGACACTAAATATCATGAAAATTATATATTTATGCGCTTTTTTAAAATCATGGTTCAGAACGTAGTCGGATACCTTAACCAGGAAGAAGGCAAAATAATTATAATCAGTAAAAAGTGTGATTATATCGTTAAAAATGATTAATACTTTTTTTCAACTCGAAAACTGCAACATAATTGTAATCAGAAAAAAATGGCATTATATCGTTAAAAATAGGTAATGTTTAATTCAAATTAAGCAGCACTCGTTAAAAAATAATGATGCTGCACAATATGACTTATAACGCATATTGATACTTCCTTTGAATTTTCGGAAGAAAACATTAAATGTGAGATTTCAGAACAACCAATTTTGAATGTACGTATGCGATATCATTTATCTGAAAAATTACGATGGCTTGTCATTGAACGAATGAATCCATAGTGAATTCTTTGTAATAAAATGGTTGAAAGAGAATCGTTCTGTATTTGTGGACTGTACTTCTATGAACAAAATCGGTTTTTAGAAGGGTCATCTGAAGAGGCCCTGGAAATGCATATGTCACAAACTATGAAACTAACTTTTAAAAGACTCTAAACCTCTTCACAAACCCATCAACATACTTGTTTTGAAATAACCACTAGGAAGCTGGTATCCAAATCAATTGCACGCAGAAAATTCGAAAAATGTATGGTTTAACTAGCACAAAAAAAAGCTTATGTATGGTGAACAATCATTCGGATTCATCCTTTCGCGGGCAGTGGCTAACATCTCTAGCCCAGCGTTTCTCAAACTGTGGGGCGCCCCATCCCCCTTGGGGGCCTTGTATCATTATGTGGGGGGCGCGAGTATATTGAAAAGTCGAAAACAAGATATAAAATAAGTATTAATTTACTGAAAGGAAGCAAATTAAGATACATTCTGACATAATAACAATTAAACACATTTACACTGATTAAATATACTTATAAATGTGTATCAGTACTGCTCACACAAAGTTTTTGATAATTTATCAATACTTTAATAACATGTTTAATAATTAGTGGTGACTTACATGAGCTTGTCATTTTTACAAATTTTAATATTTAGCTTGATATAATTTTTATGGTTTATAATTAAATTCGTATTGTGAGCCTTAGAGTCAAAGTACATTTGTATTGCATTCAATGCATTGTTATTGTAGAAAGGGAGCGCGATGAAAATTATGATTGAAAATTGGGACGCAAACATTGAAAGTTTGAGAAACACTGATCTAGCCACATAATTAAAAAAAAAATTCTAAGCGGGCGGTGGATATTTAGGCTATGCACATGCGTTAATTGAAAGTAAAATGCTTACAAATCAATACAGATGGCAGCACGTTCCTTTTTTTTCCCTTTTTTTTTTTGCATTTCATGCAATCTGATGGGTAGTTAGAAGCAGTTTTTCTCGGTGTAAATCTTCACCTTTTGATTACTAGAAATAAAATTTCTGATCTGTGAAAAAAATTTCGAGAAGTCTTAAGTATACTTTTCTCTTATCTGAATTAATAAAGCAAATGTACAATTAAAAGAAAAATGTTTTATTTAGTTTTTTGGAAAGCTTCTATATAAGGCTCTAATTGTAATATGACTCATTATTTCTGCCCTATAAAAAGTAAGTTAAATGTCTTAAGCGCCCAGTGGCTATAATGTCTAGCCACCACCCAGAAACAAAACCCCGGATCAGATATTTTTTTTTGTTGCAAAATAATATTTATAGAGGATGAGAACATTACGTTTATCAATTACTTTATCACAGAAAAGTGTATTTTTCTTTGCCCCCGCAAAAGAGTTCAGAAAAGTTGTACTCCAGAATAATTTTATCTACAATGCCACAATGAAGAAACAGAAAACATCATGTGCACACGTTGGACGTAACAATAAACGAATTTATTGCCAAGAAAAAATATCAATCCGTTTTTATTTTGAATGGAAATATTGAAATAAAATCACTTGGTTCTAACAATTATTTAATTATATCCCTGAGATAGATAATAATTGTTATTTATTATAGGTTTGAAGGAATTTGTGTGAGAGCTAGAATCAGTTTTATTTTATTTTCCTAGCCGTCTTTTAAACCCCATCACAAAAGTTGTGTAGTAAAATTAAGTCCCAGAAGACAGATTATTTTAATGCAAATATATTCAGTTATTATGCAAGAAATATAATACACAATGTCCTTTATATATAAAGTCTCAGTAAAAATTTATCGATTCCATCTTTCATAATATTTCTGGGGATCCTCTAAAGTTTTGTGCCTCATTGAAGTATGTCTTGGGAGGAATTGGGCTTTGAACACTAACAAATCAAAAATGAAATAAATGTCTTTCAAAGAGCAAAGATTAAAACAAGAAACAAAGAAAAATGAAATTCCTCTTAGTGGAATAAATGGCACTTTTTAACTTTCGCTTGAAAAATCATCTGAGCATTAATTTCTAATCATAGCCTGTCATAGATTGTGGGGTGGTGCAGTAAAAAGCTTTTTGTGAAAAGTTACACCTTGAAAGGTGATAAGACTCTCTTTGACATTTATATCTTTCCCATGGGGTTTTGATTGGACAGAAAGTATTGCAGACAAAGGCGTGGTAAGTTAAGCATAACTTTTTAAAGAAAATACTTGACATTTCGTTTAACGGAAGATTTATGCAAAAATAAGGAAAAATGAATATTGTCCCTTATTGAATCAATTACACTTCTACTTTTCACACATGATAAGAATAGAAATTTAGTAAGACTTGAAAAATTTATTTTAAATACATAATGTGTCGGAATCTCTTAGGATAACTTACGAAAATCTAATACAAAATTTGAAGGGGAGAATATGAAATAAATTTCAATTCCTTTAAATGAAATTAGGAAGAGTTATACTGTAAATGTATGCAGCTATATAAGAAGAAAATGAGGAAAAAGTACACAAAACAGGAATTCTACGATTAAAAAATTTTCCTATTACATTTTATATCTGTTATTATGATATACAGGGTGATTATATATATAAGTAGTTCCAATTTTTCAAAAGGATGTAAAAAAAAATTACTGCTGAGAATGACTTTAAATTTCATCTAAAAGCACTTAAAAAAGAGGGAAACAGTGTGGCATAAAAAAAGTATTGACTTTTTCACTGTTGCTTTTTACGGAACTTTTAGCTCGAGGACAACAAAAAGCATATTTTCCCCATCCAATGTGGTACAACCTTGTCATGGTGGATAAATTTTTCACACTAACAGTACAACCGTTGTTAAAGAAATTGGAAATATTTCCTTTCCGAAAAAAATTGAAGCAATCATGCACATTGGACAGTATAGTTTATTTAACGTGTAAATTAGGACAAATCCGTCGTAATAAGATTCGAAATGCCGATGGCAGCCAAATTCTCATTAGTTAGGCCACTTACAATTCAATCTATTGATATACTTCTGCACTTTTTCGAACGCCATACTGTTTACCCCTTCTTAAAGTATATTCAGTTCAAACTTGAATTCATTCTGACTAGTGTTCTTTTTTGTTGTGTTTTGAAAGCGGAATTTGAAATTATAACCACATCTTATAAGACTATCAATATTAGTTACAGAACTTTATTAGTTTTAATTTCTTATGTCTCGTACAATGAGTGTAAATCTTTAAAAACATAATTTATAAACAGTATAAATCAAAGATAGGAGTTAAATAAGAAGTTCATCGTAAGTGAAATTAAAGTGCGTGAATAAACCTACACTTGCTCATATTAAGCTAATGCATAATTTATTTCCATCTAATCCACAGAAATTTATAAATTTATATCTTTTTGAATTAAGGTATCCGACTACGTTTAGAACCGTGATCTTAAAAAAGCGTATAAATGGATAATTTAGTGTCACTTAACACTTAAATGTTTTTAAATAGTGCATGATTCCTTATCATTTAAGGTATCCGACTACATGCAGAACCGTAATTTTGCAAAAGCTTTTAAATGGATAGTATTTATGATATTTAGTGTCACTTAGATTAGAATACATGTATAAAATTGTTTTAAGGACAATTAGACAAAAACATTTATTTAAATACCATATTTTGGCAAAAAAATTAACTTAGAATAACCTTAATTCAAAATGAAAATTCCTTTTATAAAAATAACTTCTAAAATAATAATATTTCGCTTATATAAATTAAAGACTACTCCAATAAATATGATTTTTTTTTTTCAAAAATTCACATTATTTTCAGAGTTACAAACACTTAAAATAATTATAGGTGATTTTTTTTCTTAACATTTCTCCCCTCTATTGTTGTAAAAGATGGATAAATCCACTTGTAAGTTATATATTTCAAAAGTCCTAGTTGAGCCTCTGTCTGAGCTATATACAGGCAAAATATTATTATAATAGAAGCTTTTTTCACAAAAGGGGAATATTTTGAAAAATGGTCATTCTAAGTTCATTTTTTGTCAAAATATTGTACTTAAATAATTTTTTTTGTAATAATATGATTAAAACAATTTTATATACAATTTCTAATCTAAGTGACACTAAATATCATAAATACTACCCATTTAAACACTTTTGCAAAATCACGGTTCCGAACGTAGTCGGATACATTAAATGATAAGGAATCATGCACTATTTAAAAACATTTAAGTGTTATATATATATAAATGTATTGGACTTTTTGCTCCACAATGAATACAATCGTTTTTGTAGAAAACATAACTTTTGTTGAACGCTTGATGGATTTATTAAAAAAGCTTGAAAGCCCCCAACAAACAAATTTACGAAATTCCTTTGTTAAAACTTCAGGATACTTCTCCGTAAGTCATTTTCAAAATAACTCCATATATGCATTTCGACAGATCTGGGGCACTACTCCATCTCATTCCGTCATTATTTAATTATTTTTGAGGTTATTACCAAAAAACTCTCTGTTGTCAAATTCTTAGCTGAACCATAGTTTGACGAAGATTAAAGACGGAAGACGCTCAACACAACAAAACTCATTATGTTTTTTTCTTTTTTTCTGAAACATCATTAATTACTCGTAAAAATTGGAATTCCAAAATGTCTCATATTTGTCAATGTTGACTGAAGCCCTTAAGTCCAAATCACTTTAATCCGTGTCCTATTTAATTAAAATAAGAACTCATTTAATTAACGAAGGTAGTTTTTAGTACTTTACATTTATTAGTTTTGATGACGATAAATATTTCTTTAGGGGCATTTTGTAACCTTTGGATTAGTTTTTTAAAATTATGAGCACAATGCACTAGTAAGAGTATTTATAAAAATTCCTATCAAATTAATAACCCCTTCCAAAACATAGAAATCACTTATAGTTTATTATTTTATGATCACATAGCTGCGTCTTCCATATGATATATTTTTGATTATTATGCAAACAATGCATGTATTATCATGCGTGTATTTGTATTAAATGTATGTTTATGTAAGTATATGTATTACAATGTATGTATATGTAAGTATATGTATTGCAATGTATGCGTATGTATTAAATTGTATGTATATATAAGTATATACATTAAACTTGTATGTAAATTTAAGTATATGTATTACAAATGTATGTATATATATATAAGTATATGTGTATTAAAAATGTATGCATATGTAAGTATATGTATTAAAATGTATATATATATATATATATAAGTATTTGTGTATTAAAATTGTATGCATATGTAAGTATATGTATTAAAATTGTCTGTATATGTTTTAAAATATATATGTAAGTCAAATTAGTAATAGTGTTTTTGTACATATTTTATATACATAACAACAGTTAAATATTATGATTAATATGCTTCAAAGTTTTCAAAATAAATTTTCAAATTTACCAATAAGCACAATAAGTTATAATAAAATAATTAATTTATAATATGCATTTCATCTTCTACACAATACTGGTATATAAAAATACATGAGTATGCTGTAAAAAGTAAAGAAACATGGAAACGGAATTAAAGGAATAAAATGTTGAAAAGGTTACAACAGTGCTCCTCAACCTATTAATATAGGCAGCTCAATATTCAGTCATAATTTTGATCGGCCCCCCTCCATACAAATAAAAATGCAATGAATTAAATAATGCTATACCTTAAAACACAAAAAGAATTTAAACTCTTATGGGCCACCGGAGTATATATACATCTCGCTCTACCGGGGCTAGAAATGCTCCGGACGTATATATAGGCCTTTCCGAAGTACGATCTTTTCTGTGCACTGCTATCCTTAAAATTTGTCTGAAGGTTTCGGAATGCAATAAAATTGCCTTGACATTATTTGCGAAGGATTTATTTATATCATAATTTCCTTATTTATTCCTTTTCTTCCACCCCCCCTCCACCCCCCCAATACATCACCTAGGCGAGCCTACGTGGAAAACAGAGAAATTGGGAATTGAATCGCGTAACTTTTACTCGACAGTTAAAGGATTATTTACATAAAAACCGTACAAATTATCAAGATGTCTTAATTTTTGCTCATAATTTTACATTTGACAAGCCCATGGGGTCACTGGTAGTTCTTAAAATTGTTTTTAACTTAGTATTGTTATATTAATTATAAATAGTGTATTGTAACAATTGTGATTAATTTATAAGTGTATTATATCCCTTTAAGACCCAACCCGCATGATCATGCGGGTTAGCTATTCTTATACGTTTTAGCTTCTGGAATAGTCGTATGCAAGAAAATCGTTCGCTAGGCTCCTGGGATCCCGCCAACGATACAGTTCTTCTTCGTTTGAGGATCTCCAGGAAGTACGCAACTCTAATGCGTAAGCTCATCTGCTCCGACACCATCAGGTGGTCGAGAGACATTTACATCGAGCACTTGACGGGCAAGCGTCAATTTTAACTCAACCCCAGGCCTAATTTAATTGAGTTCTTCCATATTCCATTACTCATTTTTATTACACTTAAATTCTTTTTATATTCGTGTTTTTAGCTGCCTTTTTGGCGACGA
>BMAV01008883.1:0-28427 GCA_019973955.1 Trichonephila inaurata madagascariensis | reverse complement strand
ATCTTTTTCTTTCAAAATGATTGTTATCGAAAAATATCGATATTACTGTATTTCACAATCAATGTTAGAAATAATCGAATACGATTCCAATGGGAGTGCACGCGATGCATCTTGTTTGACTGTTCATTAACGTCGCGTTTAGAAAAAGGTTAATGGAAACGATCCTCATACTTTTGAACCACGATCAAGTGACGAGGATGATACCTGAGCTCGGCCTCTCCTCTACAAACTCCCATACCCCACCAACGTGAGAAATTTAAGCGTAGACTGATTGATAGTCCTTCAGCGGCTTCCCCTGCCATACCATATATACTTACGAAAACTTCCAAAAAATATTCGAATTACAGACGCGACATGTATTCGTATCCAATCAATTTATTTGTAATGATGTACAGTGAATGAAATTAAGATTTATGAAATCAATTTAAGAAACAGCTCAGAATGTCGAAAATTACGAATCTTGAAATAAACTTAATCTTTGATAAGGTATTTTGTCTTACTTATAATAAATTTTCATTAAATTATTGATAAAAAAAGGAGTTAATATACATGTTATTGCTATTTATATTTTAATTTAAAGTGCACTAGACTTAAGAGTGCACAATTTAACAAAGGTGTTGTTGGGTTATTAATTTTATGGATTGTACTCGAGATTATGATTTAAATCCAAATTTTATTAATGCGACTTCCGATATGAAGTCTTTCGAATGATCTGAAATATTTTTCTAAAGCATTACAGTTGATACAAAACACATTGCTGCGGCAACCCTATGGGTTGCCATTACTTGTTTACAATTCTAAAATTATCCAAGATATGGCACCAACATGCTAAAGTTTACATGGGCATTAACAGGTGTTTTGATTACAAAAATACCATCACACTATAGAAGACTTCAAATACCTCTTCACGAACGATATTTTTTTTATTCAATTCCTACTATTAACTCACAATCTCTCTATATATCTTGTTTAAATTTTCAATCGTTAATTAAATACATTTTAAAGCGCTCAATTCAGCTGAAATGTAATGTACACGATTATTGTGGATGATAATACGGTAATTTAATTATAATTAATAAAAATTAATTGACTGAAACTAATTATTTAATGAATTACAAATGCAGTCACGTTGGCTTCATTTATAGCGACTTGGGTCAAATATTTGAAAGATTTTTTTTTCTCACTTTTTAAAACATTCAATTAAAGTGAAATTCTACATACACGATTGTTTTGGATAACAATACGATACTTTAATGATAATTAATAAAAATTAATTGCTACATAATATTGTGATTCTGTCATATGTATATACATATTTATATTAATTGTAATTATTTGATAAAAAGTAACTATAAAATAAAAATTTTCTTTGTTGACCTAAGTAGGAATTGACTTAATTTTTTTATATATTACTTCACATTATCACACGAAACGTATTAATTTTTTATGGGAGAATCAATAATTTTGTAAGTGAAAAAAAATGTAAGACAATTCTAAACTGTCCAATTATTTGTCAAATCAATTTCATATATTTAAAATTTAAGGATAGTATTTATTCCAGTTTAGTAACTTTTCCTATGAAAAGTAAAGAATCATAACAAAACGATTATTTCATCTACGGATTATTAAATAAAAAAACAATTCCAAACAAATGGTCAGGAATCTGCGGAATTTTTTGCAATTTCCCCCACAGATAACACTGCATTCGCGCTTCAGACAACCCTTTTTCCTGGGCCTTTGTTGGAGAATTTTGAAAAGAATTTCTAGGAAGAGAAACTCTTGGCTAAAAAACTTTTAAATTTTTTATTTCGAACCAAAAATCTGGCAGAGGATTGGAATCTATCATTAAGTATTTTCTGAAAATAATGTATCTGCATTGCGAAATCAAAAGATTTAGCAACACAAATTCCAGCACCCTTCTAGAATTTGTTTTAAAATAAAACGGAAGAAATCTAGAAAAACTCATCTAAACTGAAAAATTTCCAAATTGAATACCAGTAAGTCAATTTAAATTTTTGTTATTTTCCCTAAAAAAAAAAGACGGGATATATCAAAAATCAACTATTTACATTAAAAAGGCTCATTGGTTTCAAAATTTAATTAACGAATACGTAGTGTAAATTAAACAATTGAATAGTCTTAAAAAAAAAATTTATTGAAAGAAGGGACAAATATCTTTTAACACCCTTCAACAAATCTCTTACATATAAAATAACTGCATACGAGTTTTCCTCTGTTCAAAATTGGCGCCACTATCTTCAGTAAGTTGCCGTTTTTTGTGTCCTGACCTTTCTACAGTTAAAAATTTTACCATCAATGTTTTTTTCAATTTAAGAACTCATACGGTAGAGAGTCTTCCAGTCAGTATGGTGGTTTGACATTCGGCTTATAATCAGTGATTTCGGGTTTGAACCCCGAAGGCATGGATGTTTTTTTGGGGAAAAAAAGTCGGATTTCCCGTTGGGTACCGCTGGAGTGGATAGGTATCGGATCGTGGCATGTTTTATCACGAGTTCCCCATACCACTTAAGACCCGCCGTGTACGGCAGCGAGAGTTAAATCTGTCGAGAGCGAAATGTCCTCCCGTTGGTGGGTGTTTGGGGGGGGGTGCCAGCCGGTGTCTCCACGTCGCTTGACCATGGTTAAAAATAACTTTCCGTCGCCAAAAGCCCTCGTGTAGCTGAACAGTGCACGTTAATATTCAATCAATCAATCAATTAAATGAAAGGTTCCCCCGATATTGGCAGCCCCTTTTTGTTATATGGGGGATCATCTTTATTAAATGCTATATTCTTATTTTTATGTTTGTATTGTTTGTATCTTCCACTCTATATCATATGTACCCCAGGATAAAAACACACAATAAAATATGGAAGAGATTTGGGAGGGGGGGGACCTTTGAGCACAGTAATGCTTAGCCCAACAAAAAGTTTTTACAAAGAACACAAAGGAAACCCATATCGGGGCGGGCTTG
Organism: Trichonephila inaurata madagascariensis; assembly: GCA_019973955.1. Lineage (NCBI taxonomy): Eukaryota > Metazoa > Arthropoda > Arachnida > Araneae > Nephilidae > Trichonephila > Trichonephila inaurata. The sequence continues at coordinate 25,453 of BMAV01008883.1, read as the reverse complement.
GTCAAAATTCCTGTTGTTGTTTGCAGATCTGGGATTTTTTTCCAATCACTAAGTTTCAAGACCTCAATGCAGATGTGTTTTATCGTTTGGCCTTTGGACCCATTCAATCTTGATGATAGCATTAATGATAGAACAAAACGATTAGTATGACCGGTCTGGAAATCACAGATCGACCAGAACGTTCATCATCTTCAACAACCTCCCGATCTTCCGAAAACGTTTGTGCCACCAAACTTTGTTTGTGACGCAGTTGTCTTCAAAAGACTCTTTTAAAAATTTGAGAAATTCAGTTGATGTTTTTATTATTATTATTATTATTATTGTTTTACGAAGAATTTCAAATTTATGTGCAGCGTGATTTTTAAGTTTACCATGAGCGCGGCACTTCGACACAACAACGTCTTCCCTAAAATGAGGATCCCAAAAAAACCAAATTAGATAGAGGGGGTGGGAAAAATTGCCAAGAGCCCCCGGAAGGGTCAAGGTCAAATATTTTTTCTTTTCCCCCCACTTCTTCACACCAAGTCTTTGACGGACTCACGCGTCTTTTTTTTGTAACATGTTTTTTGGGTACTTTTGGGGCCAAGTTTAAATGGCAACTTTTTTCCCAAACCCAAAAACCCCAAAGGGTGAAACGAAAAGTTAAAATGCAAATTAGATAGCTTTTAAATAAAAAAGAAGTTTCAAAAAAATTGAAATGGTAATTTGGGGAATGTTATGTGAGAGATTGATCAATTGTGAAAGGACGGCCAAACCCAGAGGTTTTTCCCGAAGATAAACCCAAAGGGGTCAAGGTAACCTTTTGCACCCCCATAAAGACGCCACCCCTAGTATCGGAGGTTTACGGGGATTAAGGTAGGATTGACTTTTTAATATTGGGGACTTGCGTTATTTTTGGGGGAAAGAGATTGGCGGGTTAGATTTTTGATAGGGTCCGAGTAAGGTTGTTGGTATTACTTGTATTGTGTGTTTTTTCATAGACTCACACATATAAAAATTTATTATCAAATCTGTTTAAGTTTTAAGTTCTAGTTTTTAAATTTGGGGGGGCCATATTAAAAGGTACGGATAATTCTCATTCTTTAGTTAACCCTAAAATCATTAAGTAGATAATCTAAGGTAAATACAACCCTAAAAGGGGCATTTTTTACAAGGCAGTCCCGGGGAATTTAATTTTCACGCCTTTTTATATTTAACCCCAAAAAAATGCCCTTCTTATTAGTCAGAAAAAGTTGTAGGTATGAATCTGACATAAATATCAGTTGGATTAAAATTTAAAATTTTCCATCTGTTTTCTTCCCCTTTCGAAGCAAAAATTGAAATTTTTGGTGAAAAAACCTCCCAATTGGGAACCGTGATCAAAATTAACAGGATGGGTGCGGCAAAATATTCCTCCCCTTTAAATTGTCTGGAAAAAAGAAATGAAAAAAAATAAAAATGGGGGAAAAAAAAATACCACCTGTTTAAAAAATTTTGTTTAGCCCCTATTATTTAAAACCCCAGTTATTCAACTGCGAATTACGTTTTCTGATCGAAACCTTCTAGTAAAAAAATACCCCGGATCTAAAACTAATTTTTTTACTTTTTTAATTTGGTAGCATTACAAAAATATCATTTCACCTTTTTCTTTCCTCTCTTCTTGATTCAAATTTTTTTCTAGCCCAATGGAGTAATCAAGTAAATTTTTTTTAATTCTATACATCGCAATTGCAAAAAAACATACCAATACCAAAACCCTTTTTTAAACGTTTTCGAAAAATTTTTTACTGCGTGCAAGGGGGGGTTAAATTCCCAACTCAGATTTTAACCCGGTCCAAAAATTCGACCCGGGAAAGGGGTAAAAAAAACTCCCCTTTTTTGTCTCAAGGGGAAAATTTTCGGGGGAAAACGGTGGTGAGCAGATTCCACACCTGTATTGTTATTTGTTAGGTTCTGACTGCTGTGCCATACGGTCTGGGTTCGAATTCCGGGGAAAACACATATGTTTGTAAAAAGTAACGTGCATTTTTGGCATGGGGGTATTTTAAAAAAAAAGCGTCCGGGGCCACATGTCCCCCTGAGGTTGGGGGGAGGCCCCCAGGGTTTTCCCAAAAATTTGGGGATGAACCGAGCCAAATCTTTATATCACCTGAATGGTGTTCAAATCTAAGGCTAACGGTAGGCGTACATCTATCCCTTTGCAGCGATTAAGTTAGTAGGCCCAATCTTGCCTCAGACAGGTGGCATTGGGAACAAAACAAAATTAGGTGTAAAGGGTTCCCCTTATGGGGGGTCCCAATCAGTACAAATTAAATTTATAAGCAAATGTGATACTCCTAATAACTTTTTTATAACATCATGGCGGACAAAAAAAATATCAGTATGAATAGCCATAAGAAACCAACGATATGATGATGTGGGCATTAATTTAAATTAAAAACCTAACCAAATTTAAATTATTATCTACCAAAATTTTAAATTAATATACTTAGTTATTAAATTTAAAAAAACTCATTACGAAATTTTTTTTAATTTTTAAGTAAAGAAATTTTTCCCATGGCGGATACAAATTGACTAATAATTTTTAAAAATTTTTATTGTTATCATCACAAGATTATCTAATTTCTGTATCAAATTTTAAAGTACATGGAAAACTGAACCCCGAAAATACAAAAAAGTATTTTTATCTGTTATGTTTTAAAACACAATTATAACAATCATATAATTTTAAATATTACTTTTTAAATTACTAAAAAAATTTTAACTTTTATCCTTCTGTTTTAACAATATTCACAAATAACGGTTTCGAAATTATGTTAGTTGCACTTACATATTTGTGCTGATGCCCAAAAAGGGGTTTGTCGTGTATTTAAAACTTTTGAAAGACTTTTAAAAAAACCCATTGTTAGCACAAAAAAAGAAAAATTTCATTATACATAAACTCTCAAGACACAATTTACAAGAACTCTATACTACCCAAAAGGATCATTTTATTCCATGGAGTACTAACATATTCACACGCACTGCTAAAGCACAAATATTCAATAAAAATCTTACAGAGTCCAGTAATTAACTCAAAAAGTAATTAATGGTAAAATATTTTTAAAACATGCTGTTATACATGCCTATTTGCTTTATACATGTAAAAATACTACATTTAAAAAATATAAAATTTTTAGGATATTAAACCTCGTGTTCTGGGAAAGGCAAATTAAAAATTTTCTTCAACATTATTTTACCAACAGATAAAACAATTTTCAATCTCTTTCTAGCTTATCTTTAAAATGTTTATATAAGATAATTTGGGGAAAAAATTAAATTTTTTAATATATTAGATCTCCAGAAAGACTTTTTTAATGGTTACCAACAGATTTTGTGTGTGTTTCTATCTATAAGAGATCATTAAAAAATTATAATTATTTAATATATCAACAAGTTTAACTTCAAAACCACGCACAAAAAAAAATAATGTTCCTCCTAATTTTCTCTCCAGGTACACACTCATGATTGTGATTGCAAAGTACGCATTAAAAAAATAAGGTTTTAATTACATATCAGGAGCACCTGCTTAAAATTTTCTTTGACCAAATGCATGTTAACCTTAAAAATATTAGATTAAAAACACTTAATAATAATTCAGTGAGAGTTATTAACCATTTCATCATATTTATCTTTTACTTACAATTTAAATACTAAATCTTTAAAAAAGAGGGGGAGATATCAGATAACATCTAATTAGTTAATTAATTTAAAATCAATTCCGGGATATTCCATTAATTTTTTTTCTTTTAACTTTGGTAATGAGAAAATTATTTTTTATGTATAGTTGTTAATAATGAAGTTGTGATTAATTTCCCTCCAAAGCCATAAAAAAACTAGTCTATAAAAACCAATTTAGGGATTGTATTAGATTAATATTTAGGGGGGGGGGAGCAATTTTGTATTTTGATGTAACATTAACTCGTTGATCCTATATTTGTTTTTGCAGTGAAATATTTTAAGTAAAAACGATAATTATGTAGGATTTTTTCGTTCTAAAATGCGAACAAGAACTAATTTTATTCTATTTCTTATGACAATGGTATAAAATGTTTTTAATCATTTTCAAAAAAAAAATTAAAAATTTATGACATTTGACTACATATCGACTTAAAGATTTTAAAAAACTAAATATTAATTCGTATTTTGGGAAATTTGAAGTAGATCTGTGTCTTATAATAGATAATATACGAATATATAAATAACTTTTTAATAAAAACTGCAAATATGTTCCCCAAATTCGTTTCGTTCATAGTGAGAGATATTTAAACACAAGACCAGTTTATTAAAATAATAATTAAAAATTAAATTGAGGGAGTTATTTACTTAATATAATCTTTGCCCCTATTGAAGAAAACTTCTTTAGTGATTTGTTCGAACCTTCTAACAGAATTATCATTTCTAGTTGCTCTGAAAGTCTCTTGGGCCGCGGTAGCCGAGTGGTATTATAGTATCGGTCCGTGGCTTGCCTTGTCACGAGTTCGAGCCCAGTACCACTAAAGACCCTCCGTGTAGGGCAGGGATGCACGTTAAATCTGTCGAGAGCTGAAACGTCCTCCCTTTGGTGTGGTGTGGTAGTTAGGAGAGGGGGGTGCCAGCTCAGGTGTCGTCCACGTCCCTTGACCATGGTTCAAAATTACGTGGTCCGTCGCCAAAAGCCCTCGAGTAGCTGAACAGTGCAACGTTAATATTCAATCAATCTGAAAGTCTTCTTGCAGTTCCTTTAAGCTTTGCAGTACAGTAATACCTCGACTTACGCAAATTTGGAGTCACGTGATTTTCAAATCTCGTCTATTCATCTTTTTTTCCATCACTGAAACTTCGACAAAATTAGTGCCATAGCCTGAAGAAATTGGTTATTTGATTGAAGAAGTTGATTTTTCTAAGTAAATAAATTTAGAAGTGGATAATGATGACGTTCAAGCTGCTGGATTCCCACAATCAGGAGCTGACAATCGATGAGCTCATAGAAATGCATGAACAAGAGTAAGACATTGAAGAACTTAAGTCCTTAGACCCAATTAAATCAAAAAATTGAATGATTCTTAGGAATTTGACAGAAGGCCTCAGTTTAATTAAAAAAGGGTTACAAATTTTATAGAAAATGCAAACTCCAACGAAGAGAATATTTTTTTAATAATGCAAGGAATAAAAAAATTATAAGGGTAAAATAATTATGAGGAAAATTTTGCGGGAGAAAAAAGAATCTTTGAGACGGTAGACTACTTGTCAGATCTTACGAAACCTTATATATCAAAATAACTTTGGTTTGGAATTTTGCGTTATATCTAAGATATTATTGAACGTTTTTCCTAAATTATTATTTTCTTCGACCAGCACCCCAACTAAAAGGTAATTCAGCGTTTTCGTGAGGCGCGCCTTCCCAAGGGGCGTGATAATTCTACAAGGGGGGTGCGAGCATATTGAAAAGTCGAAAACAAAAGATTATTCAAGAAAATTCATAATTTTATGATAGTATAAACAAACGAAATACATTCTGATATACAAAATAGATAGACATTTACACTGATATAATACACTTATAAATATATAAGTACTGCACCATGTATTTGATAATTAATTTAACAATACTAAGTTAAGAACAAGTTTAAAAATTACCAGTCACCCCATGGGCCTGCCATACAAAAAATTAAATATAAAAATTAACACTTGTCTTAATCTTAATAATTTGTACGGTTCATAATTAATCCCTTTAACTGCCGGTTACTAAAGGTGTTACTTAAAACCTTCCCCAATGCCGCCGTAGATGCGCGTATGTGATATTTGGGGAGGAATAAATAAGCAAATCCTATGAAATAGGTAAATCCTTCGCAAACTCCGTCAATGTCCTTTTATTGCATTCCGCCTTCGAAATAAATTTTATGGATCACAGAAAAGATCGTACTTCGGAAAGACGTATGTATACGGCTGTGGCAATAATCGTTTTGGTTGAGCGAGACGTATATATACGTCAGTCGCACTTGAGGTTGAAGTCGTGTTGTAGCTTTAGAATCAAAGTATAGTGTTAATGAATTCAATACATTATTATTGTATGGAAGGGGGCGATGAAAATTAAATATTGGGTCGCAAACAGTGAAAGTTTGAGAAGCACTGAGAATTCGACTTAAGCTGTTATTTTTCAGTCTCATCTATCGCGTAAGTTCGGAGTACTGCGGTATTCCTCTATGACTCCCTTTATCTCTCTTCATTTTCCTTTAATGTAATCCTACTTAAAAAGGAAAAAGCATTTGTATCAGCGTTTCTCAAGCTGTGGGGCGCTACCCCTAGGAAGGTGTGATAACTCTACGAGAGGGGCGCGAACATATTGAAAAGTCGAAAACAAAAGATTATTTTTTTCAAAAAATTGTTGATTTACAGAAAGTAAACAAACTAAAAATCTCTGGCATAATAAAAATAAAATACATATTTACACTTATATAATACACTTATAAATGTATCAGTAAATCATGATGTATTTTATAATTAAATTATTCGGTAAAGTAAGATAAGAACAATTTTAATAATTACCAGTGACCCCGTGGGCTTCTCGTATATAAAATTATATATAAAAATCAACATTTATCTAGATAATTTGTGCAGTTTATAATTAATCCTTTGATTACGATTAAAATTTACACGATTCCCTCCCCAATGGCTCCGTTTTCAACGTAAGCCGAGTGTACGTGATGTATTGGGATAGAAAAGAAATAAATAAAGCGCGTAATCCTCTGAAATAAGTAAATCCTTCACAAACACTGTCAAGGTCTTTTTACTGCATTCCAAAGCCTTCGGAATAATTTTATGAATAGCAGTGCACAGAAAAGATCGTACTTCGGAAAACGTATACCATATACGTCAGAGGCAATTAATGCTTCGGCTGAGGGAGACGTGTGTATATACGCCAGTAAAAAGGTTAAAGTCGTATCGTAGCTTTAGCGTCAAAGTGTAGTATTATTGAATTCAATACATTGTTATTTTATGGAGAGGGGTGCGATGAAAATTATGATTGAATATTGGGTTGCAAAGAGAGAAAGTGTGAAAAGTACTGATTTAAATATATCATGATTCCTTCAATACTAGTGATGCTCCTTCTGAAGTATACTGTCATCAGCCAGACAAAATGAATGATACACACAAACAGAAAAAAGGACAGAAAAGATCATTAGAAATTTAGTGTTCCAACATACCTTTAATTTTTATTTTTATGCAAGTTTGATACTCACCAAAAGTTTTCACATCTTTACATGGGAAATACTACTCACCCACCATATTCTTCAGATCTAGTACCTTTGAATGATTTTTTCAAGTCTCTAAAATTTGTTAAGCGATAAAACCTTTACTTCAAATGTTTACGTTAAAAATGGATTAAATAAATTTTTTTGCCAGCAAATATCGTAACTGTTATGAGCGTAGAATCAGGATACTGTCAGAAAGATGACTAAGGGTATTAGACCAAAATGGAGATTATATAATTCAGTAAAATATGTATACTCTATAAGTAGATCATCTTGTCGCTACCCTAAGGTCAACGGTGAAGTTTGGGTCTCCCAAAGAACAGACATTGTTCTGAAAATAACTAAATTTTATTTGGTTCAGTCATTTTACTATCAATCAAGGTTATAAACAAAGGGAGCAATCAAATTAATTAGCTACCTTAAGTTTGTAGGCGAAATAATTAAAAATTTATCTGAGTGTCAACGGAAGAGCACTCATCAGATTTCTCCCGGTTTAACTATATTCCAGTCTAAGCTCCTCCTTTTCACCAAGACTTCCATAACTCACTTCATTAATCTCACTTTAATAACAGCGTAACGACTCACTCTAACACTCCCTCTGCTCAGATTTAAATTGCACTCAAGTTAGCATAAATTCTTCTTGCGGTGGAAGTCGGATTTAAACTCAGTTAAAGAAGTATTTCCCCAATACGGATAATGAATGGGGTGAGTAGGACCGACCACAAAAATTCATATTTGTGGTGGTGTGATATCAATATTAACTATTAATAGCCTCCATGCGAAGACGATCATTGTGGCGTGGTGGCTAAGATACTCGTTTTCGGTTCGTGCCCGGTTCTAATCTTCCTTCATTGGTGACCCCGGCCGTGCAAAAGAACCGCAGCAGTAGTGGCACCATCTATACACCACAAAAGCAATCGAGCCGTCAGATATATTGCATAAATAAGCCGTCACACATGGCAACGCAACCCACAAAGCCGTCACGCATGAATGACGCTACTCATAAAGCCGTCGCACTCAGTGACGCAACTTCTCACACGCCGCCACGAATATGGTATCATCGTTCTTTCGCCTATTCACAGAATCACTAATATAAACTAGTAATAGCCTCCACGCAACGACGACGTTTTGACGTGATGGCTAAGATACTTCGTTTTCGAAAAACGGAAGGTACGCAGTTCTAATCTTCCTTCATATTCATCGAAAAAGCGAAATCACTATCCGTACAACCCAATATTTATATGTTTCAAAACTGGTAACATTGGTAAAAATATAAATAAAAGGAAAATATAATTATTTCCCATTTGTCGACCCATCCAATATATGTTTCTCTTTACTTTGTAATCATCTTTTTTTCCTCACTCATTTTACCTCTACACAACCTTCCACCATGTAACTGTGATATAAATGTTCCTAAAACTGACGCCTTAGCATATGAGTTTTGCCAATGACGCTTTTAAAAATAAATAATATAAATTTTTATAATTTTTGTAATGTGAAATTACTATTTGAATCTGTTCAGAATATTTTATCTCTAATCTCTGGTAGAATGCTCTTACAAGAGAAATTACTCCCTAAATTGCGCTTAATAAGCATATACATCCACAAATCTTCTTCCAGGGTTATATGAGCTGTGTTCAATTATCAATATTGTGAAAAGAACCACTTATCAGATTGACTTCAAATTAAACTGACTACACTTGAAGTTAGTTGTTTGGTATAGCATAAGAAATTCCAAAGTGTACCAATAGATGATGATGTAAGCGGTATAACGAAAATAAATTAGGTTACAAGAGACATTTTGAATCGAATTACGGTGGCTCTATCTTTGTGTGAATAATCGGCACTTGTGCATGTGCGACGGATAATCCGTTGCCCATATTCTGCTTATTTAAAATTGTTTAAAGCATTGGATATAGAAATCGGCTTCTTCCGACAAAAATATTAAAATGGCCATTCATTGCCCACTTCCATGCGAGCAAGAGAGATCTGAGCAAACGTGTGTCTTACTTGAAACTTATTTTCTTATGCTATACGGTTCCTCTTTTTTTAAATTTATTCAGCTTAAATTTGATGTCATTCTGACCAGTGGTTCTTTTTCACATCATTTTGATAGTGGAACTTTTATTATAACCACCCTTATTGACTTATTTCCCTTTGAGAACTCCAACGTGATATGACATTAAAATAAATTATTTAAAAATCCAAAATTATAAAGAAATTAATAAATCTCTTCAGAAAAAGTCAGATTAAGTACTTACATGACTATTACTCAAAAAGTAGAATCTTAGAAGCAAAAGTTAGAGTTAATTTCCAAACTATTATTATCCCATCGTGCATATATATATATCGTTCTACGCAGGAAACACTCTAAAAATTAGATTGATTTGCTTCCGCTCACTGGCTTCCTCGATCTGAAATGTTTACTTAGCGTCAAATCCTTCCTAAAAGTTTCGTTCGAAATCATCAAGTGCTGTTCACAAGGGACTCGGTACCTTTTTTGATGTTGGTTTTCCCTGCGGTGCTGTTAAGCTAGGAATTCCATTGGTTCGCGAATAGTTTGTGGACTGATTTTCCACTCCCCGGCACCCAAAAGGAGAAATCAGTGTAAAGTGAATCTTTGGAGCAACGTCCCAAAGGTGTGTGTTTTCATTTTTTTTTTTAAATAATCAAACTGGTGGGATGTACTTAATTGTAGTCAGAGGTGACGCATTTAAACATCTTAAACTTTTTACCTACATTCTTCCAGGAATTTGAGAAGAACAAAGATTATTGCCTTGTTTAGAAATAAAGAAAATATATACCTAGAATATATTTTAAGAAGTTAATTTAAAAATCTATAAAAACTATTATTATTTTATATATGCGGCATGATTATTTTGTCAACTATTGACGCCTTTATTAAAATCTAATATGCTACTTCAGCACTTCAGCACTACTATTGTTCAAATAATATAGTTTTTGATATTTGTGGTAGAGTGGTGTTGTGATCACGAACTCGTAACCGGAGTGTAATGAGCTCGAACCCTGGAATCACTGAAGACCCGACATGCAGAAAGGGCTGATGTAGTTAAGTCTTCCGAGGCTCAATGTATGCTAATGTGGTAGCCAGGTGAAGGCTGTCAGCTGAGATGTCATCCTTATCACTTGACTGTAGCCAAAAATTGCGAGGTCCGCTGCCATTTGCCCGCTGCTTTTCTTTATAGTGTGACGTTAATATATTGTAGTGAAAAAAATAGTTCACTTCGGTTGCCATAGACACGGACTCACGCACCCGGTTGCGATGACTGCCAAAATAACTTCTTTTGTTTCTTTGTATTAACTTTAATTTTGTGTCACTCGCTTATATATATATATATATATTATTAATTCTACTATTTATTTCTCTCCCGCTTTTTATTCTTCATTGTATTTGTATTTATAAAAGCTAACTGTAATTATAATTAGACAAAGTTCAGGAACTTCGATGGTAATAATATATAAGGAGAGGAAATATTCAGTTTGCAGAATAAAGTCTTGGTTGTGTCTAGTAAGAGTTGTGTTGTCATTTTATTTAAGTATCGAATTACCACATTAATTTAATCTTACGCGACAATATTTCTCTCTTTCAACAATTTTTTATCATACTTTTAAATTTGTGATATAACTGAAAGAATTTTTTAATTATATCATAATTGCAGAAAAGTTATTCAGAATCCAAAAAAATTTTTTTACATCGCTTATATAATCGTAATACAGTACCGTCACTTTTTTTTTTTTAAGAATTGCTGCTATTACTTACTTATTGCATGAAAGTTTATTGACCATTATTACAGATAATCAATACTTTATTCATTAATATAGCAAATTACTAACATTTGAATGGGTTATTATTATTAAATTAACTCTCCTAATGTATTAATCAATTTTATTTACTAATTACTACACTAATAATTTAAGTGATCATTGTTATTGTTAATAATTAATAATTTCCTTATCCACTATCATTAATATTTTATTAATGATGCTAATATTTTCAGATAATTATCACTAATATTAATCATTATTTAATAATTATTGCATATGCTTTATTGATCTTCATTAATGTTTTATTTACAAGCATTTACTAATATTAGTAATATTGGAAGTTAATCACTATCCTGTATCGAATGAATAGTTTCATTGTTTGTAGAATAATACTTCAAATACTTATCATAAATACAAAATTTACCTTAATTTTTTTATGCCAGTTTTGAGTTGCATTAAATTAAAAAAACTTAATACTTTGGTTCAGTTTTCAAAGCCATCCTATTGAATGAAAATTTAATAATTTTTAAGTGTATCAACTGAGGAGACAAGATTTTTAACACTAATTTTCATTTTCAAACCTTCTCCTAATTCCAGCTAGGAAATAAGAACTCCAGAAATTTATCTGGAAAGGACATGTATGTTTAAATAAAGAAATTAATAAACACTAAAATGTAAATTAATAGATACTAACATTCAACTCATTGCATATGTAAATTTAAGACATCGCTAAGTTAATCACATTCTACACATTAGTTTATATTTTATAAATTATATTAATTACATCATCACCCATACTAACTAAATGCGAATTCTGCTGAAGATAGTAAGATATTAGACAGTATAGATCGAAATGCATTAAGAGAAAGCAAAAATAATCCATAGATTACTGGTTTTATTGAGTTTGCTACTGGCTTTTGAGTTGTATAGAATATAATCCAGAAAACAGTAATTTTATTGATTTTCATTAATGTAGGGCGGACTTTTCAAAACCAAAGCTTTTTATAAAAAAGTAAATTCTGAAAGAGGGTAAAAAAGGTACAGAGATACATGGTACATGTTCAAAATGAAATAAAACAATTCAATGCGGTCCATCTCATAGGAGAAGCATATCTTAGCTTATAAATAACAGTATAGAAAGAATTTTTTCAAAATTAGCTCCAAAGGCAACAATACATATTTCAGCATTTACTCAATGCAAAAGAATACAGAATCTTCTTGCTCTGTGGTATAAGGTAAAAATGGTAATGGGTATTTTTTTTTCTCAAAATAATCAATATCTAATTAAATGGTAATTTTTATTGAGCTTATATTGTAAGCAATGTAGATTCCTTTTCAGTTATTTTAAAGCAAGAAAAGTAGAAAAGTTTTATGCAGAATAAGCTTGGCAAACATGGGCATCAAAACAACTAATGCAAACATACTACACCCTCAATACTTCCCATTTTTCCGAAATTAAGATATTTCATACTTTAGGTATATGAGCAAAGCTCTAACTCTTGTTACTATGTGTATCAACTAGTTCTCATGACGAATTTTCTGCAATTGGAACACATATTTGACTAACTAGAAAATATGTGCAGAACTGTCATAAATATGAAAAATTGCATACAAAAAAAAAATTTTTACTTTTTTCAAACAGAAACGCATGTTTACACAAATTACATGTTTGGCAAGTGATATGAAAAAAAAATTAAACCTTATTTGTTATTGAACAAATTGTATCGCAAATATATATATATATATATATCCAGGTTTTTATTTATAAATTAAAAATAGTTGTGAATGGTGAAAAACAGATAAATAATTAAATTAACACAAATCATTACAAACTTAAAGAAAATTATTAGCACTTAATGAGGATTTCGGCTTTGTGTCATACGCTACACTCATTACAATAGAAGAAGTCTCGCCTAAATCGATATCTCACACACACACATATAGACAGGATGAACAAGAATTACAAATATTGGTGTCTCATTCCTGCCCTGATTTTCATCATAATAGCTAGCACCAGAATAATAATTATTAATACTCAAGGCATATATAAAGTTTTTAAAAATCCCACACTGTAAATTTATAGAGTTGGTATAGTTACAGAAGTTATTAAATATACTATCAAAAACTCTTTAAAAATAAAGTGAACTTTAAATGATTATTATGTAAAATAATTTATAATTTCTGTTTATTAAATAATTAATTAAAAAGTTTCTTTTTCAAAAAACTTTGAATCATCAGAGTAAAAGGTCGTTTTATTGGTAAAGAATAATAATTTAATGATATAAAAATAAGAAATTTATATCAATTTTATAATGAAGATATCATTGGTATTCATATTTTTACAATTTTAAACAAAGAATATATATGACTTTCTTAGTATACTTTTGAAATGTAGAAACAAGCACAACTTGAGAAAGAATATAAAGTTATTACTAAAAATATTGCAGATATTCCAATACCAAAATGTACTGACATTTTTAACAGCATGTATTTTGAGGTTTCTATTACTGATAAAATATTTATTCTTCTATAAACTATTTATATTTATATTTCCAAATGGATCAAAAATAGAAATTTTAAATTAAATATAGATAAATATATCTCTATTTTAATTGAATAATTAATTTATTACTTGTAAGTACCATTATCGAACCAGTCATTTTGCGTTTGCCGTAAAAATAAGGTAGAAAATGTATTTAACATCCCGAGAGAAGATAACCATTCTAGTTCATTATAAGTAATTCAATGTGGTACTATTGTTTTCAATCATTTCCCTAATTATCCGGTACTCATTATCAAATTCCCACTGCAAATGAATAGATTCAAAGCAATAAAAGCTTGACTTCTAAACTTTTGTTTCTATCTGTCATTTGAAATAAATTTTTGTTCCCCACTATTAATTAGACGGTGAATGTAATGAATTAAGACTTGGCATCTCCGTTTTAATCTTCACAATTTGGCGAATACTGAAAGTTCCTGCGGATCTTAACAATGCCGGAAAACTTTCCTGAATTAAGTTACGGATCCTTTTAAAGAGAGGAGCACTCGCTAAAGTGAAAGTATCTCTCCTGCCTTTTGCCAGTGGAACGAGTCCGGATAATCTTGTGACGTCAGAAAAGAGTTTTGCTTTCTAATGAACGTAAAATATTCTTTTGAGACATTTGTTGGAACAAAAACACATTGATATTTTCAGTCTTTGTAATTATATTTTATATCGGGAATAGTGTAGCTAACTAATTACAGGTTATGTAAGTATAATTAGCATTAAGATTTTTATTTCCAATATTTACACATTTGTGCATTTTACGTGAAGTTATAATCTATCCGCCTCTAGCGTGGCGAATAAAAATAAAAGAAACATTTTCAAAAACTATTATTTATAAAAATAAATGCTATTTAGAAATAAATTAATAAAATAGCAAAATTCATACTAAACATATGTTTATTAAAATTCGTTTGATTATAAAGGTCAAAAAGGATACTGTATAGAAAAGTTGTTAATTTATTGGGAAATTAAGAATCAAAAGTATACACAAATATAAAATGCTCATCGATTAATTAATAAGAAAGCTATCAATGGCTGTCATTTTAAGTATAATTTTATATATTTCTAAAAGAATATAATTATTAAAACGAAAAACATTTCATTGTTGCGATTCTTTTCATCAGTGTTTGTCATTAATCCTGCTGTACTAAATCAAATAGCTAAGCAATATGTGTAGAAATATAACAGAAGTGTATAGATCATACTATTATATATATATATATATATATAAAATAAAAAGTGAGGGAAATACTAGAACCTACAGTTCTAAAGCAGGAAGAAATTGGAATTTCAAACACAACGAATGTAGATACAAAAGTTCTTGGACTGAAACTATATATATATATATATATATATATATATATAGTCTAATTTCTACAAACGAGAGAGAGAGTGAACATCCAACAATATCAAAATCGAAAACACATAGACAGTAAGCAAACACACAATGAAGGACATGAGCAATCGAAATTTAAAAAATGATGCTGTAGTATTATAAACATTGCTGACTGAGGACATCTTATAAATAAAATAATTTATATAAAAGTGGGTTTAAGCATGCTTTGTGGCCAGCCAAACTTCCCCTTTATGTTAATAATACTGAGCAAAACCTATTGAAAATAATGGATAGGAATAACTAAATCCATTACAATATAGAGGTAACTTACCTAAAATTTGCGCTTAAAATGCAGAGCCTGTGCTACAATCTGAGTACAATAAACAAGTTTTATTGCCAGATTCTAGACCCAAATGCAGATTCAAAAGCATGAATAACTGAAATGTCGCACTTAACAAAAGTATTAAAAAAATAATAATTAAAAAGAGAGTTTACAAACTACCCCATAACTTCAGAGACACTAGTTATATATGAATTAAAAAATCATAAGTAATTTTATCTAATATTAGATTAAGGATGTAGCCATAACTAGGAAAAATGATAAATGAATAGTAATAAACTGTTATTATTCTCAGAAATTTTATCCTTACTATTTAGAATTGCGCTTTTATTCAAATAACTATTAATAAATTTTATTGGGTATTTCTGATTTAAGCAATATTTTGTAAAATGTTTATAGTTATTTATGGTTTATGAATTTTTTTAAACTAGAAATTGATTGCGTTGTGTATATAATTAATAACAATATTTCTGAATATAGAAACATGTACATTATATATATATGCGAAACAGATTCTGTAATTGAAAAGCGTAAGACATTTACTTGGTGACCGATACAAAATTCTTTTTTAATTTAGCTGAATATACATTACTAGCACTGAAAAAATAAGGCTTTTCCAACAAGTTTCTATTGAAAAGGAAGAAATGCAAAAAAAAAAGAAAGAAATCAAGAGAATTTAATAATTTTACTAGTGTGATCAAAACTTTTTATTAAACTCACTTTTGAATTATTATACAATCTCTGGATAAAAAGTATCCAAGAATCTAATGGTATGGGACTCGGAAAAGTCCTGGAGGCATATATTAGTACGTAAATTATTCCCCCTTTGCATCGATGACAGCCTGCACACGACTAGTGTGACTCCTTCACACTAGTTTCTTAGAGAGGGCAACAGGAATTCTTTTCCCAGGCATCCATCGTAGATGAAATGAGTGCCGACAAAGGAGGATGGTCTATTTGGCTGGCTAGATAATCCGCTTTTAATTCCTCTCAAAAGTGTTCATATATTTCTGAGATTTATATCCGACTTTGAGAAGACCAACTCAGTTTTTAAAAAGCCATTTCGTGAAGCCATATCTGCGAAAGTTTCGATGCCGGAGTGGAGCAGTTATCCTGCTGGAAGAGAAATGGGTCTTCCCCAAAATATTGCTATTGAGTTGGGAGACCAACATTGTCCAGAATACACACATACATGTATAGTTGTTAACGTTTTCAACCACAGAAGCTAAGAGATCTAGGTCAAACTATGAAAAACAGCCCCACACAATATTTCTGCAACCAACAAACTTTACAATTGGCGCAATGCAATCACTTAAGAAGCGGTTGTCTGGTATCCATCAAATCCATACGCAATCATCGGATTGCAAAATTGTAAAGTGAGATTCATCAATTCAAATAACATTTTTCACTTGTCCATAGTCAACACTAGAACGTCCGGGATTTCAATTACCCTTAAACGTCCACCGGTATCATTTTGACACCGCGACATAAAATACAAAAATAATTGCTTTAACTAAATAATTTGCAGGATTACTTACTTATCAGTAGGGTTTAGTTTTAAGACTTTTTAATATTATTTCATGTAACTGACATATTTTATGGCCCTTTTTATCAAAAGAAACTGACGTTGACATTATGTTTTGTGAAGCTTGTTGGACTACTGCTTTGTAATGTCGCAACACTGCTAGGAACATTACTATGCGGTATCAATTCTGTGCTATCCATAGCGATAAATATATTAGGATTTACTGGAATATAATCAATTATATCTGTTCTTTCTCCAGATTCTTTGCAGTCACTTTCACTCAATCTTAAGTCTTCATCGGAATCTAAATTAGAGCCGATTATATAGTTCTCAGAAATCTCTCGCAATAAATTAGCAATTTCAGTAAGGCTTAGACCTTTTCTACGAGCCATCGTTTCAGGATGTCTGCTCTGCACAAGGTTCGAAAATCGAATGATTTTTTTTATGAGCAGATAATCACAAATGCTATATAACGAAACACTTAGACACAAATATATCAGAAAAATACTATCTGTTTCCCGTCAACCCAATAACACTGCATTCGCGTCAAATGGGTAATAGTATCAGGGAAATTTTACTAATAATAATGATGAACGACAGCTATTTATGATGATACCTTGCCTTGATGTCGAAATGACACCAGCGGACCTTCTAGATATTTTTAGTTGCAAAATTTCTCCTAATTAACCTAGAATCACAAAGCTTTTACTGTGTAATTACCCTGCAAATAATTAAAAGCCACGAAAAATTTTCAAATTCCCTGCAAAAATGTGGAAAGGGAAACAAACTGAACAGGTTTTGGTGTCAAACTGACACCGATGGACGTTCTAGTGTTAAATGACGGTCAGCTTTGCACCATTGCAATCAGCGTTTCGAGGTCTAGAGAACGGCTGCATGGCCATGGAATCCCAGGGTTTTCTTTAACTGTAGACGAAATTCCTGCTGCTAGATCCAGCACCGGATGAACCTTGGAGCCTAATAGTGTTTACAACCAACGTGACGATTTTGCTCACTCACCTTTCAATGTCGGCTACTCGGCTTCTTATTTTG
Organism: Trichonephila inaurata madagascariensis; assembly: GCA_019973955.1. NCBI lineage: Eukaryota > Metazoa > Arthropoda > Arachnida > Araneae > Nephilidae > Trichonephila > Trichonephila inaurata. The sequence goes on along the minus strand of BMAV01008883.1, from coordinate 7,618 downwards.
TTTTTCTACAGTTTCACACATCAAAGTTTCCACTACATCATTAAGTATTACTCACAGAAGGTTTGTAGCTTGCAGAATGTCAAAATATCACGGAATCTGTTTCCCACTCAAAATGACATTCCATTATAATACCAATATGAAAATCACTGAGTTCCTTTGACTTACTCATTGTCACATAAATTCATAAATATGACCTGATAAAATATTACTAATTTTTTTTATGGCTTTCATCAAATTACGTCAATTTGTCATATCTTCCTTTAGGGTGTGTCAGAATGCTTTTGGCCAGATAATTTATGGTATTAAGAATTTGCCTCTAATTAAAATAACAACCCTAATTACCCTTTAATTAGCACTATTTAATTAAATTGGAGTAATATATAACCAAACATAAACGCTATGAATAATTTCAGGTAGAAGAGAATAATACTTTTGCCAAAACAAAAACAAAAAGTTCCAATGAAAGTTTTAAGACACAGAAAACCCCAGAAATCAAATTATTTTTCTTGTCTTTATAGTCACTGTCCCACATGTCCTGGTATAACCAAACTGCAACAGCCCACAGGCCTCCCACCTCACTGGCCCAAGTGTTCCTGCCCCCTGCCACCTCCATCCCAGATGTATCTAAAGTTCTGCCCCACCCCAGCCCACAGAATTTTATAACCCCGGGCCTGTGCTGTAAAAGATTTTTTTAGGAGAAGTATATTAAAAATTGGTTCAACCTCTTTTCCATTTTTTCAGTAGTTGTGTGAAACTCGTCAAGTTATTGCTCTGTGCTATGCTAAGAAATTGATTTTCAAGTTTCTTCCGATTGAAGTTGTGGGTATAAATCTTAATTCTAATCTTAATTCTAGACTTTCATGCTTTAAGGTATTCCTTCAGTCTAAAGTGGATTGAAGCTGAACTTCCTGTTATTTCTTGGTGCGAAAGTTGCAAGAGAGAAATAATCGCTCAGGTATCGTTCTCATAACATTGTAGTGGTATCATCTACATAAGCCAGTGACGGCCAACGAACTAAAGCAGCGCTTCTCAAACTGGCGCGCGCCCCCTAGAAGGGCGTGATAACCCTAGAAGGGGGCACGAGTATGTTGAAAAGCCCAAAACAAAACATTATTTCAAAATATTATTAATTTTTTGGCTCAGTGGTATGTTACGTGCTTACAGAACCGAAAGTTGTGGGTTCTGTTCTTGGGATCAGCTTCAGTGAAAATTGAATAACCATACAGTAATAGTTTTCATATACGTGGATAGCGAAGTTATTTTTTAAATTAGCAAATATTTTTCTCTTCAAAAACTTTTATAATAAAGTTTACCTCTATCAAAATCGTTATTTTAAATATCCTTATTTTTTTAAAACATGGGAACAAAAATAATACATATTTGTTCATTTAGTTACGTGTGTCAAATTATTTTCTTTATATATATATATATATCGAAATGTAATAATTTTTATTAGAAAATTTTATATTCGTCCTTCATTATGTTTTTATTTTGCACATAAATATTTTAGTTTTACAAAGAAATCCTCTTTTCAGTATCATCATTGACTCAATGATAGCGCAACATATTCACACGCACTGCTAAAGCACAAATATTCAATAAAATCTTACAGAGTCCAGTAATTAACTCAAAAGTAATTAATGGTAAAATATTTTTTAAAACATGTTGTTATACATGCCTATTTGCTTTATACATGTAAAAATACTACATTTAAAATATAAAATTTTTAGATATTAAACCTCGTGTCCTGGGGAAAGGCAAATTAAAAATTTTCTTTCAACATTATTTACCAACAGATAAAACAATTTTTCAATCTCTTCTAGCTTATCTTAAAATGTTTATATAAGATAATTCTGGGGAAAAAAATTAAATTTTTTAATATATTAGATCTCCAGAAAGACTTTTTTAATGGTTACCAACAGATTTTGTGTGTGTTTCATTCATAAGAGATCATTAAAAATTATAATTATTTAATATATCAACAAGTTTAACTTCAAAACCACGCACAAAAAAAAATAATGTTCCTCCTAATTTTCTCTCCAGGTACACACTCATGATTGTGATTGCAAAGTACGCATTAAAAAAATAAGGTTTTAATTACATATCAGGAGCACCTGCTTAAAATTTTCTTTGACCAAATGCATGTTAACCTTAAAAATATTAGATTAAAAACACTTAATACACCATTTCATCATATTTATCTTTTACTTACAATTTAAATACTAAATCTTTAAAAAAGAGTGGGAGGTATCAGATAACTTCTAACTGGTTAATTAATTTAAAATCAATTCCAAGGTATTCCATTAATTTTTTTTCTTTTAACTTTGGTAATGAGAAAATTATTTTTTATGTATAGTTGTTAATAATGAAGTTGTGATTAATTTCCCCCCAAAGCCATAAAGAAACTAGTCTATAAAAACTAGTTTAGGGTATGTATTAGATTAATATTTAGGGGGGGGAGAAATTTTGTATTTTGATATAACATTGACTCGTTGATCCTATGTTTGTTTTTGCAGTGAAATATTTTAAGAAAAAACGATAATTATGTAGGATTTTTTCGTTCTAAAATGCAAACAAGAACTATTTTTATTCTATTTTTTATGACAATGGTATGAAATGTTTTTAATCATTTTCTAAAACAAATTAAAAATTTATGACATATGACTATATATCGACTTAAATATTTTAAAAAACTAAATATTAATTCGTATTTTGGGAAATTTGAAGTAGAGAGAGATCTGTGTCTGATAACAGATAATATACGAATATATAAATAACTTTTTAATAAAAACTGCAAATATGTTCCCCAAATTCGTTTTGTTCATAGTGAGAGATATTTAAAAACAAGACCAGTTTATTACAATAATAATTAAAAATTAAATTGAGGGAGTTATTTACTTAATATAATCTTTGCCCCTATTGAAGAAAACTTCTTTAGTGATTTGTTCGAACCTTCTAACAGAATTATCATTTCTAGTTGCTCTGAAAGTCTCTTGGGCCGCGGTAGCCGAGTGGTACAGGTATCGGTCCGTGGCTTGCCTTGTCACGAGTTCGAGCCCAGTACCACTAAAGACCTCCGTGTAGGGCAGTGGGATGCACGTTAAATCTGTCGAGAGCTGAAACGTCCTCCCTTTGGTGTGTGGTGTGGTAGTTAGGAGAGGGGGGTGCCAGCTCAGGTGTCGTCCACGTCCCTTGACCATGGTTCAAAATTTACGTGGTCCGTCGCCAAAAGCCCTCGAGTAGCTGAACAGTGTAACGTTAATATTCAATCAATCTGAAAGTCTTCTTGCAGTTCCTTTAAGCTTTGCAGTACAGTAATACCTCGACTTACGCAAATTTGGAGTCACGTGGTTTTCAAATCTCGTTTATTCATCTTTTTTTCCATCACTGAAACTTCGACAAAATTAGTGCCATAGCCTGAAGAAATTGGTAATTTGATTGAAGAAGTTGATTTTTCTAAGTAAATAAATTTAGAAGTGGATAATGATGACGTTCGGATTCCCACAATCAGGAGCTGACAATCGATGAGCTCATAGAAATGCATGAACAAGAGTAAAGACATTGAAGAACTAAGTCCTTAGGACCCACTAAATCAAAAAAATTGAATGATTCTAGGAATTTGACACAGAAGGCCTCAGTTTAATTAAAAGGGTTACAAATTTTATAGAAAATGCAAACTCCAACGAAGAGAATATTTTAATAATGCAAGGAATAAAAATTATAAGGGTAAATAATTAAGGAGAGGAAAATTTTGTGGGAGGAAAAAAGAATCTTTGAACCGGTAGACTACTTGTCAGATCTTACGAAACCTTGTATATCAAAATAACTTTGGCTTGGGATTTTGTGTTATATCTAAGATTTTATTGAACGTTTTTCCTAAATTATTATTTTCTTCGACCAGCACCCCAACTAAAAGGTAATTCAGCGTTTTCGTGAGGCGCGCCTTCCCAAGGGGCGTGATAATTCTACAAGGGGGTGCGAGCATATTGAAAAGTCGAAACAAAAGATTATTCAAGAAAATTCATAATTTTATGATAGTATAAACAAACGAAATACATTCTGATATACAAAATAGATAGACATTTACACTGATATAATACACTTATAAATATATAAGTACTGCACCATGTATTTGATAATTAATTTAACAATACTAAGTTAAGAACAAGTTTAAAAATTACCAGTCACCCCATGGGCCTGCCATACAAAAAATTAAATATAAAAATTAACACTTGTCTTAATCTTAATAATTTGTACGGTTCATAATTAATCCCTTAACTGCCGGTTAAAGGTGTTACTTAAAACCTTCCCCAATGCCGTAGATGCGCGTATGTGATATTTGGGGAGGAATAAATAAGCAAATCCTATGAAATAGGTAAATCCTTCGCAAACTCCGTCAATGTCCTTTTATTGCATTCCAAGGCCTTCGAAATAATTTTATGGATCACAGAAAAGATCGTACTTCGGAAAGACGTATGTATACGGCTGTGGCAATAATCGTTTTGGTTGAGCGAGACGTATATATACGTCAGTCGCACTTGAGGTTGAAGTCGTGTTGTAGCTTTAGAATCAAAGTATAGTGTTAATGAATTCAATACATTATTATTGTATGGAAGGGGGGCGCGATGAAAATTATGATTGAATATTGGGTCGCAAACAGTGAAAGTTTGAGAAGCACTGAGAATTCGACTTAAGCTGTTATTTTTCAGTCTCATCTATCGCGTAAGTTCGGAGTACTGCGGTATTCCTCTATGACTCCCTTTATCTCTCTTCATTTTCCTTTAATGTAATCCTACTTAAAAAGGAAAAAGCATTTGTATCAGTTGCCAGCTAAAGGGGCGCTACCCTAGGAAGGTGTGATAACTCTACGAGAGGGCGCGAACATATTGAAAAGTCGAAACAAAAGATTATTTTTTTCAAAAAATTGTTGATTTACAGAAAGTAAACAAAACTAAAAAATCTCTGGCATAACAAAAATAAAATACATATTTACACTTATATAATACACTTATAAATGTATCAGTAAATCATGATGTATTTTATAATTAATTCGGTAAAGTAAGAACAATTTTAATAATTACCAGTGACCCCGTGGGCTTCTCGTATATAAAAAATTATATATAAAAATCAACACTTATCTAGATAATTTGTGCAGTTTATAATTAATCCTTTGATTACGATTAAAATTTACATGATTCCCTCCCCAATGGCTCCGTTTTCAACGTAAGCCGAGTGTACGTGATGTATTGGGAGAGGGGAGAGAAAAGAAATAAATAAGCAAAATCCTCTGAAATAAGTAAATCCTAACACTGTCAAGGTCTTTTTACTGCATTCCAAAGCCTTCGGAATAATTTTATGAATAGCAGTGCACAGAAAAGATCGTACTTCGGAAAAACGTATACCATATACGTCAGAGGCAATTAATGCTTTGGCTGAGGGAGACGTGTATATACGCCAGTGGCACTTAAAAGGTTAAAGTCGTATCGTAGCTTTAGCGTCAAAGTGTAGTATTATTGAATTCAATACATTGTTATTTTATGGAGAGGGGTGCGATGAAAATTATGATTGAATATTGGGTTGCAAAGAGAGAAAGTTTGAAAAGTACTGATTTAAATATATCATGATTCCTTCACAAGGTGATGCTTCCATGTCAAACATATTATATAAATGCAACTCAGAGATAAATTAAGGGATATGCACATGAAAACCTGTTACAGTTGCCTATTTTTAATGCACATAATGAACTATTACATCGATAGGAAACATTCTTAAAAACTGCAAGGGATGAATTCTGAAGCCTCAGTTTAGAGAAACAAATTGAAATATTGTTCTTATTTACAACCAACAAATCTAAATAAGAAAAGTTATAAAAAAAGGGATAATATAAACTCTAAATGCTTGAAAGCAATGTAGGAGGATTCTTTAATCTTACATTAAAACAATGCAATTGATTTTTTACTTGAAACTTCACTTGTAATAGAAATTATAATTGTGACTATATTAATGCCATCATTGTTTAAATGCAATGTTTATTAGTAAAAGTGCGACATAACCATCTGTCGATAGCTATGTCTTGGGGTTTCCGCGTAAGTTAGAGGTGTGGGATTATCTCTCTCGGAAGGATGAGACATTCTATAATTCTTAATATAACTTTTATTAAGAATTTAACTTAAATTACTTAGATATCGAACAAACTTATATTAAGTGAGAATAAACCAAAGTATGTAGTTTTAACTAACTCAGATCGCGCAATTAGATCACTTATCAATATAACTAATTAGATCCGCCTAATCTCGTTTCAATAATATACTAGCGTTCAGAATATATTCTCCCTACCTTGGTTGAATACTCAATGTCCAGGTTAATCCAAATCTTTCTCCTAGGGTAGTACAATGGTATGTACCTTGTATAAAATTAGCGAGGTGGGCGTCTTGATTCTAAACCGTCGATCCACACTTTTTCATTTCCCAACTGAAGCTTTTTCTAAATTGCCGTTTTTGCTCATTAAACTTTCTATCCTTTTAAAGGTTATCTTATTTGCATCTATGCTTCGTTTTCCCCGGTTTTGGGGTTTAAAAGTTTTCCATTAATCGTGGCCGTAAAAGAACTGGGGTTTTGTTAGAAAAAGAACGCGAGAGATGTCACAAAAGAATTGTACAATAACAAGTAGTATGTAAAATAAATATGTTTTTGGCTCACCATGACTATGTTTCTCAAAAATACGGTTTCATGATTATATGTTAATCAGGTCAAATAAATGCATCTCATACTCGTACAATACTGAAACCATGCAGGCATTTTCTTTATTCTATTCACATTTTTCATATTAATTCGGTAAAATATAATATATATATATAAAATAATATACATAAATTACGTGACATAAATATATGTTACTCAAGAACTTTTTACATTGAAGAAAGTTATTTCTTCATTTAATTCACTTGAGTTAATTACATTCTCTCATTAAATCACTGTGACAAGACTTTGCTAAAATATGAGTAGTTTAACCCAGTAATTTAGAACCGCCTTTTGTATATGCTAATAATGTCACGTGGATATAATCCATAATGTCAGTAACATTTTGATTGACAGAAATATAAACTGCGACGTCAACAATGGGTTTACCGTTAGGTGGCATCTCGCGGTACATTTATGTCCCTTTCGTTACTTTGATTTTCAGCTTACCAAAAGAGTATTAAATACATACCACCATACATACCATTTGGTGATTTTCAGTTGTTATTGCCAACTTCTTTGTCGAAAGAGCTAAGGCATGAAGTGTCTCTTGGCTCGAAAAACGGTTTTCGACGCCAATTACGTTAAAACCCTAGAAAACATAGTTTGCAAATTTTTTTTTTTTTTTAAGTTTTAATATTTGGAGGGGGGCAGGTTAGTTTTTAAAATATACTTTCCAAATTTACCACATAAAAAACAAATAGCGGTAATTTTTAAATAAAAAAGCTCATAACTTTTTTTTTTAAAAGGTATTAGACGAAAAACACAAAAGCTTTTTTTTTGTTTTAAATTCGTGATTTTTAAGCATTTTTTTTCAATTTTTGAACAAAATACGGATAAATCGATTCTTAAGGAGTAATCTCCAAAAATATAAGTCGAT
>BMAV01008882.1:0-64497 GCA_019973955.1 Trichonephila inaurata madagascariensis | reverse complement strand
TAATGATTATGAAAAAAAAATTAAATACCCCTTAATGTTGTGATTCTGTCCTATGCATATACATATTTATATTAATTCTAACTAGTTAATAAAAAGTAGCTAAAATAAAATTTTTCTTTGTTGATCTAAGTAGGAATTGACGTAATTTTTTTTTATATTACTTGTTAAACTGATAACGCCTTCCCCATCCGCTGTTTTATATTTCAATATGTTAAATTACATTTTCATTACATAAGCAGGGTTATTTCAAAATAAATGCAATCTTTTCATTTGTTATGTTTCTGAAATGTGGGTACAGTTGTGGATGTTTTAAGAATTATAAAAAAGCAACAACATTCTAACAAACATGAATTACTAAGCCCTGGAGTGTTTCCCAACCCTCTCAAACTTCCTGATTGTCTAAAGAGATATTGCAGGATTGTTTATATTAACATGCACGCGTTAATTGTAATTAAACTTCCTTTATAAACAGCATCCAACATTTAAAACGAATCAGAAGATTTGAGGGGGAGAGAGATAGACATTTATATTTACTTTGCTCCATAAAGTTCAGATATTAACGGACCTCATTTTTTTAAACCCAGGGTTAAATAACGGGACGACATTGAGCTGGCATACCTCCTTACTTCCACACACCCCAAACGGGAGGACTTTGGGGCCCGACATTTAACGGGCAGGGGGTCCTAAAACAGCGGCCCCCTATCAGTTTGGGAATGGAGTCAGCAGGTGTCTTTCGCATGTTCCTTTTGATTCAAAATTACGAGGTCCGTCTCCAATAGTAGTGCGATGTTAATAAATAATTTATAATGGTATAATTAGAAAACGGATTTTGAAATCACACTATGAGAGAAATTTTTGCCTCCCTTTAATTTAACTTCTCATTTCTCAAGCTAGAAGTCGCTATGGTAGCCTTAGTATTCCTGGTCTCAAACTCGTGGCCAGCATTCGTGTCCTGAAACTATTAACCCGCGGTCACTCACGCCTGTTTTTGCTACCGTCGTTACTCGTGGGGTGTAGAGAACACCCCAAACTTTTAACACGTGTATTTAGTTATGAAAATAAATTTAAGTCATTATGATACATATTTCTAAAGTACAAGATGTTTTTTGTATTATACAAATAAAATTATTAAATTTATTGCATACAAATGTGACTAACACATTAATTTAAACTAAACATACAAAATTTTCATTTTAAAACACATAATTTTAGATTTTCCATAAACCAGTATATATATATAAAACGTATATACCAGTAATAAATATACTTTATAATTAATGAGATAATGATAGTAGAAAGTATATAGAAAAATAATACTTTAATCATTTTCCAAACATTCAGAGCAGACTGTATACAAATGCTCAACTTCACGTGGGAGTTCTCAACCCCTCAGATAAACTTTTGAAAGTCATTGCATTCCAATCGTTCGAGAAAGAGCGATTGCATTAAGTTTGAAGGTTCAATGACCTAAAATGTGCAGCGACTGAAAAAATCATGGTTCTGTGCATTCTTTTTAGAATCCTGGGAGGGGATTTTCTTGTTGCTGGGGTGCACAGAACACCCCAGCAACAAGAACCAATCTTGAAGAAGGGAATATTCACGCAAAATTTGTCAAAGCTCTATATTGTGGAGGGATATGGAAGTTTGGAAAATGAGGTCCCAGCTCACACATATGTTATTCTAATTAATTGACTATTGATTAACACGTTTGCTGCCACTGACACGCTGGTGCGCCAGCATAGCGCTACCTCGTATGCTGGCAAAGCTCTGGAATGACGATCGACTATGCTAAGTTATATTCTTTTTTACTGCGGCTTTGGAGGTTAAACGAAGAGGTTTTTGAGGCATGGTTAGTGAAGCCTTATTTTTATATTTTATGTGCTTGTTTTATAAATTTTGGGTTTAATTTTTTTTTATCCATTATTAAAAATCGTGGACATTACAAGTATCACAGGAACTTCACAGCCTAAGAAAAAGAAAGTAAGGTAAATAAAAATTGACGGAAGCCGAAGTATTAGAATTACTAGAAAAGAGTAAAACATGAAAATAAAAGGTTTTTCTGTTGTTCTAGTTTTGCAACTAAAGTATAAGGAATGTTTTTAAGGTATCCGACTACGTTCGGAACCGTGATTTTAAAAAAGCGCATAAATGGATAATTTTCATGATATTTGGTATCGCTTAAATAAAAATACATGTATAAAATTGTTTTATAAGGACATATTGACAAAAAAAAATTATTTAATTACACTATTTTGGCAAAAAATTAACTCAGAATAACCTGTTTTCAAAATGTTCTCCTTTTGTGAAAAATGCTTCTATTATATTAATATTTTGCCTGTATATAGCTCAGACATCTGTATAGAGGCTCAACTATGAGTTTTGAAAAACTCACATTATTTTCAGAGTTACAACCAATTGAAATAATTATCAGCGTTTTTTTCTTAAAATTTCTCCCCTCTGTTGTCGTAAAACATGGATAAACCTAAGTCATATATTTCAAAAATTCTAGTTGAGCCTCTGTACAGATGCATGAGATATATACAGGCAAAATATTATTATAATAGAAGCATTTTTCACAAAAAGAGAATATTTTGAAAATGGTATTCTATGTTCACTTTTTTTGGGACAAAATAGTTACTTAAATAATTTTTATTGTAATAATATTCTTAAAACAATTTTGTATAAATTTTCTAATCTAAGTGACACTAAATATCATAAATATTATCCATTTATACGCTTTTGCAAAATCATGGTTCCGAACGTAGTCGGATACCTTAAGCATTAAAACACTAATTTGTAATTCGGCTTGTAAGGATATTTATATCAGAGAATGTGTTAAAGCTACGAGGTACTTCGCTAATAGCTCTCATGTTGCTTGAGAAAGTGGTTTTACTAATAATACTTGCCAGAGAGTTTTTAGCGGAATCAAGAATTCAATCACACTGTTTATACAATAGACAGCTACAGAGACAGCAATGATTTTGTGTAGGCTATTAAAGTGTACCCACATAATACTAATTTAAATTTCCTATTTAGTATAATTTTGTTTGAAGTTAAATAACAGAAAAACAAAGAAATTTTGTTTCATAAATAAAATTAAATGCATTAAATAAGAAAAGTACGATTTTTGGAAACCCTTTTTTAAAGCTCTGATGGGAAATGAACAAAATTTCATGTGACGTCATTTGATTGATAACAACAAACACATTTTTTTAAATAGGTGTTAAACCAAATTTTCCAACGTTTTTTTTTGAAGATTCTTTTAAAAAGTATATATTTGGAAAAAATATTAGCGTACATAGGTAAATAAAATGCATTTGATATTTAAATATAAAAGGGATGGTATTTTCCCTTTTTCGAGGGCGTGAATTTAAAAGCCCCAAAGGGGAATATTTTGGCAGGTTAACTTTACAACCACATTTTTAAAAGTCGCGGTATTTTATTATCATAATGTCTTTTTCATAATACATAGATGAAAAACAAATCAGAGAAAACTTTTATAGCATTTTTTTTATGTGCATATTGTTTATTGTCGCCAATAAAGTACGCTTGGCGAGATTTGCACCGGCGAAACCGAAAAAAACTAGAAGTATTTTTTTAAATTTAGAAATTATTTTGGAAGAATCTTAGTAATTGAACATTTTTACCAAAGAAATATATTTAAAATAATTTTACAGGTTGAACAACAAGTATATGTCTAATGTCAGTTTTAAATTCGATGGAGAACACGTGACTGTATTTAGCACGTGATCATCGTGAATTTATCCACGGCCCATCTGATATAGTGGTTAGTGACGCTGATTGTGGTGTTGTAGGGCCTGGGTTCGAATCCCGGAGAGGGCATGGATGTTTGTAAATGTATAGTGACTTCGCAGCATGGAGGTACTCTAAATGGCCGTCAATCCTCAAGTCCTCTCGTGAGGTTGGTGGAAGGGGAAGAAAGGTGGGAGGCCCCTGACCACCCCCAGGGTGTTCTCCCTCAAAATTGAGGGGGGAACCGAGCCCAATTGCACTGTTACCTGCATGATGCTCAAAGCTAAGGTTATCGATAGGCATAAAAATAGAGCTCTTAGCTACGATGAATTTCGTGGACCTTGATCTGTTGTTACTCTCTATCAGGTGGCATAAGTAACAACAATGATTTTATTCCATTTGGAACCATGATAAACAATTTTCTCGTGATTACGCCTGAGGCGTGATAACAATTAGATAAGAAACATAATATCATTGCAAGATAGATCCAAGACTCATGCGCTGGATTTGACTTAAATATTGACTTCTAAAAGCTTGGAGCGATCCCAGCTACCCTGCTATCGCAACCACGAGTTCACTGAATTTAATTACGAAACTACTGCTTTCTTGCAATACAAAAGTAGAAAAAAAACCCAACACTGCAACACAAAACTAATAACTGCACTACGATGAAAGGAAAGAATAAATTTTAAAAACCCTAAACTTAATAACGTTGAACTCTGGAATTCCTTGCTTTTTCCGAAAATGAAATACTTAGGAATTTCCATTAAAATATAAAGATGGATTTGAGAAAAAAAATTTCTTGTTTCCGAGTAAAATGCATTAAAATAAAATGGAGACAGAAATTCCTTGTGGGGAATTTTTCATCACCCAAAGTGGAGCTTATGAAAATTTTGAGTTATTGTGAATAACTGAAAATTAGAATACATTTTTTAAGCAGAATTTGATTTTTTTTAACGAGAAGTTATCCAGTTTAATTTAAAGTGTAACATCTACCTTTATTTGGCAGAATGGTTGTTTATTAAAGTAGCACTATAAAGCAATATAATAGGTGTTGGCTCAAAGCTACGGCTAACGACAGATGTACAGCTAGCCCTTTGCAACGTTGAATTTCGTAGGCCTCGATCTAAAACCGTTGTTGGCGATGGATCTCATCATTCTGAATCACGCTCAAGTGACGTGGATGATCTTCACTGGGACCCCCTCTCTCCAAACTGCCACACCACGCCTGCGGGTGAATTTCGAGCCTCGATAGATTTAACATACATTATTCCCTCTACACGCCATATCTTCGGGGTACTAAGGCTCGAATTCATGACGTGCTGCTGTCATCCTTGTATAGTGGTTAGTGAGGCTGATAAATGTGCTGGAAGGTCTGGTTTCGAATCCTGGAGAAGGCATGAATATTTGTTAATGTATGGTGCCTTTACGACACGGGAGTACTCTAAATAGTTGTTAAGCCGCAAGTTCTATCGTGAGTGGTTGTTGGAAAGGGAAGAGAGGTGGGGGGCCTGCCCCCCTAGTACGTTCTCCCACAAAATTGGGGTGGATCTGAGCCAAATTGTACTGTCACCTGTATGGTGCTCAAAGCTACGCTAACGACAGGTGTACAGCCCTTTGCAACGATGAATTTCGTAGGCCTCGATCTAAAACCGTGAGACACAGGTGGCATTAGTAACAACAGCAACGCTCGAACTCATGACACGTTGGCCATGAGTCCGTGAGCCGTAACCACTAGGCTACCAGGTGACGTGTCGCAAATCTAAGTGATACCATTTATATTGGCAACATACCTCATAACTTTGAATCACAGTCATGTGCCACGAAGACTTTCAGCAGAAATTCATTTTCCAAACTTGGGTCTTGACATATTTAGCGTGCATCTGACCCTGGACTCGGTGGGCTTCTAACGAAAACATGATTCGATAAAAGTAATTGATGTCACGAGTTCGCGACCACAACCACTTGGTTACTGCAGCCCACTTTATTATATTTCATAATTCTATTAAATAATGAGGGCTGTAGTGATTCGTAGATTCGAATATCATCTGCGATATTAAACCACTGGTACAAAATAATTGTTTATTCATAAATTTCTTTCTTCTTAGAGAACATGTAGTATAAAGTGAGGTATATACATAAAGTGGACCATTTATTAATCCTATATAATTTTTCCCTAACATTTCGGTCTTATTACGTACAATAATGCTTTAGTTTAATTAATAGGTAATCGAAATAATAAGAATATTGGTTAAATTGTATAGTTTTTTTGAAAAAAAATCCTTTTTGATTTCTAAAATAAATTGCCATACTATGGATGCATATAGATCGTCATCGGGAATTAGCAATATTTCAAAACCATACATATTCCAATAATGAAAAATACAAATATCAACATTTTTAAAAAAAGAGAACTATTGGACTTAAGGTATCCAACTATTTGCGACAACTTTTTTTTTTTTTTAAAAAATGGAGATATGGAGATTTTTTTGTGGTTTTTAGATTTACTTAGTACATTAAGAAAAAAAAGCTAAAATTAAGAAGAGAAAAATAAATTATTACTACTAAAATGGGAAAAAATATGTAAAAATTGCCAAAAAATTACATTCTCAATTTTTCAATTTTGATATATTGCTTTGCTATTCCTTTTTGAAATGACCCTCAGGATAAGAGATATTTTAATTTTTACTAAGACTACAGCACTTTATTTTAGTTATTATATGAAATTTCTTAGAAAAAAACAGTGATTATACTCACATAAAGAGCTGTAAATTTTGTAATAAAACAGTTATTAATAAACCTAAAGGTTAAAACAATTTTTCTGATATACAAAACATACACAAAACATTTCAGCAAATTATTTTAATAACTTTTTGAGCAATCGCTGTCCCCGTCTGAGCTTTTCGAAAAAAACTCGTTTCGAGTAAAACGCATTTTAAAGTTTGATGTCTTATGTAAAGTTATATGGCATCTGCTTTTATTGAAACACTTGTAGTTTTTGTTCTAGTGAACGGAAAATAAAAACCTTGGTATTTTTAGAAAACTAATAAAATGTCCTATAAAATAAAAACACAGAAACAAATTGTCAAATTTTTTAAAAAAAAATCATGATTTTAGAGTAGTCTCCAATACCTTAACCAATTAAAGAAATAATTCAATGTAATGAAATAAGAATTATAATCCTTCTCTTAAAAACAAAGACTTACCTTTTGTTGGAATTCCAATTCTTCCGAAGAAAAATCTTTCTCCAAAGCACCAAGAAATATTTAAAACCACTCAATTACATTGCTGGTTTTATGCATCCATTGCCATAGGAACTCCAAACAGAATAAATTTTTTAAACAGTTGATTTAAATGTTTTCGTGCACTCAAGTATCTTTCGTGTTATTTGTGTCAGAGACATTAATCTCAAAAGAAATGAAATCGCACACACTTGGCTTTTCGAACCCACACATTCTTACTTATCGTACATCATCTGTTTGCCTTAAGCCAACTATTCTTTCTCCCGGGTCTTACACGATACCGATTCATTTCTCTCATTCCTAAATAATATATTCATCAGTCGGATCCTTCTAAATGTTATTTTCAAAAGAAGAACGTTCGATATTACTTGGAATCACACTTCGGAACTACTCTGATATCACGGGGCACGCGCCAAGTTGTTGTTTATGTTCGCCAAGATGGGCGATAACAGTACAATATGTTTACCTTGATATTTTTGCAGTTTTTGGAATATTGTGCAAGTTACCAGTACTTTTTAATTGATATTCATTATTAATGTTAATATATATTATGCAATTATTTTATTAATATATCTTTTTAAAAATATTATTATTTTGTTATTATATGTAATAATCATATAATATTTGTTACTCATAATAATTGTTTTCTTTTCATTATATTTATTTATAAATATTATATTATATACATAATTACGTTAATTATTTATAATTATTATTGTGTTATTTTTTATAATTATTACGTTTTATGAGTATTCTTATGAATAGTTTTTACAATACAATACAATGATTTTATTCTTTTTATAATTACCATTAAATTCTATTATATGATTATTATTATATGTAACAATTATTATTAAATCATACTATATGAATATTATATATAATTGGGATCAAGTTACATTTATTCTTCTTTTGAAATATATTTCAAAGTATTTCAAAATTTTTTTTAAAAATTATCTTTCTGACGATTTGATACTGCTAGGCTGCCATCTTGGATTCCATTCCAGCGACAACAAGCGCTGCTTGGCATCATGCCCCGTGATATCAAACTAGTACTCACACTTCTAGAAATATACATCCTTGTACTTTTTGCCTTTAACTCCTCATCATAAAAAAGAAATTAAACTTCTCACAGGCATACTGTTGAGGAAAATTAACAGAAGGCACGCACAATAAACTAGTACAAGAGGAATTACAAAATTCGAAATAATAAAGTTTTTCCAACAAGAACATTGAAATATTTTTTTTCTGAAAAAAATTGTCTACTTTCACATAATCAACTGCTGATTTCAAGAAACGAATAACACACACAGTCAAGAACAAAGAGAGAGAGAACACGTGACTTAATCAGAAAAGTTCTTGATCGCAGGGTATTAAAGTTAAAAGTGTAAAAACACAGTTTGCCAGAATGAAATCGTTATCTCATCGTTGAATACAAATAAAAAAAACAAATAATATAAAAAAAAAATTAAATCAATTCCTACTTAGATCAACAAAGAAAATTTTTATTTTAGCTACTTTTTATTAAATAGTTACAATTAATATAAATATGTATATACATATGACAGAATCACAACATTAAGTGGTCATTCATTTTTATTCATTATCATTAAAGTATTACATTGTTCATCCAAAACAATCGTGTATATAAATTTCATTTCAACTGAATACTTTAACACGTGGGAAAAAAACTTTTTCAAGTTTTGACACAAGTCGCCATAAATGATACCAACGTGGTTGTATTTGTGATTCTTTAAATAATTAGTTTTAATCAATTTTTATTAATTATTTTTATATTATTGTATTTTCATCCAAAATAATCATGTACATAAAATTTCAGATCAATTGAGCGCTTTAAAATCTATTTTATTAATGATTGAAAATTCCACTCAGATAAATAAATAAATATATAAATAAATATATTGAGATTGTGAGCTATATATATATAATAGTAGGAATTGAAAAACCCGTCTAAACCCTGTTCTTCAGTTGAATTAAAATGTTTATTGAATTTAAATGGAAATCTTCAATCAATTCGAAAGAATTATTTGCAAAAATGTTTCTAAAATTTATAAAATGATTATAATTTGTTTCAAAATAATAAGAAAAAATATATTTTCTGTAGAAATTTAAACAAAATAAAATAAACAGTAAATTCTTAAGTAGAATCCATTATACTTCAGAATTAGAGGAAACTGCTTTCATTAAATCGAAGTGCTTATCTAGAATTTATTGAACGTTTACCAAAATCGGTTGAAAAATAACATTTTCAGTGCTTTTCTATATTTCAAAACTTCCCATTTCGAAATTCGAATCCGATATTCGTAGAAGAAATCCCTTCTAGAAATGATGTTATACTTTCTCAGACGTCTGACTATTTTATTAAAATTTTTAAATAAAATTATCGCTAAAACTGTTGTTTTAAAACCTTATAATAACAGTCCCTGAAATCAAATATTCACTTCGGTGAACTAAAGACGAAATTATTCCTCACAGATCAAATTTATTTTATCTAAGACAAACTTAAAAGTAATTGTTTTTATTACAGCAGAATCTTTAAGGAACTGTTTAATTTAATATTGATTTTACATTTCATTACTAAAATATAATTTTACTTTAAGAGTTTTTTAAAAACGTTCTAAAAATTATATAACAATCCCTTGGCAAACCATACTTTTATATTCTGAGTAATTTTTATTTTGTTTCCTTTTAGTAGCCAATTTAGACGAAGCAGAAGACATTTGTTTTTATATCTGTGTTTTAATTTTGCAGATAAAAATGAATTACTCTTATAACAACAATTTGATTTTTAAAACTTTGGTAGAACAAAAGAGAAGGAAAAAATCGGAGTTGCTTCTTACCTTTTTTTTAGGGATCAAACAGATGAGAGGTGTAAAATCACGAATTTCTCAAACAAAATAAATAAAATCCAAAAAGAATTCGATTTTTTTCATATATTTTTTTACTCAAAACTCCCATGCGTATTAATTAAAAATAATGAGACTAGATATACATATATACATTAGTAGTGCATATGTATGATACTAATACATACGTTAGTATACTGTTTTTGCTAAATTTTATTAATTAGCCATTTTCTTTTTCTTAATAATTTTACAAGCTTTTATTTAACTTGCAATGTAATCTGTTCGATAAGAATCTTACAACTCAATTTTGAAACTGATGTCTTCAACCGGTTGAGCTTAATTTTTGTATACACGTTTGGTTTGGATCACAATGCATGTTTTGACAGTTTATATTTCAATATCGCAATTAGTTTAAAAGATATTAATTAAAAACTTTTACCCCTATTAGTTTTTATTCTACCGAGCAGCTTATTGGATTGAGCTTAAAGAAGTTCCAATTTTTCGACCTTTTTTAAAAATCCATCATACTCTTTCTATCAAACTGAGACAAAAAATAATTACATAATTGTAAAGATCCTTTATTTCGTCACGATACGGTATAATTATTTTTAAAAATAATTATATTTTCTATTTTGTAGAAGCTTTTATTTAACTTGCAATATATTTTCTTTGGGTGGAATCTTTCAACTTAATTTTAAAGCTGATATCTTCACCCGATTGAGTTTTTAGCGTATTTAAATAAAAGCTTGTTTTAAAAAAAGTTTTTTTACTTTTAATTTATTAGTATTTTATTTTATTCGACGGACTTCTAAGCAAATACACTATTGATATAATTGAGTTGTTTAATATTTAAAAAATTAATTTTACTTTTTGCCGCAAACAAATTGTATTTACTCTCATTTTAGGCAAGTATTCTAAATAAACAAATTTAAGATTTACTCTTTGAAATTATGCTTAAACCTGCAATCTTAACCACAAGCCTAAAAGTTTGCTAATATAATAAGGAGACTATTATATTACTATGAGAAAATTTGAGAGGCTCAGTTTGATTTATAACAGCAGACCTTCATATTTTGGGCGATAGGTTATAATGGAAATAATATTCGAACCCACAACTAAAATCCAAAGCCTTAATTTTGAACTGCGACAAAATAAAAAAGACGATAATGAGTGTGGTATTTTTTGCACAATTTCTCAACTTCTATAAACTTATGTCTAATATTCCTCCTCTTATAATTTCTATATGGCAGTATGGATGTACAGTGTGATGCAGTTTAGTTTAACTTCCAATAACACCCTTCATCCATATAATGAATTGTCTGCATCTATAGAATGGAACCCATTATATCGAAAGTAACAAAGTTCTTTATGTAAATCATTGGTTTGTTTCGCTCCTAAGTTTTTTTTTGTCATTTTAGGAGTCTTTTTTGGACAGAAAATATAAAACAATGATTCATGATCAAATATTTGGCAAAACAAGATATATTTTGTTAACCTTTTAAACCCGCTGAAGTATTTTCCCTTAAAAACAGTACCCCGACCGTGTATAAACCCTTCCCGGGAAAAATTTTTTCTTGTGCTGCCGTCTTTTAAAAAAGGGGTGGGAGACTTTTAAAAGGGACGGCTACTTCAAATTTTTTTTAAGATGTGGGTCTCCCCTGTGTGGTGGGGGTAAAAAAAAGGTCTACAATATTTGTTATAATACGGTAAATGTACTTATCTACACAACTAAAATTAAAAAACTCACATTTTTTAATACCGCGTTTAAAGCAAAAAATAAGATACAAATATAATAGTAATAGCCACAAATATAATAATACCAAATCTGGCATTTGTTATGAAAAATTCAAAATAAATTAAAAAAAATAAAACAGTTTTATCTAAAGTTAATTTTTGTAGTCTGTGGAAGGCTTAGTCTACATACTGTCAGACAATCTTTAATATTTCCGCATATAATTACTAAATGGCAATCTTCAAACGATCACCCCAAAATGTCTTGGAAGTCCACCAGTCGATCGTGATCGACTTAATGTCTACCCTGGTGTAAAATTATTCCAAAGGGTTTGGAAAGCAATAAAATGACATTGGCAGTGTTTGTGAAGTATCTATTTATTTCAGAAAAATTTTGCATATTTTTGCCTTCGCCCCCCCCAAAACCCCGTAACGCGTGTTTTAATAAAAAACTGTTGCACTAGTGAACGAATCACGTAGTTTTTAATCAGCTGTTAAGGGGTTAAATTGTGTGTGTGTGAAACAAAACATTAAGAAGACTATTGACTGAAGAAACAATGACTTTATTTCAGCATACATAGTGTAAATGTATTGATGCGAACAAATAGACAGTTTTCAAAAGTAGGCATCGAATACAAATATTTTTATACGAACATATATATATGGTTATAAGAAGAAAATTTTTACAACAATGGTTATACGCATAATATTAGACATCATATATCACAAAACTAGTATGATGGCATTGTAAGTGTTTTATTGCTGGTGCAAATTTACATGTATTTACACATGCCCGATACCTGAATACATATATTAATATACATACATATACAAACAGTGATTTTATATATAGATATATATATTTATAAATATACATACATATATATTATTTGAGTGCTTGGATACGACTTATTTTGGAGTAGATGGGGGTTTTTTTTAAAAAAGATCTACAAATTTTTTTTTAAAAAAACTAAAACATTCATTGATTGAATACTGCCTATTGCTAACATTATTCTTGATATTTATATATAAGTTCACATTCAAATATTGAACAACATACAGACAATATAACTGTGTGTTTACACATATAAAACTATATTTGCGAGATATTAAAAAGGTGGGAAGCAAATAAATGAAGTAATTCACTAGAGAAGAAATAATCAGATGAAAAACAGTGATTTATTAGAACTGAGGAAAAGTATTATAAATAACCATAAATTAACGATGGTGTAAAGGAATTATTGTAAAACTTCTAAAAGTAAGGTTATAATTTACTTAAAATATTTATTAGGCTTTTTACGAATTTTTTAAAGAATGTTATAACTAATAATTTAAAGCATAGATAGATTAGAGATAGGTAAGATTCAAAAGAGTTAAATATACAGGCATTTTTATTATAAATTTTCGTTATACTGAGTGAATTTTAAAAAAAACAAGCATTTTCAAATTTTGGGGCACGCCTCCCTGGGGGAGACGTGTTAACCCCTGGGGGAGTGTAAGCCAATTTTAAAAAATCGAAAATAAAAATGAAAAAATATTATTAAATTAATTTTGGGGTGCAAAATAAAAAAAAATTTCGATACAATAAAAATAAAATACGTATGTACACTGATATAATAATTTTATATATGCACTGCACAATGCATTTTATACTTAATTTAACAGTACCAAAATAAGAACAAGCGTGACTATTACCAGTAACCCCATGGGCTTGTCATAATTAAAATTATGGACAGAATTAAAATACTTATTTCTATAATTAGTGCGGTTTATAATTAAAGTCGTATTAAGGCTTTAGTATCAAAGTACATTATTGTTGAATTCAATAAATTGTTATTGCATGGAGGGGGCGCGAAGAAAGCTATGAGTGAAAATTGGGTGGCAAATATTGAATGTTTGAGAAGCACTGAAGTACACAAATACATTCATATGTTTCTGAGAAAATGATGAAGTTAATCCCTAGATCCTTCATTAAAAATTAATACCATTTCTGGCTAATCATTCAATTTTTTGTAAATATATTGTATTGTTGATTAGTATTTTATCTTTTATCTAATAAAATGTTTTTTTTTTTCCTTTTAGAGCAAACATAAAATTAGAAACAAAAATAATAAGGAAACATTCATTCAAAAAATTTTTTGAAAAGGAATTTAAATTGGCAGTCAAGATATTATCTTAATATAGTCCAACAAATGAGTTAATTTGCAGCGGTTTTCAAATTTCGTATAAGAATTAACAAAATAAACCAACACATTATCTTACATTTGACATTTTTCTTAATTATTTATAAATAGCTATTTCTATAGAGTTATAGCCTTCTTTAATATTCACTTTTAAAATGCCCGATCTGTTTTTTTTTCCCGGTTGGTTTTTTATCGCGTTAAAATGCCTGTAATGTTTTTAAAAACATTTTTATAGCTTTCAACACCTTATGTTTATTATTCACCTTAATTCAATTTATTTTTCTAAGCGGTAGAGTTAATATAAAATATATATGCACGCCAAATTTGGCGATATTTTTCATATTGCGATTTTATTCTGGCAATCTTAATTTTTTATTCTCGCCGACATTAAACGTTTTTTAACAACGTAAGTGTTTTTGTTCTAGCAAATTTGACGATATTTTTACTATTTTTTGGCAATCCTTAAAATAGTTTGTTGACTCTTACTTAAAAATTGACCAATGAAATCGTCTAAATTGCGAACCTGTTCCTTATGTTTTATTTTCACCGGGTTCAAATAATCATTGAACTGAATGAGTCTAAAACAGAATAATAAAATCGAAAAATCAACTTGAAGGAAAATTGAGACTAAAAACAGGAGCGAAAAAATGTCTAATTCCATCGTGCAATGCAATGCCTTGTGAATTCGATAAGAATAAAATAAAATGCTTACTTCTGTGAGTATAAGTACAACATTCAGTTATAGTTCTCGTGCATTATCTTTATTTACCAACTTTAACAAAGTTGTGCGGATTTATTTATTGTAGGAAGTACACACACATGCTTCGTTATATTTCATGAGTCCATAAGCATCGTAAGTGGAACACACAGTAAATGCAAAGCTTCTGGAAAATGTAGCAATCTTTAGCATTTTGTGTAAAAACAAATCAAGTGTCGTGAAAAGTAGTTGTTTCTCCATTTAAAAAAACATAAATCATTTTTCATTATTTATTTATGCATGCAAATTTGACCAAACACATTGTGTGGTCGAAATGTTCTGAAATTAAAACATGACTTATTTTTAAAAAAATAATAATTCATAATATGGTCCTTTTCATCCGTTTACATGCATAATTTCACAATGTATCATAATAGATTCAGTAAAAAATATTAAGAATATTTTTCCATTCTGTATATTTTTACATGAGACATAAGTTTTTTCTAATATATTGAGATATATACCGAGGTTATTTATGCCTAATTCATTCGGAGTATTCACACTAGAATGATTCAAGGGCTTTTAAAAAGGGGGAAAATCAATAAAATGTAAGTTATTCAACGACTAATGAGCAAAGTAAGCATATATTCACCCAAACGGAAGATAACTTTGTCGATATTAAAAAATATATTTAAATTAGATACGTTATAAAAATTAAAAAAAGGATGTAATGTAATTAAATTTTCAATTATAAAAACATGTTCTTCAAATGCGCATTCCTATGCGATACAAAATTTCAATAATTTATAATAATATAAATTTGTAAACAATTAATTTTGCATTTCATTTGAGTATGATTAAACAACAATTTTGTGTAGTAATATAAATTACCCATTAAGCATAGATTTTCCAGAATTTTTTGATTACAACAAAAATTAGACGTTATACCGTTTTATATTCTTCAGAGTTTCAATTTATTTAAAAAAAATCGACATCTTTTCACATTTCAAACTTTAAAATAAATAAATTTATATCTTAGCTTGGTTGGTTTAAATTATTAAAATTTAACAAGCAGTCTAACTTTTAGATTAATAAACATTTAATAACTAAATGGTGTCAAAAAATTTTGATGCAAAATTCATACTTATTTCGCTCATTATTTTAAGTTTAAAAGCCTAATATAAAATTAATATTGAAAGCAATACTAAATGAAAAAAAAATTATGCAGATATTAGAACAGTCATAAACATTGAGGGATAAAGAAATTTTTTGTTATTTTCTGGATGGGCAAAATAGAGAATACAAATATTTTGAGAATTAAAACTGTAATTTGGTAATTTTTAAATTTCTCAAGAATTTCCTACATGATTATTTCATGCAAAGCAAAAATTTTTTAGTGAATAAAAACGCTTAAATAATGCATATTTTTTGACATTTTTGTTGCTTAAAACACATAATTTCTAACTACAGATGTATAAACATTCCTGTGTTATAAAAATAAAGACAAAAAATTTATTTACGTCGAAGACGTCTATAACGTTTTTTAAAGCAAAATTTATGTTTTTTTTTAGTTTTCTCTTTATGAGAGAACTGAAAAAATTCTACTGCACAAAAGTTACAGAAGTTGTAATGGTTTAATATATTCAAAAATTGATTTCAAAGGCGGAAATTCTTCTTTTAACTTGCAATCACAGAAATCAATACTTTTTCATATCAAAATTATTAATTATTAAGAATGTCTTAAAAGTTGAAGAACAATAGATGAAGAATAATGGAATAAAATAGAATAATAAGAAAAAAATTAAATAAAAAGACAGTGAAGTAGAAGTGAAATACGCAGTTTCTGAAATTGAAAGGCGTTTTGTGAAGAATTTATTTCTTTTTGTTCGAAGAAAAGTTGAAAAACTTTTTGAAATGACAAAAATGCCTTTGGCTGTAATTGAATGACATTACTTTGCAAAGAATTAAAAGTATGCACCCTATTTCTTTCTTTAAAGAAATCTTCTAAAGTGACAAAGAAAAGGAAAAAAAAAAAAAAATCTAAAAGATGAGTTTTTTTTAAGTTCTTTTCTTCTAACGTACTATTGTATAATAGTAACTCAATCAGAAAACCAATGTGTGATTCATTAAAGATAAAAAATATATATTTAAATTAAAGTATTTAAATATTTAAGTTACGATACATCTACAATGCAGGCAATATATTTATATGTAATACAATTCGTACACATACAATTCCTATTTTGTTTCATAACAAAAATTGTCTTATTAATCAAGATTAAAAACTGTCTAATGGATCGTAGAAGGATTTTAAAAAGTCCTGATCATATTTATTAAAAGAACCAAAAAAATAATATTTTAAAGTATTTTTGTAAGAACTCAGCAGTATTTCATTCACTTCTGGAAAAACAAATTTAATCTATCATAATTGTGATAAACATAAAGAATTTAAGTTTCACTTTGTTAAAAATCTTTGGGGAAACATCTGCTCAGCGTCAGAGCAATCGTTGGCGCGAAATTGGCGGGCTGCTACTCCGCTCGTTGGTGAACTTCACAAAACTCTTAAAATAAAGTTATGGTTTTGATTTGTATTTTACATTACAGTATTATTTCTAGTTTAGTTTTTTTTTCTTTAAACCTCGCATTAGAATAATTCATGTTTTTTTTAAATTTTTCTTTTTGAATTTAGAAGTTTACAATCAATTTTAAATTATCTTGGAAAAAATATTATCAACTCTGTCTGGTTTTAAACAGAACAATAAGAATGTTTTATATTAAATTTCAATCCATAAAGTAGTAACAATATTTCAGAGTATTTACAGGGTTTTGGAAGAAAATAAGTATAACTTCAAAAAATGACATCATTGAGATTGCTTTGTTCGTTGTTGACTTCAGGAATTTCAGAACATATATATAATAACCCAAAGCTTAAAAACTCTCTTTCCTACAATTTTTGATGAAGAAAGCTCGAAAGTGTTTTTCACTCCTCGCGAAAAGTTTACATGAAGTTGACTTGCTTTCAACAATTCCTGAGAATAGTCACACATTCGGCAAAATAGTCACACTTGACACAGAAGAACATCAAAATAATTTTTCGACCTTTGAATAGTCAAGTTCTGAAGCAGACTGAAGTCAATATTTGTTCGTTTGGGAAGTGAGGGAATATTCAGTGGAAGATGCAACTTTGTACACTGTGAAATGGACGGGATTGTGAAACCAGTAGGAACCGGTTTAGTGGAGGTGACAGTGATACATTGTTCCATCATTCTAGATACAATGGCAAGCAATGAAACTATTTAAAAAGGGGAAATATGGTAAAGCTGCCGTAAAGATAATAGAATAAAAGAACGGGACAAAATACAAATACAGCTCCAAAATTTCATTTTCTAAAACCCCGAAGTTTTTTCCCCCCTTCTGCTTGTGAGTTTTTCATAGAGATTCTCTTCTGGAGGTGTGTTTAAATAAATAGTTGTCTTCCCAAAGACAGCTGCCGATACATTAGCCTTCACAAACTGCATATTTCAAAGAGAATACGTCCACTACTAATATTTGGCCTTGGAATAAGTGCGTTATTCGGGAGCGAATTAAAAAACTGGCATTGCCCTGTGCTCTCACGCATCATACTTTGCTTTCTTCTACCATGTGGTCACTTATGTCCGGCGTCGGAATGGTGGAAGTAATGTCCGGTATTTGGATGACGGGAGAGAGAGGGAGGTCATCCTCTATATTCGTCGGTAATCCGGGAACGCACTTGGGAAGAGAGGACCGTCGTCTGGACAGCCTGAAGAAATGATCTCGCTGCACCAGATTGTGAAAGAGGCGGGTCAGTCGGGCCTCATACCGCTCTGTGCGGATGTACTTGATGACGACGATGCTCATGCCCAGAACATACAGTCCTAACACCACCTGAAAATGATAAGGTGTATTTAATGATGATACTTTCAAAAACATTTTAGATTATATTAATTTTTTGTGACTGAAAGAGAGAGCGTAGTGAATTTTGTCAATAACAAGTAATATAAAAAAATAGTTTTTAAGTCAAATCCTACTTAGATCAACAACGAAAAATTTTATTTTAGCTACTTTTTATTAAATAGTTACAATTAATATAAATATGTATATACATAGGACAGAATCACAACATTAAGTGGTCATTAGTTTTTTTAATTATCATTAAAGTATCGTATTGTCCTTTTAATTTCAGTCCAACTGAATGTTTTAACACGTGAGAAAAAAACCTTTTCAAGTTTTGACACAAGTCGCCAAAAGGGTCGCTAAGTCGCCAATGTGGCTGTATTTGTAATAATTTAAATAATTAGTTTTAGCCAATTAATTTTTATTAATTGTAATTAAATTATTGCATTGTCATCCAAAATGATCCTGTATATAAAATTTCAGCTCAATTCAGTGCTTTAAAATGTATTTTATTAACGATTGAAAATTCCACCAAGATAAATAAATAAATATATAAATGTATAAATAAATAAATATATAGACAGTGCGAGCTAATAGTAAGAATTGAAAAATGTTTCATGAACGAGGGAAAAAGAAAAAAAATATCAGCGACACACACATTAACCCTTTATCTGCCGACAGTACTTATAAGTACCACTCCTTTTAAAATTATGTAGAATAACCATTTTTACGAATACTCTGACGATACTTAGCAGAAATATTCTTTAAAGTCTACTCTTTCAATATATATGACAGGAAGGATTCTATAAGTATTTTAGTGGGGAAGGCGAACAGTTTTATAGCAGAAATTGCGTTTTCAGCCGACGGAGTTTTCAGCGGATTGCGAAAATTGTCATTTTTGTTCCGAAAAAATCGTTAATGTCGAAAGGTAAGTGTCTTATTTTTTGTATGCTAATGAAGACCTTGGAAAAGATTTGACTTTTTATTTTAAGCGAACAGTGTATATAACTAATTTTGCAGTTGAATATTTTTAATTAATGAATTAGCTCTAACGGATTAAATTCCCCAAAGTTTATTTTGTTTATGTATATCCCTTAATTTTCAATGTAATGATTCAAAAAGAAAAATATTGCAGGAAAAACTGCAGTAAATCATAATGTGGTAGATAAAGAAATAAATGATTGTCTTCAGAGTGAAGTAATACTCATTCACGGAGGGATTCCCTAGAACAAGACTTTTCCAACCGGTGAGTGACGGAAAAAATGCTGCTGCCTCTGGAAACAAAATTGAAACACTATTTTTTTAAATACTTAGAAAAAATGATACACTGATTAAAGTAGTAAGCTTCAGTTAATTTGACAATTCGATATATTTAGAATGAAAACATCAAAAAACCCAGCTAAACATAGATAACTCCATTTTATATATATTTTATCTAGCCAATGCAATACATTAGATTAAATAGACTTGTAACGGTTCTATCCGCGAACCTGTAACTAATCCTCTTGGGATAAATTTATTTCTTTTTAACTGTTGAAAATTTTCTCCCGAAGAAGACTCGATTTATTCAAATGAATGATTCTATTTAAGCATTGACTTTTTGATGCGCGAAGCTCGTTGAGAGTAGTTGAAGAGCTAGTATATATATAGAGAGTTTGACGACCAGTAGTTTCTGAATAAGCAATTATTGCTAATTGACGATTAAGTCATAAGACAGAGTTTAATAATAACGGAGGTCGTAAAACTAAAAACAGAATTACGGTGAATTAGACCGTTGAAGTCCAAAGTGTTCTAAGAGTAAGTGAATTAGATTATACTCAAATATTAACTATCCCTTTTACCGTGTGATTGCTCTTATACTTAGGTTTTGTGCATTTCCTATCCTGAGTTGATTCGATTTAAGTTAGAGAAATAATAAAGTGGATTTTAAACTGATTATGGCTGATGTTTACTCAAACCCCCTAACACGAATAACCTCAACGAGGTTAATGCAGACTTAATGGGCGAATCAGAAGCATATATTTTTAAAACGCATTTATTTTGTTTGAATTTATCTAAATGTAGAAGCTACACAAATCTTACTGACAACGAACTAATGTGAATTAGCGTTTTTACATACTAATACATATTTGGCAAGAGTATATGTCAAATAGTTACCATCTGAATGCTATAATATAACCGCAATTTAAATATATTAGCATTAAAAGTTAAACTAAATGATTGTGTAAAACAGTATTTCCGTTTTCAATGTTTCCACATCAAACAGAGAAAACAAAATTTATTAAATATTAATAGGGTGAGAAACAAAGGTAGATTACAGAGTAATCATAGTAACGTTAAAGAAAAATAGTTGCGAATGATGTTTCTTGGATACTTCTCTTTTTTCATAACTAATAGGTGTTGTAATGGTCTCTTACGTCATTACTGGGGTAAACCAATAGAAATTGACAGAATCTCGGGGTAAATTAATATATTTAATGACATAAGATAACACAGTTACAATGGACATACACTTAGACAATACAAGGTAAACATTTAGAGGAAATAAGTGAAAATAAGGTAAATTACATAATCCAGGATTGGACAGCGAGTCGGGTAACGCTCATTCATTTAGTTCCCAACTCTCTCTGACGGTAATACAGTGTTTCGTTTGGTAACACTTCCGTTACAAGTACCGCCCCCTACATTTCGGTCTTAGAATTAAACGGTGTGTTACAGTGTTAATAATGATATTTTTATTGTTTATAATATAATACTGTTGCTGCATTATATTAAACTCTGATGGTAATTTCAGTTTTTCCATGTAAAAAAATCATAACCCATGCATGTTGATATAGACACATCAACTTGTGATTTTCCCATTATTTTTCATACTTTTTATAAGTATTTACAAGATCATACGTTTTTCATTTCACAAGTAGTAATTCACCACAGAAAAAAGTAGCAAGGGAGGAGACTAGTTTTTTATTTCACTTAATTAATTGAAGGTTAATTTTGAACTTACTACGTCTTATAGTGAATATTTATATATATATAAACTAATATGAATTTTAATGTTCCGCTTACATTCTAAAATCTTCTGCAATCCACTCCATACATAATATTGACAATAATTATTATTTGAAATCAAAAGAGAGAAAACAAATATACTGATTGGTAAAACCTAAAGATGTAGAAGAAACACAAACATGTCACTTAAAACCATGAAGAGCATTGACGTGACGTTGTGTGCCAGAACAATGCACACAACGTCAAATATTTAATATGAATTTAAGTACAGAAGTTGCATCGTTCAGAAACAGGTACATGTTGAGGAACACATTCGTATTTAAAAAATATTAAAGGTCCTCCATTGACACTGTCACGTGAACCACACCCATCCACAACAAAGATTTGCATACAAATTATACTTCTTAATATACAGGCTAATTTATTCATCTTCATTTGCTTGCTTTTGCGGCTGTCACTGGTGAAAATAAGATCCGCCCATAGGCTTTGTTCAACAGTGTCCTTAATAAATCTAGGGATAAATTTAATAGAAAGTTAACTTTGCTTACAAATAACCTTTTATTTGATATGTACCCATTTGCATTTGGAAAATTTCTTATGGGCAGTTTATTAAGAAATTAATGGCAAAAGATTTGAGTAAATGAATTATCAAAGATTAGGAATAACCCAAGCAGAGCAATGGTGCATGCATGATCCAGTTCATTGCACATGCTTAAAGATCCATATCCACAGTGGGTCGGGATTTTTGGGGGGCCCCCCTATGCAAAAGTAGAACCCTGCCTGTGACCCTTTTATGTAGATGGTATGCAGCATACGTTGTCAAATACTCGTACAAATGGTAGCTCTTAACAAATAAATGTGCGTGACTTACAATCTACCAAACCTAGGTACAAAATGACTCGACAGATTTCCGCTTATCGACTAAATGACTAATGATGGTATATGGTGGTAGGCCTACTCGGGGATGGCAAACCCAGGGCCCCAACGTGCCATTGGGGGCAAAATAATATTTTGGGCACCCCATCGATCAAAAAAATTTTTTTCAAACAAAAAAGTTCACGGGAAATATGACGAGAAAATGCAGTGATCGGGAGAGAGCATTCATGTTTCAATTACCTTTTCCTTATTACACCGTAAACTACTTTGCTAATATGCAAAGTGTTCCCCAATGTCCATTTCGTTTACCCTGCATTTTAAAAATTTTTTGCGTTGTACATATTTTTTAATAGTTTTTTAACTGTTATTTAACATTGCTAGTTTAGCAACAAAAAAAAGTGCAAGATAATAATTGTAACTGAGAATTTCAAACTTGGTGGACCGAGGTTTGTCACGATTAGTAAATGCGATTTTATACATTATTCAATTTGGAAATAAATATCATGAAAAATTATCCCAAATTTTGCGCTTTTAAAAACACGGTTCCGAACGAGTGGGTACCCAAAAAAATCCCCCTTTTATGGGGTCAAAACATACATTGTCTGACTTTATATAAATTTTCCTTTTTATGTAACACTATTTATTCCTTACCATAACGTAGATAATGGCATTGGACTGACTGTTGGCATGCATTTCTAAGATGGCTGCATGTCCGGGAGACAGAGTGGAGGTGGGTCGCTTGAATAAGGGAGCGATAAACATTGGGGGTCCAGGGGATGTTCCCACAAGTACATCTTCGGTGGTATTGGAGTCTGTTCCGGATAGTTCACTAAACTCAGTATAAGTTGCCATAGCAACATGGTTGGGGAAAGATACACTATCCCTTATGATTTCAAAGTTAAGGGAAGCATGTGTACCTGGAATAAAAGAAACAGCGTTATATTATCATTTTGTAATTTAAAATCACAGTTTCTAAAATTCAAAATTCTTTTTTTTAGTAAAAGAGATTGATTTTAAAATTTTAATACTATTTCGCAAGTGAGTATACTATTTTAACAAGTAATATAAAAATTTTTTTAACGTTTCCTACTTTGTTAAAAAACGTACTGGGTCATCTTGCAGCTAATTTCACACAGAAATAACACAGAATAAATTTAGAATTTAAAAATAAAACTTAATTATTGAATTAATATTTGAAAAAAACTGTATTAACATCAAGTGTCATTCACTACAAGTTTTAAAAATTGTATTTGAACTTGAATGGATGAATAGAAAGTATTTTATCAACGGTTAAATTTTTGAACAAGATATATATATATATATATATATATATATATAGGAAGAGAGTGAACTAAAAGTAGGAATTGAGAAAAAGAAGATATGTAAGGAAATTTAGGCATATCACATGAGGTAAAACCTTAGATTCAAATAGAGAAATTTATTATAAGATCATAATTATTTATTAAGATCATGGATAGTTGCCAATTTTAGTAACTATAAAAATTTTCATCGTAAAAGTATAATGAATTGAGAAAGTGACATCTTGAATCAATTGGTAAATTCCCTCTGCTAAAAATAACTGTTTCAAAAAAATGGTCCGCTTTTGAAATGCATTTCTTCCTCACCTAATACAAATTAACTTTAACCTTAACCTCGGGAGAATTAGCCATTTTCCCATTTTGTGTAGGCATTTAGTTCTATAATTTTTTATTATTATAGAATATTTCATATCTTTCTGAAACTCTCAGAAGGGAGTGATTGTTGAGAAAAAATTGCCCGGCGGATTTTCCCTTCAACTCAGAGGGTTTGGGGATCTTTTCCTAAATTAAACAATACATTCCCTTACTATAGAATGTATAGAAGGAGAGCAATCCCTCCCCAACATGTTGCAGCGTTTCTCAAATCAGGCGCGCCCCCTTGGGGCATGAAGAAACTCTACAAAAGGGCGCTAGCATATTGAAAAGTCAAAACAAAAAGATTGTTTGAAAATTATTAATTTATAGAGTAAACGAACAAAATACGTTCTTGACATAATAATGTACAAACACACATTTACCGAGATATTATATTTCGAGAATTTGTAATTTAGTGTTATACAATGTATTTTATAATTAATTTACAAAACTAAATTAAGAAATATAGTTTAGTTAATTCAATAGTGACCCCTTGGGGATTCTTTATTATATAAAATTATATATAAAAATTATCACTTATCTTGATAATTTTGTGGTACGGTTTCGAATTAAATTCTTTTAACTGCTACAATTTAAAGTTACGCGATTGCATTGGGGTGGAGGAATGAAAAAAGAAGCAAATAGTCTGAAATAAGTAAATCCTTCGCAAAGGTCTTTTTATTGCGTTCCAAAGCCTTCGGAATAATTTTATGGTTATCAGAGCACAGAAAAGACCGTACTTCGGAAAGACGTATATATACGTGTGGAGAAATTAACGCTTTGGTTGAGCGAGAAGTTTATATACACACTTATTAACATAAGAGGTTAAAAGTCGTATCGTAGTCTTAGCATCAAAGTATAGTATTATTGAGTTCAATGTATTGTGGTTGTATGAAGGGTGCGCGATGAAAATTATGATTGAATATTGGGTCGCTAATATGGAAACATTGAGAAGCACTGATGTAAAGTGCGCATCTTTCAGCTCCGAAAAATCTTCGCAGATATAGGTGAGGTATATATAAAAAAAGTTTCAAAAGACCCGAGGATTCAGACGCTGGACTTCACATGTAATTCCCTTGCAAAATAGGTTGGCAATTTGGCTGAGCTATATGTCTGAAAGTTTACCTGAGGTATTAAGAGAAGTTATATCTTCAGATGATAGGACTCAGAAAGCTTTTCTTAAAGAAGTTGTTGGGAATTGGGTCACTTTTCTAATGTAAAAAGTATGATATATAGAACTTATATAAAATAGTCATTTCTTATAATATATACGGTATTCACAATAAAAAAATCCTTTATGGGTCTTTTTGAATGGCAGCAAAAATAGTTTAGTAAACGAAATATTATTTTATGACGATATACTTTTCAGTATCTCCATACTAGGAGATGGTGCACTAAATAAAGGGTGTGGAAGTTTTCGTTTTGATCAGTTATTCTCCTTGTAATTTTGGCTCCGGTAGCCTAACGGTCAAGGTCAATGATCGTGGTTGAAGGTTTGGTAAGGAGTCGGAGTTCAGTACTGCTAAAGAATCGGAGGAGGCAGGCACGTTGGCGCATTAGTCACGTTCTGCTGGTGTGTTGTAGCTAATAGAGGGGTCACAGTTGTCGTTCTCGGAAATTGGTAATGGTTCAAAATGGCGTGGTTCGTAGCTAAATGACCTTGTGAAGCTGAATAGTATTACGTAAATATTCACTTACTCCTTGTAATTTTAATTCTGTAAGAGAGCAACTCTTCGAAGATGCTGGACACGTTTTGGTCATCTCAAGTTCGCAATGGGTTAGTGGAAGGTTTAGCTAGCTCAGTTGTCGTCCACTTCTCTTGACCATGGTTCAAAATGACGTGGTCCGTCACCAAAAGCTCTCGTGTAGCTGAACAGTGCGACGTTAATACTCATTCATTCACTTCGCCTACTTCATTACATCTGCTCACTAAAATGTGTGTTTATGGCAAGATCACTGAATTCTTATTTGATATTGTTGACAAAATAATCTCCTTTGGGGTTTATAAGTGAATTTTGTGGCAACAATACCTTCTTAAAAGAAATGCGAACTTCTTCAGAAATTCCTTTAACAATATATTGGGGTTTTGCTTACCATGTTTTACTGTGTATAAACATTACTTTTTTAATAATTTTTTTTAAAAAAAATAAAATATGATTACAGCCCATTAATTTTTCACGAAGTTCTAAAAATGGTAGCTTCATTTCAATTCGATATTGTTATTTTAAAATAGAACCCGCCCTAAAATTCATTGTTAAGAAATCAAAAATAAGAGTATAATACCTTCCAGTCTGATATATTTTTCTCAGTAAATTATATTCCTTAGTAATCAGTCAGCGGCGTAGCGTACACCCCACATCACGGGGGCAAAACTTGAATTTTCAGGGGAGTCCAAATGTTCTAAGTTACGTCACTATAAGGAGTTATATATTTCGTTGGACGAAATAGATTCATTTCTTAAATATTACAACAAATAATTCTTTAAAAATAATAATTTTACCTGAAATATATGAATTAGAAACACTAACTATTAAATATCTAGAAAGTTTGAAATTTAGTATACTTATATTGCCCCAAATGCAGTCAAAATGACTCCACAGAATAAATCTAGTCGTAAAGGAAATTTGTTTAAAAATTAATTTTGATGTTTTTTATATTATTTAAAAGTCATATAAATAAGTTAATACAGTAAATATTAACAATAAAAATTTACTTCACTTGGGAAAAAATGTATCGTCTAAGAAATTCTAAAGCCACAGGTAAATTGTTTTTCTAATTAAAATTAAAAAGCAGTCAAAATGACTTCCTTGGGCAATCTAGTATGAATTTTTACTGTGAGAATCACCAAAGTTATTTGAAGTACATATTTTTTTTCTTTCTATTACACGTTTTCATTCAATAGTGTTACGGACAATTCAATGCATTAAATATCCTTTGAAAAGTAGTTGGATAGAAAGTGTTTGGGATCCATTTAATAGAAAAATTCGTGAAATGGAGTGAGAAAAAGCAACAATACATACGCCAAAGCTTTAATGAAAAAGTTACAACGAGTCATTTGAGATTGGTCGCAGCACGGTTAATCTCAAAAGATCAGATTGGCTAAGCTTCGAAAAAGACATTTAACAAATCAATCCATTGAAAAAGGGTCTCAAAACTTTTTCCATTTTCAGGACAATAAAATAATATTGAACTGAGTAACTTCGCTACATTTCACCATTTTAGAAGGAGTTTCATCTCGTTTATTATTATACCCAGGCGATAAAAGACGTGACGAGGATCACAAATACTTGTTATATCGCCAATTGCATCGTGGAGTGTTTCATTGTTGTTATACGTTGTAATTCATTAAAGCAAATCAGTTCTGAATGAAAACTTCTGTAATATTTTTTCTGAGTGTTATTACTGTAGTTTAAATTGATAAATGGTTATTTTTTTCTGAATAACGATTCTGAAAACAGTATTAGATAATACAATGAAAATGGAGACAGTTTACTTGGCTCTGAAATCAGTATGATTGGAAATGCATTTTTAATACATTATGAAGATCTAGAAGATTTCAGTTTTTAATTCTTACTGATTCGACGTTTCTTCAGAGGTATAAGGGTTATTGGTTATGAACATTGATGAATTAAACAAGGAGTGATTAAACCCAGTTCTAGTAATATCTCCACATACACTGGATGGCAATGGTTACGCGACACAACCAGTAGTCAGTGATATTTCAATCGCTAGCCTCAAGCCTAAGTCCTTATTTCCGATGAGTTTTGTTTTGGTAAACTAATTAGTCTTTCGGGTACTAACGTATTAGACCGAAATATTCCATTGCGTCTTCTTCCGTAGAAAACATATTTTTAATTTTAATCATCTTTCCCAACAAAGTAAGAGAGAAGAATATTATTAAAAATTACAAAGTTATAATTTTCGAGCAGGCGAAATCCTAAGAAGACAAGTGTTCAACAGCTTATAAAAAATGTTGTTTCAAAACACTCGAATAGGATTGTTAGATCGAAACATACAAAGAAGTCGATTTTTACTATTGGCTGCATATCATTGCATATAGAAAGTGAATACTTTATAGACAAACTGTTGATTGGCAATACCCTGCTTTTTTTCCCCTTTCCTCTTTCAACTCTTCAACTTTCAAAAATATATACTCGAATAAATATTATTTAAATGATACACTTAATTTAGTACTAAATTACCTAATATTTGGAGCAGTTTGGCCAAATAGGGCCCTACGTCAGTAAAAACCAACCAAATTACATTACCAAAGTAACCTCTCACATCCTCTCTCATGAAATAAACATTTACGTTTAACCATTCTCGTCTCATATTTTTAAAAATATAAATTTCTAAATGTGTGATAAATTTTTTCTAAAAGGATAAAACAAATTTATTCTGTTCGGTTCTGAATTTTGAATACATAGAGCATTCTCCATATATTTATTTAATTTAACAAATGTTCCTCCTTCGTCGAGATTTATCAAACTACATTACAAAAGAATGGGGGAGATAAGGCAGTTTTGTATCACGAAAAAGTTTTACTTTTGTCATGGAATCCAACATAAATGTATGGAGCATTTATTTCTTACACATATTAATAAAAAAACATACATCACATGTGGGTGGACGGAATACATTTCGAACAATAAATGTGTAGAACGGAATTTATTGAAATGCCATCTGCATCGAACAAACGTGCCACCAATTTCTTTGTGCGTTTTCTTCCCTTATTACTATAACTTATTCCCGCAGACATGTATCGATTGTGTTTTGTTTTGTTCTTCGATCCGGACGCTGCATCATTTTCTTACTGTCGCATATTTATCTGGACACTCTTGTCTTCCGGTCACAGCTGTCCGGACGCTGATTAGAAGAGAATAATTAATTTACGTCCCATAGAAAGAGTGGTGGACGCATTGGGTGGTGGGTGTGCGTCGTGACCGGAGACATGACTTGTTTGATTTTATTCCATGTTAACTCTTTGCGTAGAATATATTGCTGTAGGTTGAATTTTGATTTACTTTATTTAAAAATAATGGGAGAATATAAAGGAGTTTTTTTTTAAAACATAAATAATATTTAATTTTCATGTGCTGTTTTCTATATCACGAAGTGGCTAAACCCCGGAAAAAGTTCGTTATACGGAAAATTCGTTATATAGAGGCTCATCTTTTAATATACTTTATAAACCAAATAAAACAAATTCATAAACACTATATATTAAAAAAAAAGTAATTATTCACACATTTTTTTAAAAATTAATATATGTTTTTATACATCTTACCCATAAAAAAAACTCTAAGGAAAACAAGCAAACAGAATGTCAAAGAACACACTGTATTTTCAATATTAAGAAAATAATTTCGTATTAAAATTAACGAATTTCAAGAATATTTTCTAATTTAAAGCATACAAGTAATATTAAACATACATTATTTAATAACTAGAATATGGGGACACAAGACAACTCCACTGAGTGTGAAAGGGGATATCGAAGATGTTTCTAGTGAACTGGACAATGGGGGTTAAGGGCTGTACTTCTTGGATGAAACGTCCATAACTCCATTGCTCTCGGCGAGTTAGGATTTTATAAAACCAGTTCAAGATTTATGACCACCATAAAATGTGTTAAAAGAGAGAATAACTTGAAATATTCAGAAATACTTAAAAAAATAGGGAGAAAAAAAATTGAATCACACACAAAAAAGTTCGTTACATAGAAAAGGCACTTCGCTATAGAGATATTATTTTCAAAAGAAAATAGTGAAATGTGCAAGGTTCCAGGAAATAGTTCGTTATATAGAAAAATTCGCAATATAGAAGTTCGTTATATAGAGATTCGATTGTATTTCGTGCATGATTTATATCGAAAGACAGAGTATGATTTTTATAGAATTATAATGATATTTAAGTCAAAAAAATGTACCGCAAAATCCAGCATATAACACGCTCCTATAATTCAAGCTTGATTTTTTTTATTTTGATGTATATTCGCCGCATAACGTGTATACCCTCTTTTACGAAGTAACCTGAAATTTCCGTATGCAGCTCTTACGTTTTAAACACATTTACTCGAGGTATTATCTCAGGCTTTTGAAAAAATAGTATATTTCTCTCTAGGATTACAACTCTTTAAGTTCATAAAGTAAGTCATATCTTTCAAATAAATAGCATTTTGATCTATGTAGAAATCTAATTTGTTTTATGTTGAACTCTTCTTTTATATTTTTAAAGCTATCAATTTTATACCCGGCGTATAACGTGTACTCGTAAACTTCGATATTTTTTTTTTGGTGTTAAAAATGCGCATTGTACTGCGGATTTTAAGGTACTTCATTCGAATCTGGAAAATTTTCTGCTAAGTTAAATATAAATAAAGTTAATATATTAGATAAAGTATATATTTTTTTCATGTATTGTGTTTTTCTATCATGCTGTTAGATTTTGATGGATTTCTCGCTTGATTGGTATGCATTGATGTTTTAAAGAATAAAACGCTTCCTTTTTGATTGATCATGTAAAATGTCACAAAAATTCGTAGATTTATCGTTATACTCATTATTTTTTCAGCAAAATAAAAAAGACTCTGATGCGAACGAAGAATACATCTATACATATTTGTTATAAGAAACGGGAAATATTGCATTCGAAAGATAAGGCTTCAGGCTAAGTTGCTGTTGGTCGCTGGTGTTCGATGCATACTTATTTCTTCTGCAACAGTGTCAATCTCACTGTTTAATAGCCACACCTTGTATTTTGTTGTATTTAATGACACAACATTACGGACAAAAAAAAAATAGATGTCATTTTAGAACTTAGTGATTTTGAGTCAGATTCAGGCAACAAAGAGAACTTTGGAATCGTTACTGCATACGCCAAATGTTCACATTAGATTAGTTAGCATTTGAAAATCAATTGGACTGTCGATATTTGTCACATAGCACTTTAAATGCATGCCACTTTCTGATGACTGTTATCATAAAGTGTTTTCCATACGCTAAATACATTGTAACGTAGATCGAGAGTCCAGGATTTTATGCAATAATTCGCAAAGAGCAAGACAGCTCTTCAGGAGCGGTGGAAATTTATTGCCGAAAAAACAATCCTTGAAATACAGGATACTGTACTTAAATGCGCTTATAAATTTCAGAAGGCATTCATACCTACTACGGCGCTCAGACAGAACTATAAGTGTCTAAAATACAGGTATGTTAAAGACTATTGACAAGCACTCGCTCGTCCTACTCAACAGCCGATGTAATAATTAATCGCTGGTCGACTCTTCACGGTCAAATCAATACTATTCTCGAATGGTCAAAACAAAACTAACTCAGTTTCGACGAGCCATTTCCTATTTATGGGCCTCACGGGTCTTTCGAGAAAAACCGCTTGCGTCATAGATCGCGATATTAGTATATTTCTCCACTAATTTTCAGAAGAATCCCTATGGTAGCGAACTCGTCAAAAGTGGTCACCTACATGGTTGCCAAAATTGATGCCAACTTGACGCTATCACCAAGATATTTCGCCAAGTTTCCATAAAACAATCATTATAATGTAAGGAACGGCGTTGTTTGCGAACATTACAATTTTAACATAAAATAAATACAACATAGAGTAATATAAACGTATTACACAACTATATATATACTATTTACACTATGTTAAACATTCATTAACATAAAGTACACAAAATTTGAAACAATATGTACGTTCTTGAAATCCATGTTTTTTTAAAAACGAATTTTATTAACTCAAGTTTTAAGAAAAAGAACAAAACTACGAACATTTGAGCATGATATGGAAAACAAAAACTTTATTTTATTGTAGGAGAAAGATTCGTAAACCGGCTCAGGTAATTTCACGCAAATCTTTCTCCTCATGTGACTTACCAGTTTCCTTACACTTTAATCTGTTATCACAAGTTAGATATACAATTGAATTTGTGTGTATCTATCCTTACTAATATTATAAACGCGAAAGTTTGTATGGATGTTTGTTCCTCTTTCACGCAAAAAGAACCGCATGGATTTTAATGAAACATTACAATAATATAGCTTATACGTCAGAATAATACATAGGCTATAATTTATAAAGATATTGTGTGAAGTGTCCAAATAAAGATAATTGTCAAGTAAGTAGGAAAAAATTCTGCCATCTGCAAAAATGCCCACGACAGCATTAATCTACCTTTTATGCGTGAAGCAAAACTTACCCTTTTGTTTTGTCTACGCCAGGTGACAGTGCGCCCTCGGTTCTAATTTATTGCTTTCATCAGTGTAATCACTATTTTTTATTTCAGAAAAAAACTTACTTTTATCGCTTCTGGTATTTAAAGTAGATAAACTTTGTCTTTCACACTATATCATTTGGACAAATTTGCATAATTTGTTTGTGGTTAGTAGTTAATTATACAGCTATAATTTTAATTCAATAGACAGTTGTTGCATTTTTTAATTATAAAAATCATAATAACTACCAAATTGTATTTTTTGGAAGTGTAGAAAAGTACTACAAAATTATTTTGAACAGAATATTAAACATTACACTTTTCAGATATAAATTATTTACACTATTTTAAGCGTTCATTACACAAAATGTGCAACAATGTGTTTTTTTTGCTGAGCAGAGATCAGCTTAGGAAGGTGTTTTCAAAAATCGACCCACAAGAGAGTTACGGGGAGTTAAAAATAAACAAAAATAATAAATAAAAAATCCTTTTTATCGTCTATTATATCTACAGACTTAAAATTTGACAAACATGCTTTTTTTGTTTTGTTCAGCTTAGATTTGCAAAAAGCTTTTTATTTGTTTACTTTGCAATTCACATAAAATTAACTGATTAAAAACTTCTTTATCCTTTAATCTGTATTGTTTAATTTTTCAATTCACTCGTGCGAAGAACGGGCATACTAACTAGTCTCTTATATATATATATATATATATATATATATATATATATATGTATAAATCTAATCTAATATATTTTAACTTGTGTATCGATATGTATTAACAGTGCTTCAAAAGAATCGACATAAAAATATCCTTAAGCCTAATA
Source organism: Trichonephila inaurata madagascariensis (assembly GCA_019973955.1). Taxonomy (NCBI): domain Eukaryota; kingdom Metazoa; phylum Arthropoda; class Arachnida; order Araneae; family Nephilidae; genus Trichonephila; species Trichonephila inaurata. The sequence goes on along the minus strand of BMAV01008882.1, from coordinate 31,490 downwards.
TAAAAAGTATTATAAACCACACAGATAACGATTTTTTTCGCAATGACTGCATTCTTGAGAGTATGTAACTGAATGACATCCTTTCAAGAAGACTATCTCAGGATTGATCTCGTAACCTAGCAACGGAAACTATCGACATATAGAAGGAAGAACCAACTCTCCACGAAATGGATTCATCATCGTTTAATAACTTCTACTTCTTTTGTTGTGGTTCGCTTTGTAACAAAGTTTTTAACTCTTTCAATTTCTCTGAGCCATCTCCTACCTCATTACGGAAATCATTTCTCTAATTGCAATACATTTTCGAGTTAAAGTATTTCGGTTTCTTAAAATAGTTTGGTTTTATCATATTTCCGAATACGAGAAACGGAACTTTTCTCTAAGAAATGTCAAAAACAAAGCTAAGCATAGTAATGCAATAGCTAATATTTTTTTTAAAAAAGCTAATCACATTTTTATGAAGGCATGGTTAAAAGTAAATCTTGAGGTAACATATAAAAAATATTATAAAGGTAAGTAACACTGGTTTATCATTATAAATGAATTAATTGTTTACATATCTCGTAATTTCAAATCATGGTTAAATAAGGAGTATGGTGCCTGAGGGGGCACTCAATTTTCCAAACTACCTCGACAACGTCAGGAGTTCTAGCCTCAATAGATTTAACACGTATCAGTCCCTCATCAGAACAAGTGTACAGATTTAAAGAATAAAACATACAATTTTTTTTTCAAGCATGGATATAAGTATGTTTTAGTTCTTTAAAAACGAGTAGTATTCATTTTAAGGAAGCAAGTTTGTGGATAAAAACCATTGTACTTTATATTTTTTTGAAACAAATCTTAGGGAGGGATAGATTATGTTTCTTATAAGTAAGACAATATTGTCCTCAGTAAACATTGATTCTCTAATTAAAAGTAAAACAAAGAAACATTATAAAAAACTTTCTATTAGGCTTGAATACTTCAGGATGTGTTCCATAACTATAATAATTTTATTTGCTTATTGTTTAAAATAGAATTTTGAAGAATTCCTTGCATACAAAAAAAAAAAACTTTTTCAAAATTAACACAAATTTACTGGTGTGTATCACTACATATATAGGTGTCGCCGAACTCGACCGACTAATTCCCAGGGGTGATAGTTGGCAGCATAAAATATGGGGCAGTAGACTATCTTTAGTCAGTGCAAATCATAATAGCAGTAGAAATCGAGGGGGACGATGAGTCAGAAGAGGGGCCTAATCCAGCGAACGTGGGTATTAGGAGCGCCATGGTAGAGTTGAAGAAACCAGCATGTATGCAAATTTCCCACTTCTCTTTGAGTTGCTTAAGGGAGTACCGCCTAATGTGCACCAGAACGTGCAGTTCATGCATGATGGTGCACCAGCACCTTTTTCGATTGTGGTGCACACTCAACTACATCTATATATCCCGGGAGGTGAATTGGACGCTGTAGACCAATTGCGTGATCTCATCGCTCCTTGGACCTCAATCCTTTGGATTTCATCTTCTGGGGAGCACCTGAAATCGCTTGTATATTAGACGCCAGTGGCTGCAGGGCAAGTTCTCAAAGCACGGATCGTCGTCGCTTCAGCTGACTTCGCCAGCACACCCGATTTGTTTGAACGCGTCTGTGTCGCTGTGCTATGACCTACGATGTTGAACTTCGAACAATTCCTGTGACAATCATTTGCCGTTGTATTTCTGACGTCGAACTGTGATGCAGTGTTCATACTGTAAACATGCTGTACGTCTAATAAATGTATTTCTTGCCTCTAATAGCTCCTTTTAATTCCATTCGACATCACACTTTTCATAAATATTCGTGCGAATTACAACGACTAAACGTGCTTTACGACCCCATGTTCCATGATGATTCTGTCACACTTCTGAATTTGTTGGTCGAATTCAGCAACACCCCTCACATATTGCACTATGTTATTGAGAAAGAGTCTTGAAAATTTAAAGGCATACATAAACCGATTACACGTTTGTTTTTCCGTTTCAAAGCTACACGAAGATTATTTGTGATGGGCGTCATTATTTTGGTTATGTGACAAGGATGACATCTAATTGGAACCCCACTTACTAAACTTCTACCCTACAGCAACGTGAATATTGAGTCTCGACACATTTAACTTATATCAATCTTATTTATCTTTGGTTGACTTCGAACTCGAACTTATTACCCTAGAATGCCGACAATCTTCACAATGGGAAAGTACTTATTAGAAAATTGAGTTATGAAGCAATGTAAACAAAAAATTTAAATGAAATCAGAACTAAGTGTTTGGTCATAAAAATATATATGTAACTGGAAATATTGTTGTCGATTTCCTGTGCACTGTTTACCAAAGGATAAGAAAATATGATTAAGGATAAGGGATATTTTGTTATTCTCATTTTCTTCAAATTCGAAACATGAACGTTGTTTACAGATGAACACGAGAATGTGATTTAGGTTCAAGGAACATTTTGTTGTTATATTTATTACAATTTCAAAGCATTGGACGTTGTGTTTATCGATAGATAGAATAATATGATTAGATTTAGGAGATATTTTATCGTTTTCATCTCCATCCATTACCAAAATTGGTAGTTAAGTAAAGCCTTAAGTGAAAAAATTACCAAAATGAACATACGTATATTATGAATAACTAAAACTTATAAAAATTTTTATATTATCAATAAACTTGTAAACATGTTCTTTTCTCACATTGAAAATGAAAAGAGAAGTTTAGTAAACAGTAAACATTGCTTAAAGTTCACCAAGAATTATTTATTTTAAAATTTAACTATACATAGAAGAGGATTAGAACTAGAAGATTAAAGAGTAATTTTATTTGTATGTTAGATATTTAACCAAACATGCAGCAAGTTCACACTGAAGAGAGGCCAATATCTTCACTGAATGTATTTTTCAGCCAGATATAAAAGTTAATAAAATTTTATCATAATGATTGTTTTTGCTAAGAACTTAATTTAAGAATTCGTAAAAGCTGGAAAAAAACAGAAAAAAAAAACCCATTTAATTAAAGTAAATATTTTTTTTCTTAAAAAGCCATTTATCATTCATGCAACTTGTAAGGAAAAAAACCTATATTTTCATGCATGCATGTTTTAGTAAAGTAATTATTTTACATTTGAGGGTAAATAGTGTACTGTCTTTCAAATTCTAATTTTTTATATTTTTAGTTATTTTTAAGGATTAGTACTTCTTAGAGACTACTGGAAACAAAAATTAATATGGGTTTAAATATCTCATTCTTTATTGTGTTTCAATCAATATGGCCAAACGAGAAAGATAAAAATGTAAACTATACAAATTCTACAAATATTAATTTTGACATATTTAAAAAAAATGACTAGAACTTCTAGATTTAATTCCATATTAGTCTTATAGAGATATTATATGTCTGAAAATATCAACAGATAATTCTAAGACTCCGTCTTTACCAAATTTAGAAAAAAAACACTTCTGGGAATAGAAAACAATTACATCGATAAAAAATGCATTTAAAATTTTTAAATACTTAGATTGTGAGACTGACAGAATTCCAAATACCTTAAAAATGTTATGTATATGAGATCGTAAATTTGGAATTAAACTTCTCACACAGTGGGATGTGACATCAAAATATACAAAAAGAATTTTATACTTTTGTCAATATTTTAAGGCACACTTAGTAACAGTAACGTAAGAAAAAAAACTTTTTTAATAATTTGAAATAAATTTTGTGTATATGACGTTTAATATAATTCAACCCAGCGTTTCTCAAACTCTGGGTGTGGCCCCTAGGGTGGCGTGATAACTCTACCAGGGGGCGCGAGCATACTGAAAAGTTGAAAACAAAAAATTAGTTAAAAAAATTATTAATTTATTGAAAATTAACAAACTAAAACTTTACACTTATAAATATATTTTATAATTAACTTACAAAACTAAGTTAAGCACAGATTTAATGATTACCTGTGACAACATAGACTTGTCATATATAAAATGTTACACAAAAATTAACACTATTGTTAATAATGCATACTGCTTATCTCATTAATCCTTTAACTGCTGATTAAAAACTACGTAATTCGATCCAAAATGCCCCATTTTCCCCGTACGCGTGAGTATGTAATATACGAGGGGGAGGGGGAATAGAAAAGGAATAAGTAAGCAAATACTTTGAAATAAGTAAATCCTTCGCAAACACTGCCAAGGCCTTTTGTTGCATTCCAAAGCCTTTAGAATAGTTTTATGAATAGCAGTGCACAGAAAAGATCGTACTTCGGAAATACGTATATATACGTACGGGGCAATTAACGCTTTGGCTGAGCAAGACGTTTATATACGCCGGTGGAACTTAAGAGTTTAAAGTCGCATTGTAGCTTTAACATCGAAGTGTAGTATTATTGAATGTAATACATTGTTATTGCATGGAGGGGGCCTAATGAAAATTATGATTGAACATTAGGCCACAAATATTGAAAGTTTGAGAAGCACTGATTTAAACCCCTTAATTGCCGCGGGTGTGTATACACGTCCCTCTGAGCTGGTGCTTTTAGTGGCCCGGACGTGTATACTCGTCCTTCCAAAGGAGAATTTTTGTGTATTGTGTTAAAACTAGTCCCACTGCTTTGGAATACAATAAAATGATGTTGACAGTGCTTCTAATTTAATTATTTCGGAGAAAAAGTGGGGAAGGGATTTGAAAGGGTAACGAAGAAATTTAGAGTTGAGCAGTTTTTCGTGTTTTTTCGTTAGAGTGTGTTCTTTTCTATTCTTCATTTGCTGTCACTTTTGCTTACCGTGTGTAATAGTTTTTAATTTTTTGTATGAATGCACTGAATATGATACTGGTTTATGTGTTCGACCATATTTCAGGATATATCACAGAACAGGTAAGTTATACTTTATTTTTTATTATATTGTAACACTAGAGGTTGAATCTTTCATTTTCATTTTATTATTTTATCCTTTTCTTTTCTTTCTTTTTTAGAGAAAGTAAACAATTTGTAGGTGAAAAAACATGTATTTTCTTCCCCTCCTCCAACAAAGCGCACCTGTAGAAAAAACGGTGGCACTGTGGGGAGGGGGTGAATTTCATATTTTTTCCAAAGCAGTTAAAGGGTTAGCACATTCAACGAAAGGAAAATATACCGACTTAGTTTAAAGAAAACATAAGACGGCGGTTGGCAACTTCTAAGATATGTCACCAAGTTTACGAAAACTATAATTGCATGAAATAATTGGTAAGGCTTTCCAGAACATATATGTTACCGTGCTAAAAATATCGTCAACGTTGCTGTGTACTTAATATTTTACTTTAGCCAAGCATACTTTAAGGCAAATTATCTATAGTGCTGCAATTCTCTTACCAATGTTTTCATAATGTTATCGATATCAGTGATGCTTAAGCAAAATGAGGAAATCTCGTTAATATTTCATAAATCGTTCTTCCGTACTGAAAGATGGCTGATTGAAATAACAAAGCTTTCATAAACAATGGGAATTTGGATGTTAAATATTTTGTTCTAAGAGTAAACTTTCCAACCACCTGGTTTCAAATATATAATTGTTATATCTGTGAAACTCATTATATTGAATTTACATACGAAGATATATTCATTTATTTTAAAAACATTATTTATGCAATTTCTTATCTTTTAACTCTGTAAATTTATCCATACATTAAAATAACAGGTTGAATCCTATTTTAATGCGCTTCTTTATCTATCGCCAACTTGGCATAGTTTTGACCAATGGAAGAAACCGAGCCCTTGCCACGTTTTTGTACCATTTTTTCTCCCCGGAAAAGGATTTTATAGAATAATTTGAAAAAAAAATACGGTTTATCAATAAGCTTCATTATATTAAGGACATTTAACTACTTCAATTAGTACTTACGTATTATCGCAACCTATTGACGACATTATATGAAATGAAGCACCTGGTTGGCAATTCAGCGTGTACGACACATAGGAAATAAAGGTTGCCAACTTGGCGAGTTATTAATACAGTTGGCGAATGTTGCGATAATACTTAAGTACCCCTCAGTTTATAATACTTCATAATTATTTCTTTATTTTGGATTTTACAACTTCGTGGAATTTGTATTATAGCAATCCACATAATTTCTATATAAAACTATTGCATCCTGATACGCATCGGTATTTTTCATGAAGTAAAATAAAATGCAAATATATTAATTTTAAAATTTAATAAAAAAAATATCAGTTCCAAATGTAGAAAATACGGGTAAATGCTATTATTTACTATCCGAATAAATTAAAGTTTTTTTTTAAAAAAAAACAATATTATTTTATTGTTGACATAAAATAAAGCATGAACAATAACAGAATACAAATTGTGTGGATTAATGATAAACTTCAAAACACTGGATATAGCGTAAATTTTGACGAATATGGAAATAATTTAATTTGAGAAGAAAACATACCTTTAAAATGATGTAATTTTAATAATACCTAAATAAAAACAATAATATTTAATTGAAAATCTGTCTAAATGGGTAAAAATAAATTGCTTTAATATGAGTATTTTTCAAACAATCATAATTGTTCATTGAATAGGAAATGAGATATGGCAAATGAAAAAAATGTTAGTTCTTTATTTTAAAAAAATTAAAACAATCTTCGTTATTAGATAATTTAAGTATGTTGACATGATAAACATGACAATAAAAGAGATATTAAAATAATTAAACGTCTTTGTCAAATGGAGTTTTATTTCCTTTTTTATTTGTCAATGCATTTGATGCATATTTGGATTAAAATTAATTTTGCCGTGTTTATTAAAATAATTTAATAGAAGAATAAAATAAATATCAGTATTTTTTGCTCATATTTTGGGGACATAACTAAGGAATACTTTTTATCGTATTAAAGAACAGCATCACAAGATTGGTTTTAACGGCATCTCTTCTGGTATGTTTTAATATGGAAACTGCAGTCTTTGGGTATTTTTTTATTGAGAACATTTATAACCTCGCGCACCACAAAGTATCACACTGGAGCTTACATAGAAGTAGGCGTGAAGCACACATCACAAAGAACAGAAGGATTACAACACAAACATTCATGCTTTACCCGGGATTCGAACCCAGACCCTACGACACCGTAGTCAGCGTTACTAACCACTATACCGAATGGGCGACTAGTCTTTGGATATTGTGACTGAAAAGATAATTTGCACGTCAAGAGCTAAATACTATTCAATAATGCTAAGTATGTGGGAGTGACCTTGACAATAAACGTGTTTTGTGAAGACACCAAAATCGGTGGGAAAAAAAAGGCCTAAAGTGAATCCAGAAGACGCAAGGTTAATTATTTGAAGAGATATTTCCGGAAACTTCCAGAATAATTTCACAACCTATAAAAGGCCGATGAAGAAAAAGTATTGAAAATAAACATCTGACAGCGATTGTGCGTTCCACTCTGCTTTACCCGAAGTTGTGACTCTGGATTTGAATTCCTTTGTTCAATTATTGTGTTTTTTTTTAATCTGGGCTCTCTTGGAATTATACTTATTGTTTCCTGTTGAAAGAAACAAATAACATGCAAGTATAATAATTTTGAGCATACAAGTATACTTCTATTTTACACAATCAATTTGTAACTACAAAAAAGTCCCATAATAAAACCTGTCTTTATTTGCTAGGGGCCTTCCCTGCATTTGAAAAATTATTCACTATATAACAATAGGATTTTAAATATGAAAAAATAAAAAAAATTACAATAGCAAGCAAAAAGTGTAGTATGGCTTTAATGCATTCTTACACTTTTACGCATTATGAGATTTCTGGAACTATTAACCTACAGATCTCAAATTTCGTAGGGACTAAGTTCGAATGCCGGAGAAGACATGAACGTTTGTAAATGTATAGTGCCATCATGGGGTGAGGGGTACTCTAAATAGCCGTCAAGCCGCAAGTCCTCTCGCTAGGTTGGTGGAAGAGGAAGAGAGGTGGGATTTCTCTGACCACCCCCAGAGTGTTCTCCTTCTAAATTGGGGTGGAATCGTGCCAAATCGTACTGTCACCTGCATGGTGCTCAAAGCTACGGCTAACGACAAGCGTCACTTAGCATTAACGACAGGCGTGACATTAGTAACAACAACACTTCAAATTTGGTAAGCATGTTTCTCTTGTTGAGAGAAATCCTCTAAGAACAGGTTTTACGGAAATCGACTCCCACAATGGGTTAAGGGAGTTTGAGATAAAAAGAATTCAGTATTTGAGCTATTAGACCTACAGACAAATTTGGAAATCATGTTTCTTTTGTTGAGTAGAAAACCGCTTGAGGTCTTGGGGAAATCGATTCTGGTGTCAGGATCGATACGGGAGAGTAAAAATCATTATAATTCCGTTTTAAAAATTCCAATCAATTTTTTTTTTGTGTTATTTTTTGCGTTGTAAGAATATTTTTCAATACAATTGAAAGCTTAATGATAAGACTTAAGTTATAAATCATTTTAAGAACATTGTATATGGACATACAACGTAATTAAATACGCAAAGAAGCGGACAGCTTACAAGTATATATATACAAAACAGAATTTTAATTTACGTAATAACACAGTTAAATAAAATTTCTCTCTTGCTTCAATTTCTAACCTAAGTCTTAGGACAAACCAATTTTATTTTTAGGAACTCAATACGTTAAAGGAAGCGGGGTCTTTTAAGGCGCTCTGTTCGAGCTTACGTTACTCCAAAGCTCTTGAAACCTCGCTTCACTACACTTCAAAGGACAGACACATTCGAAAGAGAATATTTCATGGGATATCGGGAAACACACCCATTTAACTTCCGTTTTTGATTCTCATTTCATTTACCTTGCAGTATTCGGAAGAGAGGTGTTTTTCTATTTGTTGACGGATGAAAACAGAGTCAATAAATTCCGTTTCGCTCGGATGGTAAGATTGATTCTGGATTTCAGTTCCGTCTCAAGGAAAAAGTAAATATTTAGAACGATATAAAAAAAAAATATTCTACTTCCCACAAAGGAATTTCAGTCTTTCAGAATTTGAAATTACTTTCATGAATATGACAAAGAATGTACATTTATAATCTTTCTTCTACATTGCATATTTTTAGAGATATATTGCGTGTTGGAAAAGTATGATTACACTTTCAAATATTAATTGTTAAAAAAGAAGATATTTACTCACGGTTATTTTTTCCTTGAAACTGTTTTAAATGCTTAAACACGTTTCAATGGCATTTAGTGCGTAAACATCGAATCTATATGAGATTTTGCACATTCTATGCACTGCGGATCAACAATTAAATCCTACTTAATTTTGGGATTTTCCTTTCATGTGTCACTGATTAAATATTGATAAACAATTTTTTTCACGTATTCTACCAAGAAAAAGTCGATAGGTGTTACGTCTAGAGATCCAGGTGGCCATATTGTTGGCCTTGCTTCTTCTTTACATCGACGCAGGAGCTTTTTATCATTCGAACTCCACTGCAGTGTGTCATTTGTGTCGTGGTAGGTCGTGGTGAGGTTTGGCATCATTTTCAAGTTCCTGATTTAAATTCCATAAGTCGTGCTAAAACTTGCGCTTTTCTTACAGCAAAGCCACTTTAGAACGAGAATTGCTGAAAAACGCAGACGTTGTGCTATCTAGTTTGCATTTCATTAACAGAAACTTTAAACTTTTCTTCGTGCAACATAAAGAAACCATAAGTGAAAATCTTTTTTTACTTTTTGTTGATTTTTGAAAGTGTAGTTATACTTTTCAGACAACCTGTATTAGTATACCCAATACATTATTAATATGTTGTTACGTTTTGGTTTCGTTGTACGTATACGGCAATCTGGTTCTAAAAATAGATGCAAAACAAGAAATAAGAAACATGTAATCTCAGTTATATAAATATACTAAATTTTACATAAGTTACACATTATTTTAAATCAGTTCATTGAATGAAAAAAAGAAGAAAAAAAGAATTCAACAAATAGTAAATAAAAATTCCATTAAAAAAACATCAATATTCTAATATAAGAAGATTGCAAAAACGGAAAATTCAAGAGTACACGTATTAAAAATAACATACTAATTATAAATTTAAGGAAGAAATTTATATATATATATATATATATATAATATATATATATATACTATATTTAAAAAAAAACAAGTATTATAAAAATTATCTTTTAAGTCAATTCCTACTTTGATCAACAAAGAAAAATTTTATTTTAGCTACTTTTTATTAAATAGTTACAATTATTATAAATATGTATATACAGAAACAAGTGGTAATCACAACATTAAGTGGTAATTAATTTTTATTAATTATCATTAAAGTATCGTATTGTCATCCAAAACAATCGTGTATATAAAATTTCAGTTGAAACAAATGCTTTAAAACGTGAAAAAAAAAATTTTCAAATTTTGACACAAGTCACCAAAAATAATGCCAACGTGGCTGTAGTATTTGTAATTCTTTAAATAATTAATTTTAAACAATTAATTTTTATTAATTATAATTAAATTTTTGTATTGTCATCCAAAATAATCATGTATATAAAATTTCAGCTCAATGGAGCGCTTTAAAATGTATTTTATTAACGATTTAAAATTCCACCAAGATAAATAAATAAATAAATATATAGAGAGTGTGAGCTAATAGTAGGAATCGAATAATGAATATTTATTTCATTTATTTATTCGAAATTTTTTAACTACCGAAAAAACTTCTTAAACTGAAGGTTCTTATCTCTCTCTACAAGTTTATTGAAAATGTATTTATATATTAATCTTCGCAAGGGTATATAAAATAACTGTTATAAAATTCCCATGGGATTAAAAAAAACTAAGAAAGCAATTCTCACAATTGTTGAACCATTATATAATTCATAATAAAATTCTGTTATCTCCACATTTTTAAAGATTTTTGTTTACCAAAAATGCTTAGAATATATAATTTATAAGACCACGAGAAATTCAAAAAGTTTATTCGGTGGGAAAAGTTTTCTTGTGTTTGATCATTTTGTATAGCTTGATAAATGACAATGTCCGAAAAACGATTTCGTATTGTTGCATATAGAATGAGTTATTTACGTCCCCGTTCTTATGATAAGTTACCCTATATTTCAAGATATATATCTTTTTATATTTACATTTTTGGTGCATCCTTAAAATATTGTTTAGCATTTGTTTCTAGAAGCTTTTAAAAGTTACGAAAATCTCTTAAATTTTCTTATCTCCTAAAGTTATTTATCCAGAATTCGAAATTAAATTGCAAACGAAAAAAAAAATCTTAAATGTAACGCAATTAAAGCTTTTAAAAAACCATTGCTGTGAGAACAAAGAAAATAATTAAAACTGGTTTACAAATAATTAAAGGAACAGGAAAAGCGATCCTCTCCCCAGTATCACTGTCTTTCACACAGGCGAGCGTAGTTATGCGGTATTGGCGAAAAAGTAAATCTGTAAATAAGTAAATCCTTTACTTACTCCATCAAGATCATTTTATTGTATTCAATAGTCTTCGGAATAGTTTTACTAACAACAGTGTGTGTAGTGCAAAAATCGCACTTTGGAAAAGCGTATATATACGAAAGGGATGATTGACACAACGGTTGTGCGAAGCGTATATGGCAGCGGTAACCTAGTGGTCAAGGTATCGGATCAAGGCTGGCTCTCTCTCTCTCATGAGTTTGATTTCAGTACCACTGAAGACCCACCGTGTAGGGGAGCGATGCATGTTAATGCATCTGTCGAGAGCTCAAACGTCCTCCCGTTGGTGTGGTGCGGTAGTTAGGAGAGGGGGTGCCAGCTCGTCGTCTTCATCACTTGACCATGGCTCAAAAATACGAGGTGCTTCGCCAAAAGCCCTCGTGTAGCTGAACAGTTTGACGTTAATATTCACTTACTCAATCGCGAGGCGTATAAATATGCCCGGGGAGGTTAAGAAGTTAATATAATAATGAATATGCAATAAAGAGGAAAAAAATATAAAAATAGGGTGAGTGAGATCTTATTAAAGTCGCACTATTAAGCAACACGAGGGCTATTGGTGACGGACCTCGTAGATTTGAGACTTGGTCAAGTGGCGAGCTCGATATCTGAGCTGGCACCAATTCCTAAGACTTTTACACCACGCCATTGGGAGAACTTTGACCCTCGACAGATTTAGCATGCATTAACCTCTGTATACCACGTTTTCAATGACACTATGGTTCGAACTCCTGATATGCCGGCCACGAGTTCACAACGACCATAACCACTAGAATATCGCGATCATATGATAAATTAGGTTGAAGATATAACTGATTTGATTGAAATAATGAATAATTAACGGAGAAAAATAGCCCTCCTCCACAAAGTCGGGTTCTGAGACCCAAGCCAGATCTTGCAAAGGATTGCGAAACTGTAGCCTTTGCCCCCCCCGCCCCTCATGCAATGGGAGGTGTAAGTTAGGCTACTACTACTACAAAAGAACTACTTTCAAAAAACTCCTAACTCTTTCTTTAAAATCAAGTCAAGTGATAAAACAACACGCATGGCTTAACAATATCCTGTTCTGACTTCCATCGCACACTATTGAAATACTTCAAGGTCATCAATAGCCATGCGCAATAACCCCAACATTCTTCTAGATATATTCTTTATGAAACTAAATCAGAAATCCATAGAACATCACTTACTGTAATGTACATCACTTTAACCACCTGACAGACTCGGAGGATAGAATATCGACGGTTGAAAGTTTAGAATTATAAAGGAATAACACCCACGATATAAAGAGAAATGTTACTAAAGTAAGACAGCACATAAATGGCATAGAAATGTCTGAAAATGTGATGGTTAAGGTAAATGTAACAATAGTGTCTATCACGACTAGAAATGATACACATCTGTAAAGTCTAGAGCTTACTTTGTTTAATCCGGTTGATTAAAGATTTATCATTTCTAGATGACCGCCTTGCTGACGAGGCGGCCCATAATGCAAATGCAAACAGAGCAGAGGAGGATCAAAAGCCTAGCATTCGAAAGGAATCCATATAAGCAAATTTAAATCAGATGTATTTCGAGTTGATACTTTTCAAGTGGTGGTATTATAAATTTGATACATACGTAACATGCTCAGAATACACATTTGTTATTGAAAGCAAGGAATAAATTCTTGTCTCTATGTTTATTTGAATTGTATATAATTAATAAGTATTTATAATTTACGTTATATTGATAATCGAGTAAACACATATGAAATGAAATAAAATATCACAAGTCGCTTTGAAAATTGCGACTTAGTTCTGTTTCAATTTTTTTCTCTATATTCTATTTTTATATATTCTATTTTTTTCTAATCGTAAAAGCGAATGATAGTAATAATGAATTATGTTTTTTGCTCAGTGATTCTGCTTAAATATATATATATATATATATATATATATATTCAATATTCAGAAATACCCAATTAATTTTATTAATAGTTATATGAATAAAGCTATTCAAAATAGTTAGGATTAAAATTCTGAGATTGATAATAGTTTATCACTATAAACAAATATTTCATAGTTATAGTTATCTCCACATAATCTCATATTAGATGAAATTACTTATATTATTATTTTATTCATATTTACTCTAGTGTTATTAAAGTTATGCTATAATTTGCAACTCTTATTAATTTTTATTTCCATTCTTTTTATACTTTTGTTAAGTGCTACATTTCAGCCCTTCACTTGATTTAACACTGTATTAGGGTCTAGAATCTGGCAATAACTTATTTATTGCACTCAGATTTAGCGCGGGCTTTGCATTTGTAAGTGCAATTTTTAGGTAAGTTATCTCTATCTTATAATGGATTTAGATATTCCTATCCATTATTTCCTATTGGTTTTTGCTCAGTGTTATTTACAAAAAAGGGGAAAGGTTGGCTGGCCAAAAACCATGTTCAACCCCATTTTTATATAAATTACTTTATATAATAGCTGTCCTAAGTCAGTAATGTTAATAACACTGCAGCATCCATTTTATAATTTTTAATCTCGATTACTCATATGTCCTTCATTATGTGGTTTTCCTACTGTCTATGTGTCTTTCGAATGTTATTGTTTGGATGTTATATCTTGTTTGTAGAGAATTAGCCTATATATATATATATGATTATCCCCAGCCCTGTATGTGTCAGTTGGGATAACTGAACCAGGACAACTGAACCCACCTCCCTCATAAGTACTTTGATTTCTACTTCGGCGGACATACTGACAACACGTGGACAAACGACTCACTGGGTCCTGATCGACTCTTGTAATGATACTCATCTTTTGTAAAGGCTTGGGATACAGAATGATTTGCTGAATATTGGAATAAACTATGAAATGATATGATAAACTGCTGTATTTAACATTTTTCCTGTCAATCTTTAAGAATTACTCCAAGTCATGATATATATATATATATATATATATATATATATGCATAATTTTTTTTCTCTCCACTTCAAATTTAATGAAAAGTATATTGTTGAAAATTTGAAGTAAATGTTATCATTGATTTAATTTTCCTTTTTTTTTCTTACACAGAAAGCAATTTAAGACACTGTTTAATTTATTGGATTAAAAAAAGATTTCGAACGTATTCTTATTATATTTGTTAAGAATGTTTTCGTCATTAGAAATTTTAAAGTCTGTACAAATTTTAAATAATTTAGAATAGACAGTTTTTTCTGCATAGGTGACAAAGGAGGTAATTTCCGGTTCGAAACTTAGATTTAGCTGAAAATTTCCGGTTTTGCTAAATAGTTAACGATTGTAGATTTTTTTCTTAATTGAATCTAAGAAATCAAGCAGGCGCTCAAGCTAAAAATATCTTGCTTTTTCACCAATGCCTAATTTTTTTCTCAGATATTGCTGTCTAACGCTCTGTACATGAAAAATGAGCAAAAATATGGCTAATTACTTTTTTATTGCCAAGAAAGTTTAAGTATCAGATTAGAATTAAAAAGAAATGTGCAAATAAAATCGAAGAGCTTGCATCTGAATCTTCATATAAACAATTCTAAAGACTGAATATGTGATTTAAAATTTTTTACTATAATTAAATATTTATTTATAATTGTTTTTCATGTAACAACTGATTAAGCTTAAAGCAAATAGTACTACTGAATTTGAGTATGAAATTTGAATTAATGCTCTATTAATTATATTAATGTTACAAATTTTAAAGGGTAACATGTGGTATACTTACATTCACCGAAGATAATTTAAATGCTGTTTGTTTTTAGAAGATTTTAGCACTTGTGAGTTATTTCAGGATCTAGATTAATAGCTATTATTTGTTATCAAATCATTAGATAGGTAATAAGCAGAGCATACATATGTAATTTTATATATTCTCATGGCTTGATTATCTTTCATTTTAATTTAATATTTAAAAACTGATTTCATGTTTTAATTCGTGATCAAATAGTTAGAATAATTAATTCACAATTTTTTTAAATAAGATTAATTCTTCAATTCCTGCTATTAGTTTTCACACACACACACACTCTCTCTCTCTCTGTATATATATATATATATATATATATATATATATATAAATAAAATTTTTTCAACCCTTTAATAAAAAAAATTTTTCCCCCCCTCAAGATCAATTTTTTTTATATTACTTGTTTTATTAATTATATGTTCTTTATACAGAATTTAAACTATTTTTATGAATATAAAAATATAACTTTTGTGTTAACTTGTTTCTGTTACTGCTACTTTTTATATACTTTTCAGTTAATAAGTTTGCAATTCTAAAAATTTAAGGGTGTATTTAACATACACATAACATCAAAGTCTTACAAAGTATATTAAGGCCCGGATAAAGTACTAAGTACATTTAGAACTAAATAAATGCTTATGAAAATTGTCAAATTCAGTGCATAGAACAGAATGAAAATATAATTATAAATGTAAGCATAATTTTTTATTTAGAACATTAAGATTCCATAAAAGGAACCACATCAAAATCGATTTCGATTCAAAAAATCTATTTCTCTGTAGCTAATTATTTTCAGTTCTCTCTATCCATCTTCACTTCTTAATTCAATTCCTACCCACCCCACACAAACCCCAAACTCACACTTTCTATATATTTTTTTTATTTTTTTTATCTTGGGGGAAATTTTTCAAAAACCCAAAAGGGTTTAAAAAAGCCTCGTGTATGGGGCAAAATTTTCTATACACGATTTTTTTGGGAATGACAATACGGTATTTTTAATGATAATTTAAAAAATGAATTACCTTTTTAATGTTGTTTTCCCTGTAATATACATATACATATTTATTTTAAATTTTAACCTATTTAATAAAAAGTAGCTAAACTAAAATTTTTTTTTTTGTTGACCCAAATTAGGAATTGACTTAAAAAAAAATTTTTTTTTACTACTTGTTGGATTAAAAAACCAAAACATTTTTTAGGGAAAGAAAAAAAATCAGTAAAAGCTTTCAACTTATACTTTTAGTTATGTAAGAATTCATTCTCTCCCCTTTCCCTTTTAAACATTATTTCGTTATTAAAAGATTTAATAATCTCTATTTGATAAAATTTTGGTCATTCTTAATGACCTCCTACCGAGACATTAAAAGGATTAAAATTTTCCTTACGACATAACTTTCATTTACTTTGTAAGCTAATGGACTTTTTGACTTATCTGTCAGAAAGCATTTTCATCCATCAAAATTTATCTAAGAATAAGTAAACTTTCCATAATTACTTAAAGATTTTGAAAAAGGAATTTGAAGGTTACATTTTCTTTTTAGATAAATGTAGTAAGATAAATTTTTCTACAAAATGAATATTTAGTCTGGGCTTAAATATATCGTAATTGAATGTATAAAATGTAATATTTTTTAGTTTGATTAATTAAAACCTTTTCTGTTTTAAAAGTGTTTGGATATCTTATTGATGAAGAAACACACATTTTTAATGTAGTATACAAAAACTTCAAGCAATAAATAATATAGCAATGCTTATCAAATTTTCAATGTTTGCGCCCCAATTTTTAATCATTATCTTCATCTCGCTCTCCCCATATAATAATAATTTACTGAATTCGACAATAATGTACTTTGACGCTAAAGCTACAATACGGCTTTAATTACAAACTGTACAAATTATCGACATGTCTTAAATTTTCCATATGGTTAACCAATGGGATCATTAGGAATTATTAAATTTGTTTTTAACTTAATATTGATGAATTAAGGATCAAATATACTTTACAAATGATATATTTACAATATATTTTTTGGAAATGTAAATTTTTTTACTTAGAATGTATTTTGTTCTTTTTCCCCTTTCATAAATTAATTTTTTAAAATCTTGTATTTTTGACTTTTTTTTCTCGCCCTCCTGGGCCCCCCCACAGTTTGAGAAACGCTGTACTATTTTTAAAAATGTTTCCTTTCATCACACTAAAACAAAAAGTTTGTCAATGCCCTAGAAACTTTAAACCATATTTAAGTGACGAGGACGGCACCTGAGCTGACTCCTCCTCTTTGAACTTTGAATTTCCGAACCACGTCAACTTGAGTACTTTGAGCAACGACATATTTAAGATGCATCAGCCCTTCTACACGACAGGTGTTCTATCGCACTAGGGCTCGAACTTATGACATGCGGCTCACAAATTAATGACCATGACCTCTAGCCACAACGGTTAAATTAATTTGACAGTAATAACTTCTTTACAATCAATTAGTCATAACTTACGTTTAAACAAAAATTCACGTATGCTTGTAAATAAATCTTTTAAAAATTAATAAATGCAGAAAATACTAATAAGATCCCGAAGATATAATGATATATGTATTCACGAGGGTGTTTTTAATCTAATCGGACCCTCTATATAAAAGTCCTGAAACCCCGAAAAAAATTCGTTTTTGGAAAATTCGTTATATAGAGGTTTAAACCCTTTTTAAAATTTTTATAAACCACATAAAATAAATTTTAAAATTTAAATTATGTATTAAAAAAAGTATTTATTCACCCTTTTTTTTAAATTAGTATATATTTTATATACCTTACCCATAAAAAAAAAGAAGCGTACATTGTTTTGTAACAAGAACACAGGGACACTGGACAACTCCATTGAGGGTGAAAGGAGATATTGAAGATGTTTCTAGGGAACTGGACAATGAGGTTTAAAGGTTGCACATCTTGGATGAAACGTTCAGAAACCTATTGCTCTAAGCGAGTTAGGATTTAATTAAAACATTTAAGGATTTATGAACACCATAAAATGTGTTAAAGAGAGAATAACTTGGAAAGTTCAGAAATACTTTAAAAACAGCGAAAAAAAATTGAAACACCAAAGAAAAAGTTCTTGTATAGAAAATGCACTTCGCTATAGAGAAGTTATTTTACGAAGAAAATCGTGAAATGTTCAAGGTTCCTAGAAAAAGTAAGCTATATAGGAAAATTAGCAATATAGAGGTTCGACTGTCGTTGTAATGGAAATATGTGGATCTTCATTGGTTGGTATGGCCCTTAGACGACATTGTTTGTTCCTTCTGTTTACGGATATAGTATTTATTGTTAAGATATGTGACTACATTGAGAGCACTTTTTTGAGGTATATAAATTTTCAACTAAATAAACACTTTTTTATTTGAAATGGAACATAAAACTAGGAATTCAAGTTCAATTTCCACAAAATTAAAAATAATTTTGGATATATTGGGAATTTTGATTGAAATTTTAATGAAAAATTGCAGTTACGGTAAGCCTTGTATTGAAAATTCTAATTAGTATATTCGAATAATATTTATACAGTACACAAATAATATCCTTATCTGAGTTTAGAGCTATAAGATTTGTAATACTTCTGAAATTGTTTTGATTTATGTCATTTTTTATGCAAGAACTCAATTTTTTACAGAAAACTAATGTTATTTTCTCACAAGTGCAATAAAATGCATAAATATACACACAAAAATTAGATTGCAGACCAGATTGGAGATAAAACTAAATAAAACATTTTCGGAAAATTTCAATTCAATATCTTAAAAATAAATTCGATAGTGAACTTTACCGTGAAGCAAAAAATTGAAAAACATAGTTTACCAGAAAAGGCATTTAAAGATTTTAATGCAGTCTATTAACTGTACATTTTTTAAACTTATCATATTTATAGGTCAAGATCTCTTTAGCTTCATGCTTAACTAATTCGGAATTTTTTTTAACCTTTTGCTGTTTTCTGGGGAGTTTTATAGACAATAACAATTGTCGTTTTTAGTGAACTTGATGAAAAATTTGCAGTAGCACAAAATTTTAATAAATGTATTCAAATAATATTTATTTATACAATACGTGAATAACATCTTTATATGTGTTAGGAATTAAAAGATTTGTAATACTTTTGAAAGTTTTTTAAATACGCTAAATTTTATGCAAAAACACGATTTTTTAAAAAAATAATGATTATTTTTTCGTAAAAAAAGTAATAAAGTACCTAAATATATACACAGAGATTATATTTTGATTCATAACACAGATAGAACTAAATAAAACATGTTCTGAAACTTTCAATTCAATATCATAAAAATATTTTGTGTAGGGATCCACTCCTGGTTTCGTAAACTCCATTTCCGGTTCACTAATTATGTTATAACTTTGCTTCTAAATGTCGTAGAAATAAAAATAGAGTGTCTTGGAATCTTAAATGTGTGGGCTATAAAATAAAAACACGTAAAAGAAATTTCGAAAATTTTCACCAAAACGGTGAACTTAGGGTAGCCACATACCTTCTGTCGGCCGAAATTGCACAAAACGTTGGGAATTACGTTGATGTCCCTAACAATCTGCAATCATGACTGTCCTATCTCAATTTTCCCAATGATTCACCACCCAAATGATTTTGATTATTTATTGTAACTGTGTTTTCTTTCGAGTTTTGCTGAATGTTATGAAAACATCTTTAGAAGTCGTCGTAGTGTGGGAATGAATGAAGCTCAAGCTCTTGCGATTACAATATATATATATATTAAATGTACAGCTCACATACCTGCGTAGCTTATATAATAAGAACTGCAATTTTGAATATTTACTAGACTCATTAGTTTTACCTTCTAAGAATATCAACTAAATGTGGAAATTTTCCTCATTTTGTAAAATTTTCTAGTCTCAAATCGATGACTACAACAAGTAAATATTAGCATGAAGAAATAAAGACAAATATCAGTATGTAAAAATCACAGGAAAACATTCAGATGAGCAAAGTTATCATAAGAATCAAGGCTATCTGTTTGGGCCTTTTATCCTTACTCAAATCTTTTAATGGTACATGCATTCTGAGTTTCACAAGGTTCGACAAA
This sequence comes from Trichonephila inaurata madagascariensis, assembly GCA_019973955.1. Classification (NCBI taxonomy): domain Eukaryota; kingdom Metazoa; phylum Arthropoda; class Arachnida; order Araneae; family Nephilidae; genus Trichonephila; species Trichonephila inaurata. Next base: position 11,150 of record BMAV01008882.1, on the reverse strand, counting down.
AAGGATGTTTTATTAGAAATACATACTGCATATTTATGAAATTATTAGAATACACATGACATCGACAGTAAAATCCATTTAGTTCATAAATTTAACATGTATTATAATATGCCTACCAAACAGAAGAACACCCACGTTAAACCAGGATTCTTGCATTTAAACACGTACTAAACAGCCTAATTTGAATTTTTAATGAGATTCTGCAAAAGCTTTGGACATTGCACAAGGTGGTATGACAAGGCACAAAGGCGTTGCCTTATGATTTATTAAAATTTACCCTCCATCTTAAAAGCCGTCACTACCAGAATGCAAGCGACGTAAAAACAAAAGACCTCCCGTATGCCAACCTGACAAAGACTTCGCTTTCAGGTTTAAATTTCTTACTAGAGGGGAAACAACCTCCTGGTCCCCAAAGACTATTTACAGTCGCATGAATAAAACATTAAACATTCCTTCAACGCGAGCTAAAAGCGTTCCTTTGCAGACATTTTTATTTGGTTCTTTTCTTCTTCTGCATTTATTGTTCCAAGAAACATTTGGCTCAGACATCACAAACACCCGATCGCCAATCTCTCGCCAAATATGACGCCAAAAAGCACGCTTATTATTCTATTATGATAATCCGAGATTTTTCAAGCCGCGGTAAACATACTCCTATATTTGGAAAAGAGAATTACGTATTTTATTTAATTACTTTATTTAATTATTTTGAACTTAAAAACTTAATTTCGTCCACTTGTTGATTTTCTTTAGCTGCGCACTCATGCCATTTAAAATTCATTTTTCCTTTACACATTTTACTTAAATGTGTATTTTTTGTGGAAATTGTTATAAACTTTCTGAACCACACAAAAAAAAAAAAAAGAAAAGAAAAATTTTCTTAGGAATTTTTTTTTAAAAAAAAAGTTAGGTTTTTGAACATGTTTTCCATTTTAATTTCCGATTCTTTGATATTTGTTTACATTTTCTGATCAACCTTACGAGTTAAAGCATTAGGCGTAGTAAGTGAGTGCGTGAATATTAACTACACGCACAATACTCAGCTGCAAGAGGACTTTTGTCGACTGACCTCGTAATTTTGAAGCCTGGTCAAGTGAAGAGGATGACACCTGAGCGGGCACCCCCTTTCATAACTTTCACGCCACATCAACGGGAAGACGTTTTAGCCTCGACACACTAAAGCTGCATTCACACCAAGGCTACCAGCGTCGAGCGTCGAGCCAATCATCTCGGGCGAAATGTAGTCTCTGATTGGCTAAACGCTCAACGCTCAACACCGACAGTCTTGATGTGAATTCAGCTTTAGTGAGCATCAGCCCCTCTGCTTGGGCGGGTCTTTAGAGCTACAAGGCTCGAACTTATGACACGCTAACCACAAGTCCGTTGCCGCGGCCATTAACGTGGCAGCTAGTAAACACGATATCTGACGAAAAATAATCAGTCACCAAATAATAATAATAATAAATAAACAAGATGGTGGTGTCCGGGCGCATACGATATCTGTTTCAAAAAGTTTTGTTCGGAAATATGGTTTACTCTAGTTTTCCAAATGATATTTATGCCGCCCATCCTGTATGGCGGATTTGACTCTCGGGTTGTAACCGAGTGGGTTCGGGTTCGAGCCCCGAGTAAGGCATGGTTGTATTTTCTTAGGGAAAAGATGTCGGACTTTCGCCGTAATGGATTCCCGTCTAGAAAGGAAAGCAGCGCACCCCTTCTGTTATATGCTGGGATCCTTATGTGTAATAACTGTGTACATTCTTCTGTTAATATTGTATGCTTTCTGTCTTCACTTGTATTTCATATGTATCCTAGGATAAAAACGCACGACAACAACAACAAATGGTATTTATGAGTATAAACGTAAAAAAAAGACACATCAGTTTTGCTGATTCCGAAGGCCCTAATGCAGTGCCTCTCCAACTTTCAATATTTGCAACCCAATTTTCGATCATAGCTTTCATCACCCCTCCCCCACTCCCTCATACAATAACAATGTATTGAATTACAATAATAATGTACTTTGACGATAAAACTAAAATTTGACCTAAATTATAATATCATACAAATTATCATGCTAATTATTAAAATTTGTATATGATGCTTTTCAGTAATAGATATTTTTAAGTAAGTTACTTTTATGTAATGGATATTTTAAGTAAGTTATATATATATATATACTTTTTAAGTGATAGAATAAGCTGTATGTGTTACTTTTCCTTTCATAACTTAAAACTAGAAAAATAATTTTTAATTAAATTAAATGTTTATTTCGTCAAACACTCATATAGATTTCAGCCAAGTATAGAAATAGAATTTAGTGGGTCAGAGTTTCTAATATTAATATTTCTATATATATATATATATATATATATATATATTTATATATATATATATATATATATATATATTATATATATATATATATATATATATATATATATATATATATATATATATATATATATATATATATTTATATTCTATATTTCTAATCCTTTTTTAAAAACTTTGCTTTGCAAAACAAGTCCATGGGAGTAAATAGTAAATAGTAAACTTGTTCTTAATTTTGTATTAACTAGTGGTTCCGACAGACATTGTCCTGTACTCACGTCTTGAATTTAAAATTGCAAAATTTTTTGAATAAGTTGTCAATATCTGGAACGTTTTAATGAAATTTTTTATATGGAAAGTTATTACAATACCTGACATCATGACATGTACAGTTACCACAATTCGACGCTATCTATTGGGTGTGAGTATGTATTTACTATGAACTAAGTTGAATATAGAACCTATTCTGAATAGAAATTTAAACTTGTTTTGATTAAAGGGTAAAAAAGATAAAACTCGAGTTATTTTCATAGCAGTTATGTTTTTTTAATGCACAAAAAATAAATTTATCATAATACCATTGAATGTACAATGTTTTTAATTAATTCTTGAGGGGTATAAGCAAACAAATGCGATGGTTTGCCAAACCTCGGACATGCAACATATAATTGGGCAAGCGAAAAGCAAGGGTTTTCTAAATCTAAGCCACAAATTGTCATTGTTTGACCTTGTGACTTATTAATGGTCATAGCAAATGCCTAGCGAATTGAAAATTGCAAACATTTGAATCGGTAGGAGAGTCTGAAAGAATCATTGGCGTCTGTTGTAGAAGTATAACTTCACCTTGAAATTTGCCGCTCAAAATAGTGGCCTCAAGAATATTGCCCATGATAGTTTTATGAACAATCACGCGCCCCTACATAATTTTGGCACATTTTTAACTAGTTGCGATTTATTAATTTTGATAGAAAAATAAGATTGCAGTTTTAAAAACAGCGAAAATATCGGAAAATTTAGTTCTTTTTTTTTCTTGCTGAACATTAGCAGAATAAACAGCACTCAAGGGTAAAACAATTATGCGTTTTAAAGTTTTTAATTAATATCTTTTTAACTAATTGAGATATTGGACCGAATAAAAAATCTAAACCATTCTCGAATCCACTTGAACCCGAACAAAAAATTTCATCAAAATCGGTCCAGCCGTTTAGGAGGAGTTTAGTCACAGAAGATTTTTATATATAAAGATAAGTTAATTATCAAATACATCATCCGTTAATGTTACATTTATAAGTGTATTATGACAATGTAAATCTATATTTTTTTTACTATGCCATAATGTATTTTGTATTGCTTCCTTTTAGTAAATTATTAATTTTTTTTAAATTTTTTTCTCACCTTTTCGATATGCTCACTCCCCTCATGCCCCCTAGGAGGGCACATCCACAGTTTGAGAAATGCTGCCTTAATGAGATAAGGATTTATAAACTACCTTTTAAATTTCCTAAGAGTAAATATAATTCTAGAAACTAATTAATCAAAATTAAATTCAGGCGCTGAAGGTAATGAATAGTAACATTATATCCCAATGACTTTGTTGCCAAGTAGTTCCTCTAATTAACAATTATCCGATTTCGGTTTTGCTTTTAACAATGATGTATCCTGCATAAGTTAGATTTTATTTAGAAATAATAAATTAAGGTGATATTTCGTTTCATAGAGGTTTATTTTGACATTTGGGGCAACTAATTATCTTAATTAGCTTTAAAAGCTAAATTCAGTTAGAGTACATTCTTTTGATGCTGTAGAATGCGTGTCTCAATTTTGACTTAATTAAAAGGTGTTTTAAAATAACTATATATTTCCTCTAAGAATTAATATTAATAATATTATTAACATTTAAGAATAAAAGTTCTGTCGAAGCTACTCAATGGAATACTGGCAATAGAGCTCGTTGTTTCAAGTCACACTCAGAATTGTACTGTTGTTTCAATTTTCAAAAATTTTATGTTATTTTACGTGATGATTAAAAAAATTAACCTTTACAGGACGGGGAGTTGATTTTTCCACTAAAAGGAATAGTATCGTAAAGTAAGGATTGGAATCGAATATCTATCAAGTAGTACCCTTCATTTTAATCTGATTTCTGAACATGTCTTCTGTTGAAATCCATAAACATCCTTAACCAAGCTCCCTCGTTCTTAGACAAAAGGGGTATAAAGTTTATTTTTTTCTTCCTTACTTTCTTCACAGCAAATTTTCCATTTTATATCAGGTGAACAGTATGTTATAATATTGCTATAGTCCAACAAAACATGATAGTGTCGGTCATTCACAAAAAAGGAAGGATGCATAGCTGTAAGCTCCAATATGATATTATGATGAGTAATTTATAAAATTACCCGTTCCAAAAGTTAAGATAGTGTTACTCTAAATCCGGGGTGGGTATTAAGTCGATCGCGATCGACCGGTGGACCGTCAAAACATTTTGGGGTGACCGCCTTCACTAAGACCTAATAATCATTCCATCATGCGAAGGTCTAGAAATACCATATTTATTCGAATTTAAACCACCATCGATTCTAAGCCGTGCCTCAAATTCTCAGCAAGATTTTGCGAAAATTGAAAAATCTTCTAAAATGGTTTATCGATATCTCCAATTTTACGAAATTAAAATAAATTTGAAAGGAAAACTAATAAGAAGTGAATAATTAGAGTTATTTTATCAGTACTATGAATGCATGCATGAAGTTGTAATTGCTCTTAATACCCCACCCAAAAAATTTTTCCCTTCGAATCAAAGCCACGCCCGATTTCCAGTAGCATTAACATTTGGAAAAAAAGTGCAGTTTTGTTTCGAGTAAATACGATATTTTATAAAATACGGAAGAAAGAAATCGTATCATAAGAGAAAATTTCGTTGAATAGAAAATGCTCCTCACTCTTTGGGGGTTATTTTACGAAGAAAATCTAAAAATGTTCTTGGTTCCAGGAAAAAGTTCGCTAAATAGAGAAATTCGGAAAATAGAGGTTCGTAAAACGGAGATCCCACTGCATTGTATACTTTCTTTTAGCTCACTACACCTACGACCCTGGTGGACCGCAACACTTTGAAAAAATAAGAAGCAGCCCATACCCTGGAAAAGTCTGCCCATCCCTGCTCTAGATCAAAGTTTTTCGACTCGCGGAATAGCTTAGAACTGTAACGTGTTTTTGCGAAAAACCCCATTCCATACGAATACGCACACTCACACTTAAAAGAATATTTCTCTTAAAATAGTTTTAGATTGGGGAAAAAGAAATCAATTATTTTTGCATGAAATTCATGACTTTATTTAACATGTTTTGGATTGTCCGATTTGGGTCAAATATGCATCATTTTGTTGTATAATTTGCTGCCATTTTAAAAGTAGCTTCATAATGCCTATCTCATAGAAGTCGTTGGATTAGAAAACTATTTAATTTTGAAAATCATTGTATTAACGAGTGTAAAATTATTTCGCTCATGGAATCCGGGGATAGTAAGCAATAAAATATTCGCAATCTAGTAGGCAGTACATATAAAGAAAAAAAACGCTCTTTGCTGTCCTTATATTATAATAAAAGAATTTAAGAACTTCAAAATATAAAATTATTATGTACAAATCAAATTTTCAAATTTTTTTAATGATTGGAATGAGCTTTAGATATTTGTGGTTATACAAACTTCATAGAAAACATGAATCCATTTTTCCTACATATTTATGATTTTTTCTCGATTTTTTTTGTCACAAGTGGAACCCTTAGGTATAATTCGTAGAACCCCAGGGTTCCGCAGAATACTGTTTGAAGAACACTGCTCTAGACTAAAGGTGTCCGGGGGTATAATGTTACTTCAGAAACACATTATAATCTCGTGGGCCACACAAAATTATGTACCTTTATATCAGATTTGGAAACAAAAAAAAAAAATTTTTGGAGTGAAAATTTAAAACAGAATGAATTATAATTATAGTTTTCATTACTTTTCATGTAAACAGACATAGATAATATAATAATGTTTAGATAATATAATAATGCAATGATCAAATAACGTTTAAAATTTATTTTTCATTTTCTTGAAAATTACAGTGTTCCTATTGAATTTATCTTTCGTTACCATTTAAAATTTGATAGTGGCCCCGAAAACGATTAAGATACATTGCCCTTATTTTAACCGCCCTGAATTTTTTTTAAACTTTAAAAAACATTCTATTCCACTTGCTTTTTGGGCACCCAAACAGAAAAGAAGGAGGAGAAACGAAAGCCCCCAACACACAGAATATGTACCATCCATAGTAAAGGATATGCATAATGCCAAAAAATTCGAATTTAAAAAAGTAATTTACTATAGTCAAATCAAATGTAACTTTTGGGTTTAAAAAATAAATTTTTAATTAAACGACACATTTTCAAAAAAGGGTATATTTTAAAAAAAAGAAAACGGTAACAGGCAAAAAATATATATATAAACTTCCCCCAAATAAATTTTTAAAAAGGAAAAAAAATTAAAAAACGATATTTAAAATTTTTTAAAAAAGAGTCCGGCAACTTACGTACTGGCGGGCGGTTTGACACCCCCGGGTTTTTATCTACGGATTGTCAAAGGATTAGCCAAGCATCGGGGGATGATTTGAGACGATATTTCAACTTCAGGTTTCCCTATTTGTTTTTTGAGCATTTGAGGACCAGTTGGAACCCGCTGCTGCGTCACCTTGCAAAATTGGGTGGGGGGAAGGGGGTTAAGATTTTGGGGCCCCTCTACCCCACCGTGGGGCCGTGTTGGGCTTGTTTTTGGGAGGAAGTTGATCGAAGCTTTATTGAATATTCCAGTGCTCATATTTTATTTGTTTAATCGGGGTTTTTGGATCAAAGGAATTTTTCATATGTATCATTATGTGTATTAAATTTCATTGCAACAAACTCCCCCTTTTTGGGAGTATTTTCACTGTTCCTAGTTTTGAAGAAACCGAAATGAAAAATTTATAGTTTCAAAAAATTTTTTTTACCATGTCTAATTAAAAATTACAGTACACTGTCTATAACGAACGTACAAACACGAACATACAAACATATCTGCGCGTGCTTAACACATTAGCTGCTAGTAAAATTGATACATCCATTCTCGGAAGGAGAAATACAAAACAGTGATTTAATGATTAACAACATTCTTTATATATATATTTTAGTAGTAAAACCTGAGAAACCTTTTATTTTCATGTTTACCTCATTTCCAGTAATTCTAATACTGGGAATAATTTTTATTTATTTTTCCTTTTTTATTTAAAGACCCCCTACTTGTAACGTTCCGCCTTTTAAAAAAAAAGGGGTAAAAAAAATTTAAAACAAAAAATTAAAAAATCAAGCACTAAAATTAAAAATAATGCTTAACTAATATTCCTCAAAAGCCTCTTCGTTCAACCTCCAAAGCCGCACTAAAAATAAAGCATATAACATCATAGTCGATAATCGTCCCAGAGCGATGCTGGCTTTGGGACATCCCCAACGCGGGGGTCAGTGGCCAAATTTTTTTGATATCAGTTTTAAATACGATTTTTATCAGCTTTAAAATGCGATATTCATAAATGTACAACAATTCTTTTGATCCAAAGGGACGAGATTTTGTATTTTCTTACGTATTTTTCATGTCACATATATTTTAATTTCTATATGGATCAATACCCTTTTTTAAAAACCTTTCAAACCCCAAAAAATTGGAATTTTTTTTCAGTCAATTTTTCATTAACATGATATTATATTCCTCTCTTTGCATTTTTGTGCAATTTATGCATTTATTAAAATACAGTTTTTTAATAAGAGTTTCGTCCCCGTATTTTAAACAAAATTATTTTCTAAGACTTTCCCAATTTTTTTTTATATCACGATTTTCCTATACATTAAAAAAAGTAACATTAATAAATTACATATTATATATTTTGATATTGGAAAACTTTCTTGAGAAGACTACTATAGATTAGCACATTTAGTTGAAGTTTTATTTCAAGTAATATATATGTATAAAAAGTTAGGTATGTAAAAAGATAAAAAAATAATAATGAATAAAATATGATTAAACCCTTTTTAAAAATGTTACAAATATTTAAAAAAACAAGAGGATTTTATACTTTCTCGACATTAAAGATATATGACTAGAACTATTTTGTTTCACAATGTTCAAAAATAAAAGAAAATGTTCTTTTAAATCCTTCATTTTTACCTCCGTTCTTAGCACACTTCTTTGAAGTATGCGATGAAATATCTGTCTATATGATTTCTATAGATGTTTATAACTCAGCTTCAACTTGTAAAAAATGATGGATGCTTTTGAAGAACAATTTATCAAAAGAATCCCGAACACCAAAAATGGACAGGTATTTTATCCAAGCACTTCCAGAAGAATTTTATTTATTTTTTTCTTGGGATTGTTGAACTAAATTGATCCTTTTTTTCAATTCCCTTATTTTTTTTTTTTTGTCATTTTTTTTTCTAAAGAAAACATTTTTTATTATTAAAATGAGCATTCGAAATTCATATTTTCTATTTGGAAACTGTAAAAGTAACAAATTCTTGTTTCGGAATTTATTACAATCCAAACGAATACTTAAAAATTCCGAATGCTAGAAGTTAATCATTGTCTTTTATGTTGCTTTTAACTTACAGCACCTAAAAAAATTTCTAAACTTCACATTTATTATTTACATTCCAAAATAATTATCAAATGTTGCAGAGAAAGTAAAAATATTTTTTTCTTCGGCATAAAATACACAATAATAAAAATTAACAGCACAACTTATTTTTTACATTTCATTTTAACTTCATAAAAAACCGTTCAATTCAAAATTTCCATTTTGAATATCCTAATTCCATTTTTCATTTCAAATATCATAAAGAAACGGATTTATATTGCCTGCCAAATCACATTACTAGGATTTTTTTAAATTATTCACCATTAATGATGGGTCAAATATTAAAATTTAAAAAAAAATACAATTTACAGATTTAATTAATCATGATATATTAATAATAAAACTCATGATTCTAAGATAAAAAAAGACATTCCAAAAGATATATGCTTTTGTCTAACCCCTCACCCTCAAGATATTTTTTCTCAAATTTGGGATGGAATGAAGCAAAATCGTATCCTTAACCAGCATGGTTCTCCAAAACTGCGACCAAAACAAGAAACGTCATTTTGTCCCCTTTGTCACGATGAATTTCTCTCTCATAGATATAAAATACTGCCAATATCATAACCACAACACATATAACTAAGTAGTTTATTTGCCTTATGGATTTTTCGAAATCTAAACTAATTACTGGATTAAGAAGCCTTCCTTGAAGTGAAAAATTCAAGAAATGTCACATGGTATTTAGAGTAATGAACAAGGAAAAACTTTAGAATGAATATTTAAATAAACGGATTTCACACACACATAATTTTCATTATGTACAATTTTTTTAAGCGGGTGTTTAAGCAGATATTATAGCAAGACGTTTTAAAAAATCATGTTAAATTTTTATTATGTTAATTTATAAAAAGAAAAAAAAATCTTATATATACTTCTGGAACATCTAGTGAAGTATAAAAATAAAAATTAAAACTTTCAAAAAATTCTCCCATCAGAAATCAACTGTCTCAGAAATATGAGCACCATTTGAAACAAATTCGGCTAAATATTATTGCAACAAGTACTCAAATTTTATGAAAATATTTAAACCATTCCGTATGGAATGAAATTGCAAGATATTAAAATATTCAAAGTAACTTGAATAAATATTGAACTACCGAGAACTAAAAAGACTTCAAATATGTTGCAATTTTAAGTACAGCTAAATTTAAATGTAAATATTTCGGGAACTAATCTTATTTGTATTTGCATTGACAAATATCCAATAAAATGTCATTTAGAGAGACATCTCAATTATACCAAGCAGAGCAATCTTGAGTAGGATTGATATTATTTTTTCCCCTTAAGAATCAAATCTAATTTTACGTAAGTGGAAAATGATTGCTTTTATATGTATATGTATACAAATAGGATCTCGATGAACTTCTCAGTTACATATACTTTTTTCCATTATAATAAACAACAGAAGCTACTTGTCCCATTTGACGTTCATCTCTCTAACTCGTTTACGTCGTTTCCATGGTTACCAAAGAATAATTCTCCAAAGGGAAACGAAATTATGGCATTGAGACTCATGATGGGGAGATACTTGAAAGAACACAATATACGGTCGCTATCGATTGCGCAAAATAGGAAAAAGGGCTGCACTTGTTTCATATTATTTAACCTCTAATGCAGATTTCTGAAATCCACTTTACTTTACAAGGTTACTATAATGGGAAAAAGATAAGAGAGAAAACTTTTTTTTCCAGTGAAATAAAATATAAATAAAAAATAATGATATTACCAAAGAGACAATTCCTTCCGGTCATAACACACTTAATTTTTTTTTTCACCAATGTTTTTATAAGGGCATAAAATATTATCTAGTTGATGATTAGTTACAATAAACACAATTTGCTCGAAACGCTAAATCTGAAAAAAAAAATTGGGATTTCGAAGGGTGTTTTGTTGGATTTTTAATACCTTCATTTTTTACCCCAAAAAAGAAAATATAAATTTTTTAGTAGGTTTGATGTTATAATGTGGGGCTTGAAAATTTAGATGTAGAATATCCTGGACAGAAAAAAACTCTTGTGAAATAAGAATTTCAAAGAGAGATAACTCCATTTTGAGAAAGAATTCACGCAATTCTTCAGTTTGCGATTTGTGAGAAGAAATTGTTTTAAAATT
>BMAV01008881.1:133409-144350 GCA_019973955.1 Trichonephila inaurata madagascariensis | reverse complement strand
CATTTTTTCCCCAATTTCGTGCAGTTTTTATTTTTTTATTAAAAATAAACAAAACATTTAAGGAAATATATTTTATCTTGCCCAATTTTATGTTTACATTTCAATTTTAGGGGTGGGAAGAATACTTCCCAAGGAACTATTCACCGTTATAAAAAAAATTAAATTTAATGGGGATTATTTGCCACGAAAGGATGAGAAGCCTGTTGTTATGCACAGGAGGACATCATATTCTGTACACCTGTAACGGGTCCTCTTTTCTCATCCCTTTTCGCCATTTCCACATCGTCCATTTCAAACCATTTTAAAATATCTTTTCCCCACACTGGCATCTTAGAAGCAAGCAGGACTCCTTTTCCCTTTTTTCTGAAAACATCCGTCTATTAGCTGGAGCTAATGCTATACGGTTTTAGGGGCCCTAAACTTCGTTTCTTTTGTACCTTCTACAGTAAAAACATTTATGACGAAAGGTAATAAAAAAAAGAATACTACCCATTTTATAGAGCTTCTTATTTGGTATCTTTCTTTTCTTTGATTGAAGCGTTCAACCCCCCAACATTGTTTCAAAAAGAAAGGTTTTTATACGGAAATTTTCTTTAGTACCATCTTTTTTTTTTTCCGATTTACAGATGTCATAATTGCTGTATGATGTGCAGCAGCACAAAACTGAAGCGGGAATTAGTCTTCCCATCGTTAGAATTACAAGATCAATATGTTATAATAGGTGGTTTTGCGCTTTTCACATCTGTATTTTGTAAGATCATGTAGATGGGAAGTAATTTTCTTATGGCCCACAAAAAGGTTAAACTTAGAAATTAATGAAAAATAACTGGACCTTTTCTTAAAAGATAATGAAATAGCCTAAGATATCTTAAAACAAAAGCACTGTTAAAGCAACATAGTCGCAATAGCCACAGTCGAATTTTGCTTACCAATGAGAAAATTTTTGACATTGAAAAATCTTTCGACCAACAGAATGACCGTGAATACACAAGGAATTCACAAGAAGACAAATAGAAGAATTACATGTGCAGAGATCTCGTTATCCGACTTCCGTAATGGTTTGGGGGATTGTCAGGTATGAAGGCATTTCAGATATTCATTTTTGCCATAAAGGAGGGTACTTATTATCGCAACTTATTGGCGACATTAAATGAAACGAAGCACATGGCTGCCAATTCAACGCGTACGACACATAGGAAATCGGAGTTGCCATCTTGGCAAGTTATTAATAGAGGTGGCTATTGTTGCGATAATACGTAAGCACCGAAAAGAGTAAAATCCATGGTAAAAGTTTATCAAAACACTAATATAGAACCAATAAGGAAGACCTTGAACGTAAGCCTGCTTAATGTAAACGATTGGACTTTTCAATGGACTCTCGTCTTATGAGAATCGACCCCCGATGTTTAAAGAGAATTTTCGGACTTCATAAAAAAACAAAATTTGGGCCCTTTTAGCCGCCGGGATTTGTATCAACTTACTATAAATTTTACAGCGTAATGGAGGTGAAGGTATGCGATAAACGGCAACCCAATTTGAATAGTATTAAATGTTCTTGAAGGAAAGCTACGATGGGGGAATCCTAGGAGCTAGGCGTGCCTGTAAAGTGCAAAGATTTTGTTGTGAGTGAAGTCAAAAGGTGATCAGTTTTAATAAAGAATACATGATCTTAAATTTAAAGGTAAATTAAAAATAAAAAGATTTAATTTTAAATTTCATTCAATTTTTTTAAACCTTTTTTCTTACTGTATGAACAATACTACTCGAGAATCGGTAATTCAAAACGTGTTGGGTGGTTTCCTGGATGAAACAGTGATGTAAATTTTGAATGAATGAATTTTTGTGTGTGTGTGTGTTGTGTGTGTGTGTGTGTGTGTGTGTGTGTGTGTGTGTGTGTGTGTGTGTGTGTGTGTGTGTGTGTGTGTGTGTGTGTGTGTGTGTGTGTGTGTGTGTGTGTGTGTGTGTGTGTGTGTGTGTGTTTATTAACGTCACACTTTGAAGCTACAATCAGGCTTCTTTGAAGCTACCAAGATTGGCTTCAGCATTTTGGGCTGAATGACAAAAATCCGGGCCCCCCAAAAAATGTATTTAGAACAAAAAACGATTCCTCCCGGGGAGGGCGAATTTTTTTCGCGTGGGTAAAAATTTTGTTCATATTTTTTTAGTACTAGCTCATGGATCACTAATACCCATTTGCACCAGAGTTAAGTTTAAAGTTTTTTTAACTGAGCATCTTGAAAATTCAATTGGCTTAATGGATAAAAATGGCCATGGTTTGACGATTTAAAAATTATTAGTGGGGTTAAAAACTTTTAAGTGTTTGGTGCAAATGGCAATAAGTGTTTGAATGAACAAGGAGTAATGAAAATTATATCCAATATATATTATGAAATATTATTTACTAGTATATATATATATATATATGTATATCTTTATATATAAAAAATTTTTGTTGTTTTTGTGACTAAACTCCTCCTAAACGGCTGGCCCTTTTTGTGAAATTTTTTGTCTGTTGGAATTCGATAAGGTTTAAATTCCAATTCGGTCTGATATCGCAAATTAGTTAAATAGATATTAAAAAACTTAAAACGTCAACTTATTCACCAATTTTGGAACAACGTTATTGTTAAAAAAAATGACGTGTTGGCGTCAAAAAATCGTTTTTTTCGCCAAACGGGCCCAAAACCCCGGGTCTTTATTGTTACAAAAATAAACGAATCATGCTTTTAGGTTTTTAATTAATATCTTTTCAAAAAAATCTTTTATATATATAATTTTTCTTGCATGTATGTGACTTAACTCCTCTAAACGGCTGGACGTTTTTTTGTAAAATTTTTTTGTGTGGGTTTAAAAAGAAAATTGAGTGATTTAGATTCACAATTGGTCCAATATCGCAATTAGTTAAAAACGCTCCAACTACTCATTTTCTCTCATTGTTTAACATTCTTCTTTTTTTCATTTGGGGATTCACAAGTCTCGGGCCTAAACTTTGTTAAAAGAACATTAACTTATTTTTTCATTGATATAAAAAATTTTTTTGGTAAAAAACCCCCGCATTTAATATAATATTTTCAAATTTTTTTTTTTTTTAGGGATCAAAACTCACTATTTTCACACAGTTTTTTTCCCCTTTAAAAACAAGTTTTCAAAAATTTTTTTTCCACACTACGCTCTTTGAAAAATCAACGATTTCCCTTTTAAATTATCGATACCCAAATGCCATTGTTTAAAAAAATTTTTTTTGTATGGATTAAAAAAAGAAAAGTATTTTCCCAAAATTTGAACTGGTTGAACCTCTCCCAAAGTTTGCTTTATTTCCCTGTTTTATTAAAATACTTTTTTAATTGATTTTTTTTTAATGTAAACGGAGTTTAAATATTGTGTTTTGAAAATGTTTTTGTAATTGGGAAAAATTTAGATTTTTTTCCAAATCCTTAATAAAGATGTCAAGTCTCGTCATAAATATTTTAATATTTTCAAACATCATTAAAGCAATTAGTTCATGTCCTTGAAGTATTTTTATTTAGCTTATTAAAAAGCTTAGTGATGTCGCATAAAAATATTAAATCATCTAACAAATGTACAATAGTTCATCAAATTCACAAATGTTCGATAATTCATCGAAACTATTGTCTTTTTCAATTAAAACAAGTAATATAAAAAAAAATTTAAGTCAATCCCTACTTTGAATGGATGAATAGAAAGTATATTATTAACGATTGAAAATTTGAACAAGATATCTATATATGTAGTGAGAGAGTGAACTAATAGTAGAGAGGAATTAAAAAAAAAAAGATCATAATTTGTGCATTTTTTGAACGTGCACGCCCCATTTTGGTAGTTTGATGAAAAACCGTTTTCGATGCTCTTTTTTCATTTTTTTAAAAGTTACATTGTTATAATAATGGAGATAAATATAAGTTGGCGTCGAAAACCGATAATTAATTTAATTAATGAATAAATATTCGAAAAAAACTGTATTAACATCAAGTGTCATCCAGTACAAGTTTTAAAAAATTTATTTGAGCTTGATTGGATGAATAAAAGGTATTTTATTAAAGATTGAAAATTTGAACAAGATAAATATATAAATATATATAGAGAGAGAGTGTGAACTCTCTAATAGTAGGAATTGAGAAATTGAATATCATCAAATTCACAAATGTTCCATAGCATCGAAACTATTGTCTTTTTTAATTAAAAAGAGCTTAATTTCTTCTAATAACGTTACAAAACGATTTAAGGGGAGTCGGAAACTTCTCTCTCTATATATATACTGGCCAAAAGCCCTCGTGTTGCTGAACAGTGCGACGTTAATATTCAATCAATCTATATATATACTGACAATGTTAAATTGGCTGTTTTCGATGTACCTTTTCTCAAATTCTGTTACATGTACATGTTTGAAATTTTTCATACAATTAAAGTACACCTTTCTCATTATACTGAACGAAACTTTTAGCTAATTTTGAATTTTTTCATAATTTATAAAATATTTTATCAAACATAATGAAATATTTGACCCTTTTTTACATTAAAAATTTGTAAAAAATGAATTTTTGAGTTTTTTACAAAAACATTATAAATATATCATAAGAAATACAATAGTTTTCTGTGAACAGTAGTTTCTCAGAAAAGGTACATCGAATATCAAAATTTACCTTTGAGATAAATGGAGTTTAATATATACAGTGAGGCTTCTAATCGGCTAGTAAATAAAAAAATAAAAGGCTCAATTTACAATAAAAGATAAATGTTTTGGTTTATATCAGACGTTCAAGCAAAAACGAAGCATTTTTCGCCTTTCAAATGGGCGTACCGTTTCAACGATTATTTAAAAATATTCTAATTACTCGGGGGGTTAAAAGAAAGGGTTTTTTTAGAACGGTTAAAATCTGTAAAATTTGAAAATGTAAAAATCTCAAATTGTCAAAAAATAAATTTTATTTTTTCCCCTTGGACTTGCCCAAAACTAAGCCATCGCACGTTGTTGTACGTCAAAATCCCTGTTTGGCTTTTCCCTTTTTTTGTTTCTCAAATTGCTGTTTATAAAAATTGATTCTTTTAATTACAACTGAATTTCACTGGAAAAATTTTTTAAAAATCTTCGCACATAAAACTGGGTAGTGTATTATACAAAAGAAATTCAATCAGAGAAAGTGAAATATTTTTTTTAAAAATTTAATAAATCAATGTTTATCCCTACCATACTGGGGGCACCGTTTTTTGTTACAGAAACTATTTTCAAACAATATCCATTTCTTTAAACTATTAAATTCTTTTAAAATTTCAAGATCTTGGCCCAAACCCTTTCAACGTTATTAGTGTTTTTTTTTTTTTTAACTCTTCTTTCGTATATTTCCATACTTATACCCAGCAAACACTTCTAATTGTGCATCCAACCATTTACATTCTTATTCTAATCAACAGCAACTGAATACATTTCTGCACAGTTTAAGTCGTTATGTATTTGTGAAAAATATTTTTTTCTATTTCTATTTCTTGATCTTTGATTATATTGAGACTTATGGGTAACGCATTTATACGCTTTATAAGCAAGTCTTTTTCTTTAAAATCAACAAACAATGTAGGACTACATTCTAAAAAAAGCTTTTTTTTTTTTTCAAATTTTTTTTTTGAAAAAGGTTTCCCGTGGGGAAAAATGCAACAATTGGGAAAAAACAACTGTAACGTTATTTTTGGGAAACCAAAAAAATTTTAAAACACTTTTGGAAAGTTTCTTTTCTTTTTCAAAAAATACTTTTTTCTTTCTTCATCTGTTGACATGCCGATATTAGAATGCAACATTTCAAAATGTTTTTTTTTTTTCATTATATGTACGTGAAGACAGTTTTTCATTACCATTTTATTCCTTTCAATCATACCACATTTATCAAACCATTCAGCTTGATATGTCCTGGAACTTGTATGGCTTGTTTTAATTTTTAACTGTCGGCATAGTACAGGGCTACAATTAAAAATATTTATATTTAGAATACAATGATATTTATTTGTGAAGAAATTTTGTATTAACATACATAATATACATATACATCAATACCCGTTACTTTTAAATGAGTTCGAAATGGATGCCATAAGTTCAACACTGGTACTGACTGGTACAAATGCCCTTTTAAAATTTCAGTAAAAAAACTAGTATCGGGGAATAACAGACATTAGCCCTCCCAAAGGGGAAACAGAGAGGGACGATACAAGTGTTAAAAAATCTCTTTCTACAAACATAACTGAACATAACCTTACAAATGTGCCTTTTTATCCCAAGAAAGTCTTTAAAATAATTTTTCTTGGTTTGCAATTTTTTTTAACAAAAAAATTTGAGTAAAATTATACACTTTATTTGATATTTTGTAAAAACTTTTGCCTTATTTCAAATACTACGTACATTTGTTGCCATTTGTGTAACTTTAAAAATGCAACGACAAACAAAGGGTTTTGACCCAGGGTGGGATTAATGACCGGGCCCCCCTGTTGGGGGGACCGCTTTTAAATTACGTTAGTAAATGTACCCAAAAATTTAAGATTTGACAGTATTAAATTCTACTGATTATAACGAAGGGGGGAACGTACACCCTACTTCCACATCGTGGGGCCCAAAGTCTATGTTATTATGGTTTCAACCTTTGTAAGATCCGGTGGGGAATCCGACCCAGGGGGTCTAATATTCTCCGTTACGCTACTGACTAGGGGCACAACTTTAGATGAACGGTTTTTTAAAGTTTTTTAATTGTTTCGAACAAAACATCGTTTGATATTATATTTGTTATTATTATTATGTTTTTGAAGCGTTTTGCTTTAAACCCCGTCTTAAAAGTGTTTCTATTGAGTTTGTTTAAAATATATTCCGTATTTTTTTTTGTTATATTAAATTTGATCTTTCCTTAGCTCACTCACCCACGATGGGTGGACCCAAACCATGAAATAATTAGAATGATCGCGCGCTA
This sequence comes from Trichonephila inaurata madagascariensis, assembly GCA_019973955.1. Taxonomy (NCBI): domain Eukaryota; kingdom Metazoa; phylum Arthropoda; class Arachnida; order Araneae; family Nephilidae; genus Trichonephila; species Trichonephila inaurata. Next base: position 137,388 of record BMAV01008881.1, on the reverse strand, counting down.
CCCTGGAAAGCACCCCCCTTTTATGCAGTATTTAAATTGTTTTTAATCAAAGTAATGTTTGATTAAATACAAATAGAATATAAATAATCCGCAAAAATTAGAAAATCTAAATAAACCCGTGTAAACAAACAAGTGGTTGCCTAGCAATCGTGGGTCAGTGTCTGCCCCTGGGTCATACGTTCGCCATCACTCCCCTAGGCAACAATCATTCTCCCTCCCATGCTTTACTGAGGAAATATATTCTTATTTCTTATGGAAGTCTACTGACAAATTTAAATGGAACTTAGGCTATTTACAATAGACAATTTTGAACCACGGTCAAGTGAGGAGGACGACACCTGAGCTCTGGAACCCCATTCTCCAAACTTCCCATACGGTTTTTCGACATAGCCCCCTCCCTTTATGACTATGCTTGGGTGATTGGGTGCTAGAGGTGTGGGATTACCCTTTTATGAGACATTTTTTGGGTTCTTTAAAACAACTTTTTTTAAGAATAACATATTACTTAATTTAAAATTTTCCCAAAGTGAAAAAGAGCAACAATTAAACCTTTTATTAAGTCAGATCCGGGAACTAAACCATCTTAATTTTATTTAAATTTAAATGTCTAATCTAACTTCTTATCAAAATATTACCTTTTATAGAGTCACCTTCCTTCTAGGTTGAAGTAATACCTATGACTAATTTTAGATGAGAAGATTCGACTTTCTTAATCTTTATTATATTTTATGAGATGAACGTATCCTTCTTCCAGAGCTATGGGACGACTAACACTTTTTCCCGAATGATTCCACACTAAGTTATCTCTAGGCTTGCCGCTATTTCTCATCAAAGCTTCTATCCTTTTAAAGTATATCTCTTTTTGCATATTCGATCCGTTTCTCTTCTTGGTATTGGGTTGGAAAAGTTTTGCCATTAATCGTGGCCGTCAAAGAACTTAGGAGTTATGTTAGAAGAAGGACGCGAGAGACGTCACAACGTGAGGACTTTAAGCCACGACAGATTGAATGTGCGTCAGACCCTCTGCAAGGTGAGTCTGCAGTGGCAACAAACTCGACAAGACCCACCACGAATTCGCAGCCATGATTTGGGGACCTAGATTACCGTGGCTGCAATCAGTTGGGAGAAAAAGGGATACTTCTTGCCACAGTGGAAGAAATGATGGCAAGAGACAGCTGTTTTTAGAAATGCTTAGGGATGGAAGTTGCGTGAATAGAATATCTGTGTCGGCCTAGAGTTTCTATCACTGATATCCTCATAGGACACTCTCTACCATGAGATTACTCAAGTCCATGTAATGCCGGGATGGTGCTTAACGATGATATTACTCCTGATAATCTTATGAAAGGAAAATATATTCCTAGTGAAATAAATGAACATATTTTCTTTTAATTTATTATGAGAGAATATTCGGCATGGGTTATGTGATCTCACTTCTCTTCGCCAGGGAAGGATGCATTATTCGAGATATAAGTAATTATAGTATATGAAGGTAAGCAAACTTAATCAATCCGGCAGGAGAATTTCTTTATAAAAAATAGAAACATTTCAACGCGCTTCTGATGTCTCTTAAAAAATGTAAATATCTCCAAAAGTACTCATCGTTTTATCTTCAGTAGAACATAATATTCTGGATAGAGAGGGAAAGTTGTACGCTACTAAACAATCAATAATTTAGAAGAAAAAAAAACCGTTTATCATTATTATTAGTCACCGAGAGGTTACAGTTTTAGATGTTAACAAATTATCGTACCTGACCACTTTTTAAATTAAGAGCACATTTTTAACCGAATGAGTGAATATTAACGTCGCACTATTCAGCTACATGAGAGCTTTTGGTGACGGACCTCGTAATTTTAAGCTATGATCAAGACGACACTTGAGCTGGTAACCCCTCCGCTAACTACCACACCACACTAAGGGGAGGGCGTTTGAGCTCTCAACAGATTTAACGTGCATCGCATCCCTACACGGCGGTTCTTTAGTGGTACTGGACTCAGAACTCGGATATACCAGCCACGATCCGATACCTTGATAACTAGGCTACCTCGGCTTCACACATTTTTAACTAAGACGTGTTATACCTTCATAACGATTTATTTCCACATGTTGGTACAACCGATCAATTAATATACAATACAATGTATTAATGTATTAATATTTAATAATAATATATATTATTGAAGTATTAATGTTAGTATAACATATATCGCAATTTTAAATATGCATAATTAGATTTAAGAGTAAATAAAAGCAATTATCTATCTAAAGAATATTCATTCATAGCAAAGTTAATTGTCAAATTCTATGAATGGAGGGATTTAAGATACACAGTCCCTTCAAGGTTAAAATTGCCCCTTGCATAAATCTTTTTCATTTCTTTTTCTTCTTCTTCTTATTGTTATTTTTGCTTTTCATTTTTATATTAATGTTTTTCATTATTTCATTTTATCATTATATTTTTTTGTAAAACATATTTTGCTCATCATTTTTAATTATATTTCCTCTATATTATCCATATTGTAAACTGGCTTGATATTTTTTTGAACTATGATCAAATAATGAGTACATTGAAGAAGTAAAAACTAGTATTTTAAAATACAGTTGAACCTGTTTTTGTGCGGTAGATAGGGATCGCAAAAAAATAAACGCACAAAAAAAAATATTCAAACATTTCATAAATTATTACATAAAACAAGCTAATTCGTGGAAATACTACAGATTTTTTTTTTTTTTTTTTTTTTTGTGGTGGATAGGGACCGAAAAAAAAAAATCACATTTATAAAAAATGCCAATTATTTGCAAAATTTATGTAAGAGTACTTCCATAACAAAATAAATAATTAAATATTACACATGGAAACATTTTAAAAACATATAGTTTCTCCTTGTATACACGGATAAGTTTTCAAAATCTACATACATAATTCATTACTACTCATCGTAATCCAAAGCCCTGTAATGAATAAGTTCAAAATCGCTTTCATCACTTGAAGGTACTATTCCAATTGATTTATTTCTTGGCAACATAAAGTAAGAGATAAGTTTTTGTGACGAAGGTCGGGTGGTCACACACAAACACACACACAGTTGCTTGTAAATGTCACGATAACCAGATATACATGATTGAAGCCCTTTTTGGAATTTTATACTCCTTTCTTAATTGGCATCCATTTTAAGAAAATGCTTTTCCAATTTGTCAGAAAGCTGGATCCCTGCATATTTTTATCCGCTATCAAAGAATCCGGTTCTTCTTGTCCGTCTTCATAATCTATCAAATGGTTGATAATGTCACTGTCATTGAAAGTTTCGTCTTCAATCAAGCGTGGGGTGCTGGAGCGTTGAGAGAAAGCAACTGAATGCACATTGTCGGGAGACTGTTTATAACAAATGAACAGAGCGTCTTGAAGTGTCTACATTTTAGTGGAGTAACGTACACCCCCGCATCACGAGGGGGGACAGGACTTAAGGGGTCCAAGGCCGGACTTACTCTAAATACATATTTACCCAATTTATAAAATATTAAATGCAAAACCTGACTTTTAGGGGGAGGGGGTTCTAATATTCTCCTTTACGCCATTGTTAAATAGATAGAAAACGTTACAGTGACGCCCAAACCATTGAAATTCATTTACCGCATAAAGAAAACGATCGCACATAAAAAATCGCACGAATCAAATCGCATAAAAAAGGCCGCACAAAAACATGTTTTACTGTATAAGAATAATCTCTCTTTTTTTTAAATTACTTTCGCTTGCGCTCCTCTCGTTCACTCTCTGGAGTTAAGGGGAAGAGGACTGCTAGACAGTAATATTTTAATAAACAAAATAAAACTTCACGGGAAAATGTGTGCAGGAAATTTTAACATAAGAAATAAGTTTTCTAAAAAGTTGTCTAAAAAGTTTTCAATTCAAAACTAAGCTCGCGTATCTGATCCGAGTACGATTGTTGAATGGAGACAAGTAAATCCGATAGAGCGT
>BMAV01008881.1:103984-133309 GCA_019973955.1 Trichonephila inaurata madagascariensis | reverse complement strand
AATTTATAAAATATTAAAGGCGAAACCAGACTTTCAGGGGAGAGGGGGGTCCTAACATTCTCCTTTACACCACTGGTAAATAGATATAAAACATCACAGTGGCGCCAAAGCCATTGAAATTCATACACCGCATAAAAAAATCACACAAAAATAAAATTGCACAAAAAAAAGACCGCCCAAAAACAGGTTTTACTGTACTCTCTGTTGCCTAAATATTAAGTTTTTGATGGGCCAAATCTTACAAAAGATTATTATTATATTTTAAAGAATTAATATCAGCATTCAAGAAATTAGATAGCAGCTGTAATTTTTGATAGTTTTAATGTTTTTTAGTTTACCAACCATTTAGTTCTGTAGAATAGCTTGTTCTATTCTATAGCTTGTTGTATTCTATTAGAAATTTTGTAATTTATTTATTTTCATTTTCTTCCATTGTGAAATCATTCAATGTAATGAGTTATTTCTAATAATTTTTCTACTCTTTTTATAATACTTTTCAATAGTATTTTTATAAGAAAACCTTTGTGAATTATCAGGAGCTCACATGTCGCCCAACCAGTATAGTGGTTAGAGACGCTGACTGCGGTGCCGTAGGGACTGGGTTCGAATCCCGGAGAAGACATGGATGTTTGTAAATGTATAGTGCCTTTGCGGCATGGGGGTACTCTAAATAGCAGTCGAGCCGCAAGTCCTCTCGTGTGGTTGGTAGAAGGGGAAGAGAGGTGGGATGCCCCTGGCCATCCCCAGGGTTTTCTCCCTCTAAATTGGGGTGGAACCGAGCAAAATAGTACTGTCACCTGCATGGTGCTTAAGGCTAACGACAGACGTAAAAATTCTAGTCCTTAGCCGCGATGAAATTCGCGGAAGTTGATCTGACTTCGTCAGGCAGGTGGCATGAGTCACAACAACAACAACAGGAGCTCACATGTTTGTGAAATTAAGAATAATTGCTAATAATTGACTTATAGAAATTTTAATTATATGTTAACATTTCACTAAAACCTATAGTACCATTATTGTTAATTTCTTGACAGTAATAAGGATGTGAAGAAGTTTATTTATTTCAATAATCAAATACGCGACAGCTGAAATAAAGCAAAAATATCTTTCCAAAGAATATTTGATTCATATTAAAACTGAATCACATGAAATTCAATGAATTAATAGATTTATATAATCACAGCCTTCATAAATTTTTCTTAAGGTATTCATAACTATACAACTTCTTTTCTTAGGGTGTATCACCAGGGACACCTAGGCCATCTCTTCTCCACCAATGTGCGGCTGCATTGAAACGGCAATCCAATTAAATCAAACTTCTGTGTGACGTCAGAGAAAAACTCTTATCTTACTGTGCTTTTCTGCCTGTAGTCACAGATGCTCTTAGGTCGAGAGTAGCAAATTTTTCAACCAATCACAAAGACGATGCCGGTATATTTGGCATTCAAAGCCAAGATGGCTCACAGTATAAATATGACCGAGCGTGGTTGTACATCCGGGATACATTTATTAATATATAATGAATTTATAATTAATAATTCATATCCAATTTATCAGAATCCATTAGATACTGGTTAAGAGTCATTTATTTAGATGCTAACACCTTGAAAATTATGAAAAACGATAAATTTGTGTAGTATTACATAAAATAACCCTGCATCCATAAAAGTGTTCTGCAGCTTCAGTGCTTTTGATCTGGAGTAATTTAGTGATCATCATTCTTGTTTAGCATATAAAAATTGCAATTTTAAGAAAAGTTAATTCTCATCAGATAAAGAGTGATGATGTTTTGTTCGCCAAACATAAATGTTAATACCTTGACCTGGTTGTTTGTTTACTGTTTTACAAATAGCCTACATTCGGAGCATCTTCATCTTTAAAAAATACATTTAATATTTTATTACAATATAAAGTTAACTAACAAATTTATTCATCATTATCAATACCATGACATCAAGGTAAGCTAATTTTATATTTTTACAATTGTTTCAATTTCATGCTATACATACGTTGTATAGTGTGTTATACATCCATTGTTTTGTTTAAATAATGTTGATGTGCCCCAGCAAAATATTTACGTACTTATTCATTATTTGAGAGAAAATAAATGCTTATAACATCACAAATGTATATCATGAAAAGTTATAAACTCCAAAATTGTGACCTTTTTTTCTTTTCTTTTTTTATCGATCGTTAGGTTCAATAACTTCTATAATAAATTGGAATTTTTAATTTTATCCGTTGATATGTGATTTTTTTTTTACATTTCACGTGTTGATTAGCCATAAATAACAATGCTTCTATCCTTGGATAGCACTTTGATCGTGAAATCATAGCAAATTGACGTCCTAATATTTTCAATTTCGCGTACAAGCATTTGTTTATTTACATGTAATAAAACCTGAAAAGTAATCAGTTATGTCTTCTGTCAGTTGCATGTTTTCATTCATTATATAATAGTTTAGGATTAATATACAACGTACAATTTTATTTTATTTTTATATTGAAGTAAACAATGCAATATAGTGCAATTTAAATCCTTTTTCCAAGTTTTTTTTTTTTTTTTTTTTCGTTTTGACGAATGCAATTCAAATAGAATTTTTATAATGGAAATTACAAAATGATGCAATATAAAATTGTGAACTAATTTTTTCCCTTTAAGTTTATATATGTATTTGTATATACCCACTAATCCTGCAATGTTAGTCCTGAGTATAAATTTGCCAAATGCATTCCTTTGGCCATTTTAGTATTATATATACTGTCTTGCTATATTCCTGCCTATTGTTTAGCTTAAAGGATGTATAGAAATTTAATTCTGATAGTTGGCTACTTGATGTAAAATTAAGCATACAAAGAATTGCTTCTGTCTTTTTGTAATGCTTTAAATTATCTGAACTTTGTTCAAATGCAAGGTATTAAAATTTTTATTCTTCATGTGCATTTGGTTGTAAATTTAGATTTTAGGGTTTAAGATATGATCAGAATCTTGATTAAAAAAAAAAAAAATTATCAGTACTGTTTTGGAAACATCAAAAGGAATTTCAATAAATATGCCTGAAATAAATCATTGTAATTCTACAATTGTATATTTGTAAAACTTTTCTTGAGTGAGTAAACTTTTTGATTGAAAAACAAGAATTAAAGTACGTGATTGAGAAAAAAAGCAAATTTTAATGCAATTGAAACAAAGAGATATTGTTTTCACACTTCGTTTATTTTCTTAACAAACTAAGAGAAAAACAAGTACAGTTAAAACAGAAGCATAAAATCAGTATACATTTATTATTGAGAAATAAAACAGATGAAAAGAAACTAAAATTTGTATGTTTCAATCTTATTGTTTTTAATGATAAACATGGATTGTACAAAAATAGGTTGGAATTTATTCTTTATGCATAACAAGGTTTAAAAGCAAAAAAAAAAAAAAAGTTAAGAGTTGTGAATATGTTAAAATTACCAGTCCCTTTCTCTTCTCCTGCATAAAGTTCACCAGGCTTTTTTATTCCCAACAAAATGTTTCAAATTTGCTTACCAAATCCTTGATTCATTCAATCTATTATTGTTTTGATGGAATCTACTTTTCTCAAGTATTTTTGGGAAGCAGTATTAACTTTAAGCAGCTTTTGTCAAGAAGTGTGTCTATACCTTCATATATCTAGAAATTGGCACCTTGTAGAATGGAAACAAAAATAAAAGAATCATTTGTTCTAATAGAAAAGAAAAAACATCATTTCTTGATTTTGACAGAAACCTGTTTTTTCAATTAATCTTCCTTTTAAACACAGAATTTTATTCACCATCAGATGTGTGTTTTACTTATAAATCATCAAATATTGCTATTGTGTGACTACAAACAAAATATCACCAACAAAATGTCTTGTTGTTTTCTGTAGTTATTTAGTATAATTAATTTTAAAAAAAACACTTCTAACAAAAAAAATTTAAAAATTAAAAGTTGCTGTTTAGCAAACGTAATGAATTAAAAGTCAAATTTTGAAATCTTCTATAAAATCTAAAAAATAATTTTCTAAAAAAAGAAACTGTCCTCTTAAAAAAAACATCAGTTGACTTAAAATGATGAATATCATTCAAGAATACTGAACCTATGATTTTATCAGAAAAGCATATTGCACTATGAAATCTGAATAATAAATATGAGGGCACCCTATTCTTAATTTTAATTATATTTTTGTTTCATTGCTTGGTGAGATTTAGACCCAATTAACCAAACAGTACTTCCTTTGTATATACATTGCAAATAATATGCATTCTATTTAGTAAATTCAGTTTTTATCGTTGCTGTGACACTGAAGTACTGTTGAATTTTTCATTGGCTTGGTGGCTTAGAGGTAGCGGGCCTGCCTCGTAAGCCTAAGGTTTGGGGTTTGATCCCATCTGGAGTCGATAGATGTTTTGGATGCAAAAATCATAGGTGTGCATGTCATATGATTACATAGCATGTAAAAGATCCCTTGAGTATCAATCTGGCCCTGATACTCTCAGCAAAAAAAACCACTGCAATATTTAGCATTCAATAAGAGCTTGGATTAAATAAATTCAAGCATCAAAAAATTAGGTAGCAGGAGCTGCCACTAAATGTTGTCACCAATGAAATGACTCTTACACATAGGGCCTTATTATGTCTGCAAAGGCTAAATTGTCAAAATTCAGCCCATTTGAAACAAAACAACATTAAAAAACGGTTAAATTTGTACTTTTTATGAATGGTATTTAAAATCTTTAATGTAAATTAAAGATTATAAGATTTGCTTTCACGTATTAATACCTTGATTTTATAATTCTTGGTTAGAATTTTACTTCATATTATTGCATACAATAAAAATATACATTTTGGGGGAGAAGATATTGTAAAAGAAATAGCATTTGTGTATTCTTATGTTAACTGTTGCTATTTTGAATTGATATATATGCACACACTATACACATACATAAGAGGTATGTATTTGCAATAAATAATATTTGATCTATAAAAAGAGTGTTTAATACTTATAGTATTTCTTTTATTTAAATGTCAGGCATTTCTGAGTGTTTTCATTGCCAGTACATTTTGACCATAATTGCTTGAATTATATTAAAAATACAATTCATTTATTTTTGAAAAAAATTCCTAATCTTGTTCACTTTTAGGTAAATTAAAAAATTTCAAGATATTCTTATACCAACCATAAAAACAAACCACTGAACTTTAATTAAGAATGGGATTTAGTAAACTTGTATTGAGTACATTTGTTTCTGTTTTAACATGATATATTCCCAAAGAATACATATAAGAACAAATTTTACAAAAATTATATTGCATCTATGGGTAAATAGAAGATTGGTTCTGTCCCAAGAAATCAGCAAAAATTGTTTTAAACCATGAGGTTTCATGTTAGGATTTTAAATATTTTATTTCACAAAGATTGCACGTGTATCATGCAAAGTAAATTATTTAGAAAAAGAGAAATGAGCACAAAAATTAAGCAAAATAATGTTACACAAAACATTTTATTCATTGTCATTTTCCAACAATACGGGCATATTTTGCATTAAACTACAATATTACTAATATCACTAGAAACGTCTTGGTTATCATGCCCATGCTCCATTGGTAAAATTCTGTCTGTAATCTTTTGAACAAAATTAGGACTAGTTTCCTGTGGTAACAGTATTTCAGTGGATTTACGAACAAATTCGGTAATTAATTGTTATTATTGAGGTTTAGCTAGACCTAAATATTCTGTGTAAGAGGAAATTAATGATTTCAGATCAAGTTGAAGGTTTCTAATTTGTTCCTCATTAGAACCATATTTAACAAAGTATTTACTGATCAGCTCAAAACTGCATTTAGAACAGGATAATCTTTGTCTATATCACTATGGTCTTCGGGATTAGAAGTCTTGAGGGCAACCTTTATTATTTTATCTTTGCTTAGGGTTGCAATGTTAGAATGCAGATATCAATGAGTTATTAGTTGATAATCGCCTAACAATAGATCATTGAATCTTTCTGTCTTTTGTATGTACCAATGTAAAGAAATTTGGTTGTATTGGGGAAAATGGAATAATTGTTTTTTTTAAATTCTGGCCAAACAACTTTCCGGTATGCATTAGAAATTCATGGTCTTAATTCAGCCTGAGTTAATTTAATTTCATACAATCCATGATTGAAAATTTCTTCTGCACATGAGTGACTATTAATTTCATTGTTCAGTTTGTCAAAAACGTATTGAACCATTTGCTTTAAATATTGCAATTATATTTTGATCTAATGGTTGTTTCAAGGATGTAGTATTAGGGGGCAGAGAAAACTAAATTGCATGTATGTTTGGATGTTCAAAGATCAGAGATGACTGTAATCAAAAGAAATTTATACTTGAGACCTCGGACTTTCGTATAACATTTAACTTCTGTGGCAAAACATTTATTAAACCGTTCAGTAAAGAAATCTGCGAAAACCCAAGTTTTTTTTCCCTTTGCCATCCAGTAAACTGCTAATTTATTCAGATCTACACCTTTCATTGAACATTCTTAGGGCTTGATTTACAAGCAGGGATTTCAACATATGATCTCCTGAAGCATTGGAGTTGAATAACAAGGTCTCATAATTTTTAGCTCTCTATCAACCATCTGTATGGACTGCAACTCTTAAAATTTCCTTAGAATTTAGGTTGATCATGTTAAATCAAAATAAATCTTGAAAAGAGAATTGTATATATTGCAATGTATTTTTTTGTCAACTATATCAAGCTTTCATATAGTTGTTTCAATATTCCTTGTTAAATTTTAAATATCTTGTTAATTTTTCATAAAGAAATTCTCTTTATTTCCTTCAGGTTGGATCGTTTGTTCTTGTTGCTCGACACAGGTTCATCTCCTCTTACTCGAAAAGCTGCTGCTGTGCAATTGGGAGAGGTTCAGAAACTTCATCCTCATGAATTGCATAATTTATTGGCTAAGGTATAAATTTTATACAAATGCAATATTTTAGAGACATTTTCTTCCTTAAATATGTAAATAATTGATAGAAGAAAAGTTACTTGTGTAACTGCAATTTAACCTGTATCTGTGAAAATGTCAGCTTAAAAAAAATGTTAATTTGAAATCAAGAATGTCATATATTTTTACCTTGAATTGAATATATTTTGGAATTATTTCACTTTTAGTGTTTTTTTAATAAGGGAATACAAATTAGAGAAGCTGATTTTTTTAAAAAAATGATTTGTTATCAAAGTATTTTAGACTGAAGTGCAGAAATCAGTGATCTACTAGTATATATGATTGTATTATTTATTTTAACTTAGGTTCGGCGTTATTTGTATAGCTCAAATTGGGATACTAGAATTGCTGCTGGTCAGGCAGTTGAGGCAATTATTAAAAATGTTCCAGAATGGAAGGTTCAATGTATTAAACAAGGTATGTATCTTGTGATTTATGCAAATTACTTATAATTATTTTGTTTTGTAAAAATTAAAAGTTTGTTAAATTAAAAATTTGTTTTTCCCCCCAATCATTTAAAGGTTTTTTTTAAATTACCACAAATAGGTATATCTATTGAAGTAAATTGTTTTATAACTGTTTATTAAGTGAGAAATTGAAAGTTCTAATAATAGCAAAACTACATCAAACTTATCAAGATACTATTTTCAGCAGTATTTCCAGTGATCAAATCAAAGTTTTATTTTCCTCATTTTACATACATACATTTTCATACATTCTAATTGATATGTTGTGAGGTTGAGGAATTGTAGTATTAACTTAGATTCAAAGTTGTATTTGAAGTAATTTTCTTGTAACACTAGAAAGAAAAAAAAACTGGTTTCCTTTCAAAATCTTCAAACAATGTCATAAATTTTTGTAACTTGTGTTTGGTGTAGTAAAAAGAATCCAGATAAAATCTTGCACATTTAGTAAGCATTAGAAACAAACTGGGGTTTGATAAAATATTATTCTCTATTCTGGTCGCTTAATATGAAGGGTGCTAATTTATTTAAATTATATAAATGATCAAAAATAAATTAAAGAGAAAATCATGCACCAATTAAACAATTTTGATGAAAGAATGAAACAAAACAAGTTTATTATCTTGTTTACTTTAGGCCATATATTAGTGCAAAAATCAAAATTTAGCTTAATGCTACTTAACTGTATTGAATATTTTAATTTGCGTATTTTTTTACTAATATTACATAGTGTTTGATTATTTTTATCATTTAACTTTCTAAATAAATTTTACTAAAATGTTTTTGTCCTATTTATTTTTAACAACATTATAAAGAAGATAAGTTGTCTTATATAAGGGAAAAATCAGTCTTAATATTTACATATTATTAACTAAATTTTAAAAATGTAAAAGTATGGCTGAAAAAAAACTGATTCAGTGTTAGTAAAATAAATTATATTTTTAAAAAAACTAAAAAACACGCTTTTATAATGAATTGAACTAAAAAGTATAAAAATAATTCTTAATATAAGAATAAAATGATTAATGAGAAAATTAATGTAATTGAGGTAAAAGCGTGGGGTGTTTGATGTCAATTGTTATAATTTCTTACTGGTTCTATTCCGAAATGCTGAGTTAGTGTAAAAATGTAGTACAAAGCACCCCATGCTTTTATCACAATGATATTAATTTTCTTGTTAATCATTTTATTCTTATATTAAGAATTATTTTTATGCTTTTTAGTTTGATTCATTATAAAAGTGTGTTTTTAAAACTGTCATTTATTCTTTGTTGAATTTATCCTTGAGTTTGATATTTAGAGCCAGAATTATGTGGCTGCTGGAATTAGTCTTGCTCTTCAATGGATATTAATCAATGGGTCTGAAGGGTATTTATTCTCTCCATTTGTGGGGCTTCTAATGAGTCCCATATTGTTATATTTCAAAGATTCCATCTCTATAGATACAGGTCTAACTAATAAATGTGTGTTAAGAAGAAATATTAAATGTCAATCGTATTATCACCTTTTAAACGTATTGCTATAATGTTAATTCATGCCATCACTTCTAAACATATTGCTTTAGCAAAATAAAAAATATATTTAGCAGTTAGAACATAAATTTATCACTTTTTAAATGTATTGCTGTAATGTTAATTTGCATCATCACTTTTAAATGTATTGCTTTTTAAAAATAAAAAATATTTAGCAGTTAAAACAACATATTTTTTTTTATTGCATGCACAAGTCTTTTTTTTTTATTTCCATTTTCAGAAAAACTAGGCACCCATCCTACCCTTTTTCACATAAAGAACACTTTTTTTTGTTTTATTTGTATGAACCACATGCCTATTTGTGGTTTTAGGGTTGCACTTTTAATCCTTTAGTCGTCAAATCTGGAAATGGCATATGGAATTAGTCACCAAATCTGAAAACGTTTTATGCAATAAATTGCCAAATCTGGAAGTGGTATACAGAATTAGTTGCCAAATCTATAAATCATTTCCTAATTACCCTGATCCAATGGAACAAAATTATAAAATTATTGTATTGTCATCGGTTCTTGACAAGTGTGCAAAATTTCAAATTAATCTTACCTTTTAAAGTGGGTAAAAATTGAGTTCAAGGATTCCATTACATAAAAGTGTGTTAAAAAATATTTTTCAAAAAAAAAGGTTTTTTCTTTTTCAATTATTTTTTATAGATTGAAAAAAAAAATCCTGTTGTTATAGAGTAAAATTTAGTATTATTTTTCAAATCAACATAATAATTGTATATTCCATCAAATAATGGTGGATATATAACATAAGTAAATAATATAATTGAAACAAATTTTGCATTTGAAAAATTTCATTTCTTCATTTTATAGAAAAATATATATTTCAAAGTTACATATTTTTAAAAATTAAATTTTTTTTAAGTGTTTTTCATGGAATAATTATTAATTCTTACTTTTATTTTGGAAATAATTCATGAAAAAATTTACGTTTCTATTATTACATCAACTTTTTTCTTTTATTTTCAGAGAATCAATCAACTGATTTAAAGGATTTGTCTTTAACTGGACGAATGAAATTTTTAGAATTTGATGTTAATAAGGTGATACAAAATGGAAGTAATTTGCTTGCTTGTGAAAGCACGAAAATGGATGTGGAAGAACAATCAAGTAAGTGGTTGAAAATTGCACTTAAATCTTTAAAGTTTTAAGTGTGTGTGACTAAAAAAGAGATGAAAGCAGGATTTTAAAAATTTCTCTTAACATTAAAGTTTTTAATTTATTCATGTTTAACATTTTTATATTTCTATAAATATTTTAAAATACATTTTTATTAAATTAGATTGGAACATTTCAATTAATGCTTCAGAAACTGAAGCAATACTTTTCTCTAAAATTAGGAAAATTCCCAATATTGTAAATAATATACTAATACCCTGGTCTCTGCAAACAAAATACGTAGTTATTGTATGTCAAAATTAAATTTAAACAATCAGTCTGTAAATTGTACCCCCTAATTTTTCTAGAAAATCAACTCTTAATGAAAAAAATAAAATGCTTATCTGAACACTGATTCTTAAACCAGTACTGACATATGCTGCACTAGTCCATGGCCTTGCAGCTAAGACTTGAATTGACTCTTTGACTTGAATTATCCCAAAGTATAATTTTAAGACAAATTCTAATTGCTTGATGGTTCATAAGGAACAAATGCCTCCACCATGTGAGCAAAATGCTTTCTATTTGGCAATTTATTAAAAAATTAGCTTCAAATTTCTTTGATAAAATTGACAATTCCCATAATCTCACCATCTCAAGTATTGAAAAATATACACCAGATTTAAATTTTAACAGACCCAGGAGCATTCAAATTGGTCCTTCCTTTAATTAAAGATTTTCTAAGTTCTCCATACTTCCATATTAAATTTCATTCCCCCTTTCCCACTTTGTCCCAAGTGGTCCAGTGGTAGAATTCCTGATTTGTAATGTTTTGACCTGGGTTCAAAACACTGCCTTTTTTCTTCTACTGCTCCGATTCTCCTCCTTTGGGACAGTTCTGCCCCTACCAAAAGAAAACCTCCCTTTACTTTTCTGTATTTGCATACAAAAAATTTCCTACTTTTTGCTTGGATTTCTTAGCTGCATTCTGATTGGCCAGGTAAATCCTGCCCACCTTCCTTATCTGTAAATATTAACTTTTTGGACATTTTTATCAATTTTATCTTATTATTTTGACATCTTAAAGTAATTTGTTTTAAACAGCTCAAAGTAATTCTTAAAATTTAACTTTCATATGTTAACATTATCAATCACTAAACTTCAAGGATTAAAGGTTAAAGCCCAACATTGCTAGGTTATTATTTTCTGACCAGATTTATATTAAATTATTCAATTATTAAAATTTTATGTGTTTTTAAATCTTAAATGTAGAATTTTAATCCTAATAATTATAACATTTTTTTAATTTTTTAAAAATTTGTATACATAAGTCTGTGTGTGAATAATACTCTTCATTATAGATTTAGATCCTAAAGAACAACTTGCAAAACAAAGGGAGATGCTTAACAAACATTTAGGGCTTACTTTTTCTCTGATGGATATTGATACAAATTATCTCTCAAAAGAAGATTTTGAAATAAATCACACACCTACTGAAAATAAAACAGAAGTTAAGCTTGAAGTAAAGGTAAATTTTATTATTTAGGTTGCTTTTTTTATTATAAAATGGATAATTTTAAAAGATGTGCTAAGTTTGTTTTTTTTAACTGTCAGTGCATTACTTTGTAATACTGTATAAATTTTTCTTATATGAATTTATATAAAAAGTTAAAATAATGCAGTGTTTATTTTAGAAAGGTTTTTAGGTTGGTTAGTCAAGCTTAACTTTGTTTTGAAAATTTAGTTAACCAAAAAAACTTATTGGATATTTTTTTCAAAATTATTTATAAATAAATTGGTAATATTAATATTATTACTTTATGGATTTCATGTAACTCATTGGATTATTTATTTTTGTAACATAGGCAGATGGAACTGATGGACTTAGTAAAGAAACTTCTAATCTGTGTATAAATTCTGTAAAAACTGAAGATACAAAAAAGTAAGTAAATATAATTGCATTTTTATTTCAGTTTAGAATTATTGTAATATTGAGAATAAAACAATAAATTTTGTATGTTTAAAAACTATTTGATTAAAGTTAGTTTTGTTTTTAGTTATGAACCAGTGCTAAAGAAGAGAAAAATTTCTGGAGCTTCATTTGAAGAATTATCTTTAGAAAATAGTGGCAATGTAAATCTATGGGAAGAGGTTGGTTTCAATTTATATTTTGCTTTCTTAATATGTTTTGCCTGTAGGTGTAGGGATTCTTATTTTGAAAGATATGCAAAGAATTCATTTTGTAATTTAAAACTTGCTATTTCATAATAAAATATTTGACATCTATTTTGTAGTATTAAAATTGCCTTTATATCGAGATTTTGTTTATTTTGAATTTTTTTATGAAAGTTGATTTTTGTATTGCATAGTTATAAATTGTTCAAAGAACTTTTCTTGATTGGATAGGTAAATTAATTAAAATATAGAGGGGGGGGGGGAAATGAAAGAAATCAGGTTTTCTTTCTATTTAAAAGAAAATTAAATATGTAACAAGTTTTGCAAAAATTCTAAGACTAAACCAAAAGGGCTTTTGCTAAATCACTAATTATCAAATTGAAATGATGAAAATGCTAATTATTCATGTTCTGTATATTATATATTTATTTACTAGAAATAACATAAATAAACATTATGCTACGCAAATGCTAATTATTCAGTTTTTTATTTTATGGAAAGCTTCTTAATACTGGAAATCATTAAGCATTCTCTGTTGACAGTGGTAATTAAATTAAGTGAAAATTTTCAATTTCAGTATATGTGCAATCTTAAATCTCTGATTGTAAAGTGATAATCTAATCTGTAATTTTAATAAGGGGTATATAATCTTGAGGGAACTAAAATAATTAGATTTATTACATATGGCCGGAGTAGTCTAGTGGCTGTGGTCACGAACTTGTAATCGGTGTGTTGTTGGTTCAATTCTTGATGCCACTAAAGACCCTTTGTGTAGAGATGGTTGATTGCACATTAAATGTGTCAAGGCTCAATGTCCTCTTGTTGGTGTGATGGGGGCTGTGGTATCATCCTCGTCACTTGACCAACGTTCTAAATTACAAGGTCCATCGCCAATAGTCCTCATGTTGCTTTATAGTGTGACATTAATATAACTCTCACTCACTAGATTTATTACATTTCAAAACATTTTTTACTGTTAAGCGAACCCATTGTTAAATGTTTTATGCATGCAGGCATCATAGTGATTACAATAAAAATGAATGATTTGAATAGATAAAGAAAATAATTGGGTGATTTATAGTTTGTAAATTCATCAGGAAAAACCAAAAAGAAAAATAAGTCTAAAAGCTTATTTAAATGTTATTTTGATTGAGAGAATTCTTTCTCTCTCTTTAGTATATAAAACAATATATTTTATTTGCCTGTTAACCGCATTTTGTTGTGATTGCATATGATATCCATATAATTTATAATTGCTGTACAAGGTTATCAAACTGGCACTTTTATTGTGCAATTTCCACAAAAACACTTTCATGAACTATAATTCTTTTAGATTTAAAAAAAAATCTTGTATTCTGTTGAAAATTTACCACAAAAAATATTTTAGACTTTGTATAAAATATTAGATTCATTATTTAAAACTTGGAAAGTGTGTTGATAGACTGTTAGTTTTATAATAAATAATTCGTTCTGATATTTTTAGTAAAATTCTAACGTAGGATTTTTCAAACTTACTATGGTCCAGGCGCATTCAATATTGAGAAAAGTGATCACTGAATGCAAGTAGTATTTCTAATAAAAACAATTCAAGTATTATGTGCGTTTATTAAAGAAATGAATAGGGTTATTTTAGTCATTATAATATTTAAATATTTTCAATGATATTCTTAAAGAAAGCATTTAATGGGAATTTATAGAGTTACTGATAAAATACCCAACTAAGTGTAAATTTTAATTAAAAAATTATTACTACACAGAAAAAGAAAATACTTTTTTTAAGAACTCACTAGAGATTATTTATCTTGTAAAAATAGAGATGTTAGTCGAGATATTGACAGATCGATACTTGATAATTGTCAAGTTGTAATCGTAAAAAAAAATGGAGGAGTGACACTGCTGTCTGTGTTGCTAATTCTCCCTTAAGTTATTTTTAAAATTTTGCAATTAGCACTCATCAGTTCCCAGGGGGAAGGTTTTGAATCTCTACTGTACAATGCTTTTTAAGAATGTTCATGTTGTTTATTTTTATTAATATTTAGACAAAGCAGTGGCCATTGGAAGCATTTAGTGATGTATTAGTCAATGATCTCCTAAATGCATCCTGGGAAGTAAGACATGGTGCTGCTACAGCTCTTAGAGAAATTGTAAGAATACATGGAAAGGAGGCTGGAAAACGACCTGATGCTTCTTCAGATCAAGTATGATGCAATTCCACTTAATTTTTTATAGAACATAAAGTACATATTTGAGATGCCTTTCAAAATTTTATTTTACAAATTTTAATCACGTTACTTAAAATATTGATATTTATTAAACCATATGTTTACATATTTAAATTAACTTTATAGAAAAATTACTTATATATACGATCTAAGGGCTATGAGGTGTAAATAAATTTTGAAAGATTTTTTTTGTTAAATTTGGGGTTTTATTGTGCAGAAATAATAAATTAAGTACTCAATATATGAATATAAAGTTGAAAGAACTACTGATCTTTAAATTCAATCCAAGAATTGTCCCATTTTGTATGTATTCCTCCCAAGAACAGAAGTGTTGCTCAGAACGAGGTGGGGGATCATTAGTCTTTGATTGATCAAAATAAGTGGTAGTTTGAAGAAGCGGTGTTTAGGGATATAGGAAGTGGAGTTGGACATCTCATTTGAGGGTTTTCGAGTAATTTTTAACTGGCATGCAACATGTGGTTAATAATTATCAAGATGCAAAATCACTTTGTCATGTCTCTGCTCATATTCTGGCCATTTGTTTTTAATATTTAACTCAAATATATCAGTTGTACCTGGTAAGGATCCATTTATGGTTTCATTGAAGTTCATAATATACTACACCTAGCTGATATTACCTATGTAGAACACAGGAGCTTTGAACCATAAGTCCACTTCAACAGAATAAGGCATATTGAAAACTAAAATTTTTTGATATTTTAACATGAAGATGGTTAGATTATGGTCTGATGTGCTTATTTGATTTAATACATTTTTGTGTAAATTCTTCAAAATTTACTTGTACCTTTAATTCTGTTTAAAATTTGAGATGTAATAGATTGTTTTAATATTTGATATAATAGGCTTGTGTGTGTGATTTATATGCATATTTTCTTATGGAATAGAAAAAAAGAATTTTTGTGTTATGTTTTAAAGAGCTCACTCTATCCTTGCTACTCATTATTTAATTTATCATTTATTAGTACATTTAAAAAGGGTTTTAAATTTTTTAAAGGGGCCTTTATTTATCATTTTTTTTTTTTTTTTTTTTTTTTTGTTGCTATTTTTCGATATGTAATGTTTTTTAATATCTTACAATCTTATCTGTTTTAAAAATCCCCTTTCACAAAGTTCATAAAATTTATTTTTTGCAGATGGAAATTTTAAATCAACTATGGCTAGAAGACTTAGCCCTGAGACTTACATGTGTACTGGCATTAGATAAATTTGGTGATTTTATTTCTGATCAGGTTTGTTGTAAGCCACTCTTTTATGTTTTAAAAAAATTGAGATTAAATGTTTCCTTTTTTATTATTTATTTTAATATCAATATATTTTACCTGAATAAAAGATCATATTAAATTATTATTGAAATAATTTTGGTTTCTGAGTATTATATAAGAATTTTAAAAGTTTTTAAATTTTAATATTGTTTCTTTTCTTTTAAAATTTTATTTCTATTACAGGTTGTAGCACCTGTGCGGGAAACTTGTGCTCAAGTTTTAGGAACAGTTGCTAATATTATGACCAAAGATCGTGTTAAGAGAATCTTAGAAATTTTGTTACAATTACTTGCAAGGCCAGAATGGGAAGCCCGTCATGGTGGTCTACTCGGACTTAAATATATTCTTTCTGTTCGCAAGGTAGATACTTATCCAATTTTTATTTAATTAATATATTTAGAGCATTGTGTACCCATTTGGATAAAAATTTCTTTTCTTTTCAGGATATGAAAGAATTTATGATACCTTTAGTATTTGATTCCACGTGTCAGTGCTTACAAGATAGTGTAGATGATGTTAGTGCTGTTGCAGCATCTGCACTTGTTCCTGTGACTAATGTTATTGTTAGTACTTTACCAGATAAGGTATGTTAAATCTATTTTCAGTTTGAAAATTACTGTCACATATGTATATAAAGTGTGTTATAAATACGCATTCACTTAAATGCTTAATAATAGAACGTCTGGGATTTCGATTACCCTTAAACGTCCACCGGTGTCATTTTGACACTGCGACATAAAATATATAAAATAATTGTTTTAACTAAATAATTGCAGGACTACTGTTCACTAGGGTTTAGTTTTAAGACTTTTTAATATTATTTCAAAAAATTAACTTATCTTATGGGTCTTTATATATCATAAGAAACTGAGGTTGACATTATGTTTCGCGTAGCTTGTTGGGCCACTGCTTTGTCGCAAAACATTTCTAGCCGCAAATCTGCCAGGAACATCATTATTATGTGGTATCCATGCTGTGCCATCCCTAGCAACATATATATCAGGATTTACCAGAATATAATCAATTATATCTTTTTTTCTTCAGATTCTTTGCAATCACTTTCACTCAATCTAATGTCTTCATCGGAATCTAAATTAGAGCCGATTATTTATATATATATATAATTCTCAGAAATCTCTCGCAATAAATTAACAATTTCATCAGGGCTTAGACCTTTTCTACGAGCCATCGTTTCAGGGTGTCTGCTCTGCACAAAGTTCAAAAATCAAATGATTTTTTTTTTATGAGCAGATAACCAAATGGTATGTAACGAAACACTTTGACACAACGATTTTAGAAAAATAAGATTTGTTTCTGCTTTTAACCCAATAACACTGCATTCAAGGTCAAGTAAATTGATAGTACTTTGGGAAATTTGTTTTACTAATAGTAATGATGAACGTCAGCTATTTATGATGATAAATTGCCTTGGTGTCGAAATGACACCAGCGGATATTCTAGAAAATTTCTCCTAATTAACTTAATACCACAAAACTTTTCCTGTGTAATTACCATGGAAAATAATTAACAATCTCAAAAAATTTTCAAATCCCCTCTAAAAATGTGGAAAGGAGAACAAACTAAACAGGCTCCAGTGTCAAATTGACACCGACAGATGTTCTAGTGTTAAAGGAAGTTGAATAATACTGTTTACTTTTTGAATTTTACATTTTTATGTTGAAAGTTTATATTTATCCTAAGGAAGTTCAAAAAGTTTATTGAATGAACAGAGAAAAAAAATTAATCATTATTAATTTTTTTGAATATGAAATTTGTAAGAATAGTCTTTTGCATTATGTTGTGTTAAAATTTTTAAACTTCCTTTTCAGTAAAAATTAGATAAGCAATTATATAGATAAATTTTCTCCTCAGAAGTATAACAGCATTTTCATTTTTGCAATTGGTTAATTTTTAGACATCTAATTTATTCAATTTTTATGTGCACTTATGTTAAATTTATCAACAATTTAGGTTCCAGCTGTTGTATCCTCATTGTGGGATGCTCTTTTAGATTTGGATGATTTGACTGTTTCAACTAGCAGTATCTTGCAGCTCCTTGCATCTTTACTTTCCTATACCTCTACTTATATTTCAGATAGGTATGACATTTTTATTAATTATATAAATAAAGAGTAATAATTCATTTGAAACTAAAAGATGATTATCATAAAGTAAATTTTTTTAAGAAAAAAGGGATTATTTTGCTTTAATATTTTTTATTGCAATTCCTAATGTTAAATAGAAGCCCAGTGGCTGAGTGGTTAGTGCATCATGCTTCCATGCTACAGGTCTGAGATTGAAACCCTGGGCTGGGCAAGGTTGACTCAGCCTTTCATCCCTTCAATGCATAGATAAATGAGTACCAAGCTTGCTTAGGAACTTAACACTGGGGGTTTCGTGTCAGACTGACAACCTGATCGGAACATATGCTGATGCACCTCAGGACCCAAGGTTGTGTATACTGTGTTGGGCACAGTAGGCCTTGGCCCTCATGGGCTGTCGCTCAACTGTGAGTTGAGAATGTTAAATATGATCTATTTGATACATATTTAGACTTTTTACCCTTAAGCTACACTTTGCTTGTGTATCAGTTATTTCTTATCTTGTATTTTTTAGAAGGATTCATACAGAAAGTTTAAAGGTTTATGCATGATCATGAACCATAATGTACATGATAAAAATATTATTGAAAATAAAACAAATAACAATTAATAACAGTTTGTTTTTTTTTGGTTGTATTAATTTATAATATCTTATCAAACCTTTTTGCTGAAAAAATAGTGAGCTTGTTGTTGTATCCTATTAAATGATTAATTAAAAATAAATTTAACATGATTTCTAGTACATTCTGAATGCATTGCTTCTTTTTCTGAGGAAAAAGTGGATATTGTTTAAGAATTTCATTATTCAATCCTCAAACAGTGTTTCTAATACACTTTCATAAAGATAACCATGTGAGAAAAATAATTTGTTGTACTTGGAGCAATTTAAGCTGCATACCCTTCAGAATAGTCTCATTTTGAATTCAAAAATTTCTTACAACATTCATACAATTGCTCAAAACTCTCCTGGGACTCTGTTTTGTTACATTCTTCAGAATTTTTTTTCTCAGAATTTCTGAAGTGTTTTCTCTTTAGTTCCATATTTAGCCATGGAAACAGGTAAAAATCAGCAGAAACTAGGTGAGGCATGTAAATTGAATGCTCAAATGGGGTAATATTGTTTTGCAAGGTAATTTTTGACCAGTAATGACTGATGTGCGGGGCCTTTACCATGAAAGAAAATCCCAACTCTTTTTGGAACATTTTTCAGATTTCAGTTTCCTTCAGATAGCATCTTGTAATGTTGCAGAAAATTTGTATATTAAATCCTTTATCCACAGTCTTGCTGTTAATAATGAGTGATGTGTTGGATATATTCGATGGACACCTGGTTACTGCAAAGATTGTCTTCAATGCTTGTACCATTTAAGTACATGTGACTTTTTATTGCCTTGATTAACTTCTACAAAGTCCTAATGGGATTTCCATAGCAAAACATAAATGAGGCAATATACATGCAGGCTGTTAGTAATTTGATATTTCAAAATCTGACTATACAAAAATCTCTAAATTGAAACATGCAATATTCAGTGACAATGGTTAAATCAATAACTGATTAGCTTCCTGCCTTCTCTACAAATAAAATCAAAAGAAATTATTTTTATTCTGTAATCATTGTGGTGCCATTGATTGTGGGTCCTAAAAACTTTTTGACTTGTGTGTGTATATATTGTTTTTTTTAATATATACAGGATAAAATATTTGCTTCAACACTTGGCCCTTTTGGTAAGGAGATATCAATTTAGTTGAAAATCAGTAAAGAGAACACTTCTTGTGTATGCTGTAATATGCTGTTGAGAAGCATAAATAAAATATTTCAGCCTGTGCATTTGTGCACTAAAGTGCGATTCATCTGAAAAATAGTCCAATCTCTAGTAGAAAAGATTTATGAGCTTTTATATAAGATGCATTCAAATGAAATTCTGTCACTAGTGGAAAGTAACAATAACAATTTTATCAACTCAAAAATATAGTTATACACAGTACATGTACTCAAAAATAGTCACCAAAACTGTTGGCACAGTTATCTCATTGCAACACTAGCCGGTCAATTTCATCTTTGAGGAAGCTGGTAGGCTGCTGTCGGATCCAGGCTTGGACCCTCCATGTTTCATCACCAGTGTCAATTTGTTACAGAAAGCCATATTCCTCCTCATGATAACGTTGCAGATGACTCAAAGACAACACCATTCAAATACTGCGCTGTTCGTCAGTCAGTGGGGAACCCACTGCGCACAAATTTTTTGAAAGTTCAAATGTTGATGCATTATGATGTAAGTGGTGCCCACGCTAATACCCCGTAATTGATGGATCTTGTCCGCGGCGATTCTGCAGTTGTCCAAGACTAAAGCATTCACTTCCTGTACAGGTCAAGCATCGTCTTTTAGTAACTTGCGCTCCTCAAGGAATCTTTTGTGCCATTCCACAACACGTGAACGACACAGACAGTACTCACCATACACAGCTTTCATCCGTCGATGCATTTCACAGCCTCCAACTCCCTCCATTGCTAAAAATCAAATCACTCCTTGCTGTTCTTTCTTACTCACCTGTATGTTCAGTAGTGGACGATAACTTGTGTGACCACCTTCTCTTCGACATGAAACCACACTGTCGCTATGAAACATCATGCGTCAGTATCTCTACCAATAGATGGTACCACCTTATGTTTAATGCAAATTTAGACACACTGACCGGGTTTCATTTGAATGAACCTTATATTATTATTATGTACCTTAAGTACTCATGATTTTGTTGAATAACTTTCTTATTCAAATTACATGATGTTTTAAAAGTTATTCTTTAGACATTATTGAGTTGGCAACAAATAAAAATTTTCAGCTGTAGCAATTATGTGTTAATTAAGGCATAAATTATAGTTACTTATTTAAAAATTTTATAAGGTTAACTAAACTATCTTTTAAAAAGTATTTAAACATTTTTATTTAAAATTTTATGTTTTTATATTCTTGTGACTATTATATTTTTAAAAGTTCTAAATGTCAACTTATTAAATTTTACTTTTTAAATGAAATAATATATTACCAATTTTTATTTTGTAGCTCTGAGCAAGGTTTTGATCAATTAATTCCTCGCCTTTGGCCATTTTTGAGTCATAATTCCTCAGTTGTTCGAAAATCTGTACTTCAAGCTCTTATAACTTTGACTTCTACAAATAATGTAAAAGTATGTAATTTTTTAAGTTTCTATCATTGTAATGATTTATTAAAGCATGCTGTATTGAATATTTCAAAATGATTAAAAATAGTAGTTTTTTTTTAAAAAAATTCTTACATCACGTTTTTAAACTACTTAACAGTTTAAAATGTTGAAAATTTCTAATACTTATGCTCTCATAAAGAGGCATTAAATGTTGTTAAATTGATCAGAAAATATTGTGATGAATCATTCAAAAACATTATTTTGAGTTTTTTAAATGAACTCATTTAAATCCAGAGTAAAAATATTTGGCATGAGTTTAATAATTACTCGTGACTTTTCACTTAAACAATTTCAGTTAATTTTTTTACCATCTAAATCTTATAGTTATGCTTAAAATGTACAAATAATCTTGTCATATAGAAAAAAATTATTTAAAGGACTGTTAATCGTTAAAATACTTAAAAACCTGTTACTTTTTAGATTAACTTAATGTTGTTTATTTATTTCTAACATACATTTCACTATCATTAACCTATTACTTTTTCATACAGAATGGTATTATTCTATGGTTAACATCAATATTGGAACCCATATTAAGACTTCTATTTCAACGATGCTTGGTGGAACCTGTTATTGAAATACACAATCTTTTATATGAAGTGAGTAAAAGTAATTTGTCTTTATATCTTTCAACTAATGAGCTTTTATCATCCCTGTTACATATATTTTTTTACAATGATGCTTCCTATGTATGTTTGGGTAATATTAATTTTACAAAAGTAAAATTTATAATTGCTGTAAAACATAAATTTAAAATATTTAACTGTATCTAAATCTCTCATTTTTTTAGAAAAATATTTCAGTGAAATAAATTAATTTTATAAATTGCTATCTAGTGCTTAAATGATATAACTGAAAAGGAAATTCTTATTACTTTCATTCAAAATCTTCATTTTCATTTATTCTAGAATTAAATATGTTAATTTATATAAAATATATGAATAGTTTTTTCCCTTTCATTTAGTTTAGTGTTATTTCTCTTTTTCTGATAATTTTTTTCCTAGTTTACATATTTATATGTCATGTGTTTACATTTTTGCCATATATTATCCTTTTTAAAAAATTTCTCCCTAGGCTTGGAAGAATGTTATTTCTCATTCTCATGTAGTTTCTGTATTTGCAATCACCGTCCCAATTCTTAGTTCATGGCTTTCAATGTTAATGCAACCATACAATGTAGCCTTTGATCCAAATACAAATTTGGCCTGGCTGGATGTCCCACACAAAATGAAGGTTTGTTTAGAGTTTTATATGTAATTATGCTTTAACACTAATTGGCTTGTATGTTTCTGTATTATTTGATTTTGAATACTTTTTCCCCTTCTTTTAAATATTTCTTTAAAATCCCTGAAATCTGAAAAGCATGGCTAGCTTTAAAAATCTCTCTAGCATAATACAGGATGTGTTCTGAAAATAGTAGGACTTGTTTTTTTTTAAAAAAAAAAAAAAATATCATATATGAAGATAGTACAAATTATTAGAATTTTTCAAAGTGTCACCCTTCCGCATCTACAGTTTGCTGCCAATGAGTTTTCCAGTTTTTACACACCTCCAGAAACGCCTGGACCAGAAGGCTGTTTAGCTCACTTGTCACGGCCTATTGAACCACCTCTACAGAAACGTAATGCTTCCCCTTGAGTATCGATTTTGTTCTCAGGAATAGAAAAAGTAGCAGGGCTGTAGGGGGATGAAGCAGTGTTCCATCATTGTGCTAGGGAAGATACTCTACTGAAACACTGTGTGGCTCAACGAATTGTCATGATGCAGTTGCCAATTGTTGTCGATGGCTTGGTGGATACGAACAATGCGTTTTTGCAGTCTTGTGAGGACTTCCATTTAAAAAACTACATTCCCTGTTTATCCAGGTGGTGCAAACTCTTTGTAGATGACTTGAATGTGAGCATGAACTTTTGCTTAGATTTGCTCATTCATGCTTTCTTGGGGCATGGGGAAGAAGGGATGTGCCATTCTGAGCTCTGCTTCTTGTCCTCCGAGTCATATTCAAACACCCAAGTCACATCAATGTCACTACTTTATCCAAAAAGTTGGGGTTCTCATTCACATGATACAGATCCTGGCAGATCGCATTTTGATTGGCCTTTTGCTCCTCTGACAACACTTGCGGGACAAACTTTGTGAACACTTTTCTCATAGCTAAGTTTCCTGTTACGATCTCAAACACTTGGGTTTAAGGAATGCTCAATTCATCGGCAATCGTTCTGATACTCATCCTACACTCACTGTTCAGTAAATTTTTCACCTGTGACATGTTTTGGTTTAGCTGATTGCAAGGCATCCAGGGGTCGTCGTCTTCCACTCTTTCCCTACCTTCTTGGAACAGCTTGTGCCAATCAAAAACACCCAATCTACCCATGGCAGCATCATTGTTGGCCTCCTTAATTATGTCGTGAGTCTCTTTGCCCGTTTTACCAAGCTTTACACAAAATTTGATGGCATATTAGTGCTCCAGAAAATGCTCCATGATTCTCTGTGACAAGACGTTTTGATAGGGGTTCACGGTACAAGCGACCTGCTCTCTTCAGTGCCCAACATCCCCCTCCACTGATCGTGAGTGTGCACACCACCTCTCGTCCGTCCAGTCGCTCAGGAAAAAACCAGTCCTGTTAATTTCAGAACAGCCCCTTTATAATGGTTAAATACATTCAAAATTATAGTAACCTTTAAGATTTTAATTTAGGAATAGTTCATAATGGTTCTTCTGTGTTTTTAAAAATGTATTTCAATGATAAAATCAAAATTTTTATATATTGTATTTTTTCCTCCAAACATTTAATAAATTTTATGATTAACGATTGGAAGTTAAAGTATCTTAAATTGTTGTTGCAAATGCTTTATTAATATAGGTAATTCCTTTTAAATAAAATGGGTGTTCTTCTTCTTTTTTTTAATAATAATAATCATATTGTTACAGTTGAAAGACTTAATGTAAGTTTTTTTCTTGCCTTAAATAATTTTTGTCATTTCCTTTTTGAAAAATTGCAGACTTCTTTCCCCTTTAAAATTTTAATTACTATATTGTGTTAACCTGTAAATGAAGAACAATATGCTATATATGTTTTGTATTTACATTAATATAAATTATTATCCTTTTCACTGATATTTGTGAGAGGGGGGTTGCCAGCTGAGGTGTCGTCTACGTCACTTGACCATGGTTCAAAATTACTTTGTCCATTGCCAATAGCCCTCGTGTAGCTGAACAGTGTGATGTTAATATTCACTCACTCACTGATATTTGTATCTGTACAAATGTGTACTTAACATAAAATATGTGCCTATACTTTTTTTTCCTTCTGATTTTCAATAAGTAATATAAAATTATTGAAGACTATTATATTATCTTTTAAGACATAATTTTTTCTTGTGTATGTTGGCTATTCTTTACTCACTATCATTAGTTAAATGTTTTGTGTAACATATTTGCTTATATTAGTATTTACTTAAAAAAAAATTTTGTAGCATGTTTTTTCTTTCAAATAATCTTCAAAATGATGGAACTTATTACTTTACAATACTATAAATTAAATCTTTATTGGTAAATAAGGTATGGATTATAATTTCATTGAAGAATATAATTTTTCAGGATAAAGTGTTGGGACGTAATAGGAGTTCTACTTATCCAAAAGCAATGCAGGAAGCTTATTATATTGGAGGAAATGATGCTGGAAATGAAAATCCCAAAGAAAGAGAAAAAAGTATTGTAAGAGCTAAACTGATTGGAGCCAAGTATGTATTTGTTTCCTCATATCTTTAATAATGATTAATCAATAAAAATTTGGTTTTCAAAAAATGAAAAAATAATACTTTTATCTCCTCTTTTCCCCTCTTCCCAGAGAAATTTCTATTTAAAATATGTTATGTGAGGTAACGAATATTCACCCCCCCCCTCCCATTTCAAATTTATGAATTTAAAATGAGTTATTCATAGACTAAATTTTAACTTGTATACAGGGTATCTGAAAAAGATTGTACTTTTTTTAAAATTTTTCTCTAGTTTCTCTGAGGTACTATTGGAATGTTTTATTATACCAAAAATTAAGTAATATATCAGGTGTTTTTTTTATATACCAAAGATGAACCTTACAAAGATTCTGTATGGGTGCCTTTCGTGACACAGCAGATATCTAGGCGATACTCCATTTCTGTCCATACTCGCACCAACATGTATCTTGTAACGGCAGAAAAAGAATCTACCTTTTCTTTATTTTTTTCTTTTTTCTTGGTACCCAGCATGTAGAGAGTGGTGAAAATTGGCATGAAAGCTACTAGATACTCCAAGTTTTGAAATATCCACCTTTCCTGTATGCACAAAATTGTCAACATGGCACCTACCAAACCACAGAAGACATTTTGTGCTGTGGAATACGCAAAAACAATGTCTATTATCACAGTTCAACGCAACTTTCAGCAACAATTTGGGGTCGATCCATCAGACAAGAAAATTAAACTTTGGCATACACAATTAAAGGAGACAAGTTGCCTTTGCAAAGGCAAAAGCACTGGGCAACCCTGTTCAAAGGAAACAGTTGATAGGGTTCGGCAATCCTTCCTTGGAGTATCTAGTAGCTTTCAGGCCAATTTTCGCCACTCTTTACGCACTGGGTACCTAGAAAAATTAAAGAAAAAGGGTGCATTCTTTTTCTGCCATTACAACGGACATGTTGGTGTGAGTATGGACAAAAAAGGGAGTATCCCCTAGATATTTGCCGTATCATGAAAAGCGCCCATATTGAATCTTTGTAAGGTACAACTTTGGTATTAAAAGAAAACTTTGATATATTACCTAACTTCTGGTATAATAAAACATTTCAATAGTACCTCAGAGAAACTAAAAAGGTACAATCAATTAAGAGTTATTTAATTTTTATTTATCTAAATAATTGGATTAAAAGAATTTCTCTCTTTGTGCAAGTAATCTGAATTAATTCATATACTAGATCAACCTTATTTTTTAGAAGCTTAAAATTGTTATTTTTCATGATGCATCTCAGTTTAAAAATGAATAGTTTTCCTTATTTTATTTATATATGACAAAGATTGAATTCTTATGAAATCCATGTGTAAAGAGATTTAAAAGTTTAAAATGAAGTAAATTATCCTTTTAAAAAGGCAAGATTTTGTGAGATTGAGACTTAAAAATGGGATAAAAAGAATTGGGTAAAATGTAGTAAAATTTTTGTTTAAAAAAATGGTCGACCAACAATTATCATCTCTGAGAAATTTAAGTTGTCACTAGCTGTGGATCTAAAAAGTAGCTGACACAAATGCTTTTGCAAGATTCTAGAAGAAATTATGTAATAATTCTAAAGATACAGTCAATTTTTTTTTTATCATTAGTATTCTAATCAACTGTTTGTTTTTTTTTCAGGTTCTTGGGCTTTCTTTGTTCTTATATTTTGAAACCTAATCCAGATATTTTTTATCCACCTGGTACAGAAACACATATCGAATCATTTGTAAAACTTATCATCTTCCACTTGAATTTCAAATCAGCAATGCAAAGATTTGCAGTTGCTTTGGTTTTAAATGAGTGGGCCAAATATGGACCGGTAACTTTTAAAACTTTATTTTACTCATTAATTGATTATTAAATAAACCTTATTTAATAACAAATTCTCTTTAAAAAAACCCATTCTTATTAGCACTAAGAAGACAAAAGTATAACCTTGTGTATTGTTGTCTTTTTTTAAAATTTTTTTTATTTACTTCAATGAAAAAAGGTCTAAAAATTTATCTTTTATAATTGTTTTTTCTTCACTTTGCATAGTTTCTTGCTATACAATTTGAAAATATATACTCCATGTTTATATTATATTCATTTTAATTTATCTATAATATGAATGGGAAATTTAAAATTTTGTTATTAAATACTTATATAAATATTTCTTACACAGGACATGTGTCCTCTGGCTGTGAAGGAAAAGTGCCTTGAATGCTTGAATGAAACTGTGTACTATGATGAAATTGCAGTAGCTTTTACAAGGCTTCAGCAGGAATGTAAAGATTTCATTGCATTGTCAAAACATTATTCTGTAACTCTAGATCTGTCATTTCAAACTGGGTATGTCATATCAGTTTAAAACTCTCTACTTCTGTGAATCTTTTTAATTCATCCTTGGTCATAGAAAATGCAAATATCTTTCAAAAATATTTCTATAAATTATGCAAACCATTTATAATACTGGAGTGAACTTATTGAAGTTAAATGTGTATAATTCTATCAAGATGTTGCATTTTCCATGGTTAGCTACTATTATGTGGAACAATACTTTTATTAATAATATAACATGTATAATGTTAATCATATTATACCATTATATAATAATCTTTCAAGTGTTCTCATGTTGCATTTACTTATTCTTATGCAGACCTGTATTTACTTTTGAGCAAATCATTCATCTGACTACTGTTGCTGCAGCAGCATTTTCTTCAACGAAGCTAAAACCTAAAGTTCTCGAAGTGAGTGCTTTTCATTTGATAAGTGTTAATTTTTAAGGCCATTTTTAAATATGAAAATAAAAGTTTGATTTACTTTTAAAACCTTTTGCTGATGGAGGTGTTGAAACTCGCCCAACAAGGATTTAATGGCTATAGAACTAGTACTTGTATTTAATTTTCAAATGTATTTTATAAATACAAGAGATTACTCACACAAGTGGAGAATTTTCTAAATATTCAGATTTAACAATAAATTTTTAAATACAGACAGTTGGTGTTTAATAATATATTTTAATTTATAATAAAATGCAGTAAAATTTTTGACAAAAAGAGGGAATTCATATATTGCTAACAAAGAAAGTGATAATTTTAAAATACTAATTAATCCTGAGCTATAAGCTAATACCATAACTAACTATAGCTGATCTATCAACAATATCTTTATGTACTAACATAAAGAGAAAAGGGAGACTAATATCAGCAAATTAAAAGCCAAGTGAAAAAATGCTTGGAGAAAAAGGACTTAAAAATATGTAAATAAATAAGTTTTAAACTCATATAGGCTACAACCTTTTTATTGTGTCAGCCCCGTCAACATATGATACCATGACCCATTGAGGAAGGGGATATTTGGATTGTTTATATTTTCGATTGTTTTGACTTATAATAATTTTAATTTAATTGCATTTATTCCTTCAGAATAAAATACAGTTATACCTATAAATGAATAGAAAGTGGTTTAACATGAAGTATAAAGTGATTTCCATGGAAAGTCACATACATTTTTCCTCTTCTTGAGTATTGAAATGATAGATGTTGATGTTTTTCAAATTAAATGAAGGAAATATAAGTACTATTAGTAGCTACTAACTATAATGATTTCCTATCATGTATTCAATTAATTTAGCAATCAATAATTTTTTTTTTTTATTTTGTGAATTACTTGCTTAAAAACTATTATATTTATGAGAATGAGCAAAAACTTTATTTCCTTAATTATCTTATTTTAGAGTTAATTTTAACTTAATATATCATTTTCTTTATCTAAATTATTCAGCACTTAAATAGATTAAAAGTGTTTACTTTGTGATTATTCCTTATATTTCCAGGTAAATATTAATTATACGAATTTTTAATAAATTTTTTTTATTTAAGTTGCTGATACATGTATTAATCTTTTTAGGGAAGCACTGATAATTGAGTTATATGTTTTTATATTTCTAAAATATTTTAGGTCTTCAAATTTTAATATTTCAAGTAGTTATAATTAATCATTAATTGCAATAAAGTAATTTCATTTCCAGGTGATGTCAGTTATAGTTTTCGAAATTAAAATAATGAATTTTTCAAACAGTAAAAACATGCAATTTGTAGTACTTAAATTGCAATTTCTTTTGTAAATAGTATAATTCAGTTGTTTTTGTTAGACCCGCAGAAAAATATATTTTTTTTACATTAAAAAAAATATTAATGTTAAGTATAGATTTTTGAAATAATATGGGGAAAGTAATGGGGCAAATTCAAATGGAAGCCATCTTGTATACACTCCAAAAATAATATTTCTCATAAAAACATTTTTTAATATAATGGATTGGTAGAATGTGATACTGTGTTATGAACACATACATTAAAACTTCAAAATGTAACATGCATGTGAAATACATATTGATAGTAATAGAGTAGTAAAATTCAACCCTATTATCTACATTCAGTAGATATATTCTAAAATAACTTCAAATATTGTAAAATAATGGAAATATACCAAAAA
>BMAV01008881.1:92002-103584 GCA_019973955.1 Trichonephila inaurata madagascariensis | reverse complement strand
TTTTTCTTTAAAGTTGTGGAACACATTTCATAATCCAAAATGATGTTATGCTGATAAATACTGTACATCAGGGGTGTCAGACTCAAGGCCCACAACAAACATTTTTACGGCCCGGCCAATATATCTGCACACAATAATAGATAATAAAATTAAAATAAAATCTCCTGAAATTGGAAAGATAGCAGAAAAGAGATGTCAAGTGTTAGGATATGGACGTTTCATTTTTTGTTCTTTTATATACATTTATTATAATGTATTATATAAAATAACCCCCCCCCCCTATGTTTCTATAAATATTGATTTTTTTGCGGCCCGCCTTAAGTTAAACCTTGTTTATTTGGCCCGAGTTAGCTTCTGAGTTTGACACCCCTGTTCTACATCTATAAATAATTTTTGAATGATCAAATCTTGTTGCCATAACCAATTATATGTCAAGTGTGATTTCTTATCAAAAAAATTAATTTTTGTATATATTGAAACAACTTTTTTTTGGCCAAATATTAGTATGAATTAATTTACTACTGGAACACAAATGTGAGCTTGAGTTTTATAATATGAAAAAAAATGGATGCATTACAAAAATAATTCTGGTATCTGAAAGGAAAATATTTTCTAATAATTGAATACTTTAAATTAAAAAAAAAAATGTATATTTTGTTTTGGATATATGTATGAAATTTTATTGTAAAGAAATATCTGGGCATTTTATCATTACCATAACTTTTGTTAAATGTGGGCTAATGAATAATAAAACACAATTTTTTAAATCTTACTTTTTTTAGGGTACAATCTTCCATTGCTGGTGCTTTAGTTTCTTTGAAGCATCTTCCTGAAAAATTGAATCCCATTATTAGGCCTCTGATGGATTCTATCAAACGAGAAGAAAATGAATTATTACAGGTTTGATTATTTACATACACATATATAAAACACATATTACAGATATTTTGTTCTAAATAAACCTATGTGGTATACTAAGTAGAACTCTTGCAGTTGCAAAGTTACTAAGAATTTATTTATATATTCATGTAACATGATTTTTTTTATTGGAGATAATGATCACCAAAGATGGATATTTTTCTTTTAAGTTCAAAAGCTGCATTAGATAACTAATGGCATATTAATTTATTTTTATTCTAATTTTGTGTCTATATATTCTGGAACATTAATTGAATCTAGTATAAAGAAAACCTTATTCTGTATATGTTGATATCAAAAATTCCAATTAAAAATACTAATTTTGTTCATGATTTAAGCATCATATGAATGCTCTAAAATGACCAAGTGGAACATAAAATTTCCTAAATTGATTATATGTAGAAAATTCAAAATAAGTATTAATAATTTTTTTAATTTTGCAAGTATAATGGGATATTTTGTTACATTTGTAAAAGAAATTGAATGTATAAATATATATATATATATATTGAAGTATTTTTGCAAAATTTAAATTATATAGTTTTACATAGTTATGAATTATTTTCAAACCTGGATGAATTCACTATGATTAAAAACTACTATACTCTGTTCCACCTAAAGTTGGCAGCAATGGGAAAGGTAGGCAATGTAACAATCCACT
This sequence comes from Trichonephila inaurata madagascariensis, assembly GCA_019973955.1. Taxonomy (NCBI): domain Eukaryota; kingdom Metazoa; phylum Arthropoda; class Arachnida; order Araneae; family Nephilidae; genus Trichonephila; species Trichonephila inaurata. Next base: position 102,005 of record BMAV01008881.1, on the reverse strand, counting down.
TGAAAAAATAGTTCCAACTTGCTTTGGAATTTAAATCAAAGCAAATGCACAGAAAAATGTTAGGAAGTATCAAGTATTATAGAAATTGTGGGCTTAAAGATATATTATATTTTAAGTTAATCACATTGTAAAAGCATTTATACTTTAATACCTGTGAACAAATACAGTAGAAAACTACAACTTGGTGAAATTACATTTGGCTGAAAAAACTGGTTTTCAAGATTACATTCTTCTGAAATATTCACCCCAAATCAACACCATTCGCTTTGTAACTTAGCGATCGTTCATACGTACTACTTTGATATCTCGTGCGACTGTCTTTGTTCTTGTTGTTTTTTGACATTTTAACCATTTCTGAGATAGAAATGTCACCATCAAAGTGAGGAATATCTATCAGAAGCAGAGCTTGGAAAAACATACTGAATGTTTATTCTCGACTTCGAGAAGAAAACCCTCAAGAATCTATCAGTGAAATCGTAAAAAAAGGTTTCTGAACTAAAGGACATTTCAAAGAGAACTGTTTGTCAGAAAAGAAAATTACATGGAATCAAGACAATCTAAATTGAACTTCTGCAGAGAGTAAATCAAATAAAGCATTTATATAATAGTTACAGAGTGGAAGAAATAGCAGAAAAGTTTGGCCACTAAATTTTAAGATTACTCCCTTATCACTGCGAGTTTAATCCAATTGATGTGATTTGGAGCCTAGTAAAAGGTTAACGTTGCAAGAGAAAAAACTTTTAAACTTAATGAAATAAAGGAACTTGTAACAAAGGGAATAGAGAAAGTCTCAACACAAAATTGGACGAATTGCATCAACCATGTAATCAAAAAAGAGAAAGATATGTGGGAATTGATGGACTTGTTGATGAAATTTGGGAATCTGTGAACAGTGACTCTTTGGATAGTGATTCAGAAATGATGAGTGCTGATGACTTGTAAAAAAAGTATCATCAAAGTACTCCCATTAGCGTGGTATGGTAGTTTGGAGAGAGAGAAGGGTGTCACAAAGGTGTCGTCCTCGTCACTTGACCGTGGCTCAAAAATTACGATGTTTTTCTTTAATAATGCAATATAAGTGTATACAAAACCAACTATTGAAATAGTTTTGTATGTAAACACTTATTTTGCATACTGTGGAGTGACACGTGGAACAGGGTGCTCACTGCTCACTCTAGGAAACTGTGCTTTAAATATAATATTTAATGCACAGTCAAATGGTTTCACAATGATTGGAGATAGCCCATGCAACGCCGGGCCATACAGCTAGTAATATTTATAAAAAAATAGGTTGATTTAATATTTTAAATCACCTTAACGAGTAAATCAAATTTCACATTTTTCTTAGACGATGCTTTTAAAAATATACATTAAAAGCTCTTTATCTTTAAAACCAAAGTATCGTAATGTAAATTTTTTATTGTGCTATGCTTTCGCTTTGATTCTAAAGGCTTCCTACATGAAGTGTTAAATATACATGTATATATAATTTGATTTATGAATACCTAATAAAAGAGCAATTGTCCCTTTAAAAACATTTTATGGAACTTTTTTGCAATAAATATAGGTCTAAAAATTTCAAAATAAATAGTTTTTGTATGAAATTATTATAATAAATAATTTTTTTTCTTTAAAAGTTATACTATTAAACTGAATATATAAACTTTGCATATAATGTCATTAACATAATTTTTTAAATGTGCATCGAGATGTTTTTTCCAGATAAACTATAAATTTTACAAAAGATTATAAGTTTTAATATTGATAATTTTTTCAAATTAATCCCAAAATTCTATTATATGCTTCTGTATATCTAAGCTAATGTTCATAAACGGCATTTACATGTAATGTGAATAATAATTGCAAACTGATTTAAAATAGTAATAATGGAAAAAAGGCAATTAATTATTTTTAAACAAAATAGAAATTTGTATTTTATAAACAGATGTAATAAATGAAATTATGAAACTTAAGATATATGAGCCATTTATTTTGAAAGTGCCATAAGTCACTTAAAAAAATCAAATTGTTAATAGCAAGTGAATTACAACTTAAACGTATTTTTTCATTAAAAAAATGCAATCAACATGTTAAGAACTATTGAGATTTTGTTCAAGAAAAGTTTTGCTAGTTAATTAATCAATATTTTTAAACATTGAAATGCAAATCCTTAAATATCGCGATTAAAAAAGTGGCTTATTCTATTTTCTAAAAAAAAACCACAGTGCTCATACAATTTTAATGGACAAATTTTTCAAGAGTAATTTTTTTTACTCGCCAAATATGGAGAATTTTATTTGTTATAATCACACTCTTTTCCTAGAGTAACTTGGCAACGGCTGTGATTTGGTCATCGTACCCTTCCTAGCGCTGCCAACTTAAGGTGGAACAGAGTATACATACAAAAACTAAGAATCAATGACAGTTTATTATTTTTTAATAATATCAATCTTCCTGTAGGACCAGGTGTATTTTAATAGAAATATTGAGGACATTTTTGAATATAGAGATTTTATGTAATTTTCATTGATGTAAATGTTTTTTCATTATTTCTATAAATTCGTTAGGGAGAATCAACTCTTAAAATTTATTGATTCTATGACATTTCAGAAAGCTTCTGCTCATCATTTGGTAAATCTAATGGAAATATGCCTTACTCGAACAAGTTGTCCTAATCCCAAGATCTTGAAAAATTTGACAAACTTTTTATGTTATGATATTGTTTGCCAAAACTTTGGTTCTGAAACAAATTCTAGTGCTCAAAATGTAAATAGTAGTGAAAAGCCAAAGTTGAACACATCATTGTCACTGAATCAAGACAGTATTATAACTCTGATCAATATGCAAAAGGTATGGAATATTTTTATAGAAACTGATTTATTTGATTATGATATGTGTTTATCTTTCTTAAAATAGTGTATAAAAAATTTTCAAGCATGAAAAAATGGTAAATATTTAAATTCCATATTTATTTTTCTCTATTTTGCCCAGTGGTTGAGTGGTAGTGTATCGCGCTTCCACACCACGAGTTTCGGGTTCTATTCCCTGGCTGGGCAAGGTCAACTCAACCTTTTATCCCTTCTGCAGTGGATTGATAAATGAGTTCCAAGCTTGCTGGGGACTTTAACACTGGGGGTCTCGCTTCAGACTGACCACCTGATCGGGACATCTGCTCATGCACCTCAGCACCCAAAGGTCACATATACTGGGATGGGCACAGTAGGCCCTGGCCCTCATGGGCTGTTATGCCGCTGAGTTTGGATTAAGTTCTCTCTATTTTGGTTACGCTATGAATTTTTTTAGAAGGAATGTCCATGCATATTGCATCAAACTGTTATAAAATTATTTTGTTGAAGTGAATTATTTAAATAATGAGAATTCATTTAAAAATCCAGTAAACCAGAAATATATTAATGTTTAGTTAACAGTTTTTTTCATGTATAGGGAAAATTTCATATTTTAAAAACTGAAAAAAAGACTGGTTTGATGTTTTTATAAGTTCAGTTAATACAAACATTCACAAGTACAATTCTAGTGCTTATGTGTAGGGTCTGCAGTAACCTGATGATAGTCTTTAGATTGAATCATTCTCCTAAATGTGACCATCTAGTCAAGTTTCAAAATCATGTGAAATTTAAAGAATGGAGTATTAGCACTTATCCATATTAACATTATTCAATGCTATAGAATCTCAAGAGGATATTGTACATAAGTTGTGTAACTAGTACAGAAAAAAATAAATTTCAAATTGTGCAATAATTTACATCCTATATTTCAGTTTATGTATAAAAATTTCAGGTTTCCTTTATTTAAATATCAGGTACCACGACAGAAGTAAAATGTATATGGCTTGTTTTATCTAAAATTAAAAGAATCCAATGAACATTTAGGACCACTGGTTGATTTTATAATGTTATGTTGTCTTTAAAGTAGCAAAAGTCGCATGATGTCAAATAAAGTAAAATAGCAACTAATAATAAGTTGGAACTTTGTGAAATTATTCCTTTGATTTCAGTTGAGATAACTTATATTTATAACAATCCCCCATGTCGTGTCTTCGTTGTATTGAAATAAAGAAGGCATTTCATTACAGGAACCAATCTTATTTTTTAATTTTCTTACATTCCACAACACAAAGGGTCACTTAAATAAACAACTCACATCAATTATAGTTACAGAAAATAGCTTAAGGACTAAAAGGAGGGATACAGGCATTCCCTAACTCCACGTGTGCACGTCTTCCTTCGGGGTGATCCAGGGCAGCAGAGAGGGAAGAATGAGTTCTCGCTTCTCAAAAGAACAAGTAGTGCCCCCTGGCTGTCGTTAATCATCAAGGGAAGGCAGAGTTTACATGTAGTTGTTACATATTAATAAATTTTGTTACACTAATGATGAAAGATGTTGATTGCATTATTCCTTGTATAAATTGTCTTGTTTTATGCTTTGATGAATGAATAATCCCATTAATCTATTTTATTGAAATCATTATCACTTCTTTCATGAGATTGTTTGAACTCTTGTAAAAAAAAAGGTGAAACACTTCAAAGAAGTAGAACATATGCAAATATCACACACAGTATAGTACTATCTATCAAATATCATTCTAAATACAGAACATCAAAAAATTCTAAATTTATTTTTTTATATATATTAGAGATATGGGTTGAATTGAACCAATCAGATAAGATGTTGCTTTTTTTGTAAAGGAAGAAAAAGAAATAATTCTCTTAGTCTGAAAAAGTTATGTCCTCAACAAATTTATATATTTGAAGAATACTTTAAAAAACGATATGTCACTCTTAAAACCGATTCAGGGTAGGAAAGTTGACCTAAAATGAACTTTGCTGATCATCCAGTAGTCAATATGTGTTTTGTACCATTGAATAATATTTCTCTTTTTTGCATTTCTAAAAATAAAAGGGTAAGACATCAACTATTAAGTAAGAATGAAATATGGCAGATATTTTTAGAAAGGTAATTTGAATGAAACTAAAAGCTCTACAGAACAGTAATTTTTTTATCTCCTATTTGAGATTAAAAATCGAAAATAGAGTGCAAATGTTGCAACTTTTCATAGAAAATTTTAACAAACATGATTTGCTATTTTTCACACCTGCAATTATTTTGGCATGAGTGTTTGTTTTTAAAGAGAAACTTAGTTGTATATTTTTATGAATGTTAAATAGGAAACTTTTATATTTTGTAAAATTTAAGACTCTAAAATTTCCATGGATATTTTTAAGTAGTAATAGTAAAAGTAACATGCCATCTTGATAATTTTTCTGTCACAACGCCTTATATCATGGTAATGAAAATGTTGTTTGTATTTAATACTTTTATTCTTTCCGGTGCAGTCTGCAGAAAAGGTGCTTTTGAGAAGAAGCAACTCTGTAGCTAACAAAAAGAACCTTGGAGGGGTGCAACAAGAAGAAGGTTCTCCTGAAGATGAGGTACTGTTAAGATAAATTGTTAATATATTTCATATAGTGGTGTCACAAAATAATGTTAAGCATGGAAATAAACTCAACATCCCTGTAATGAAAATATAGTGAGTGAAAAAGGAAAACTCAATATTAATTATTAATAGTATGCATATGGCAAGCATCAATCAGATGCCAAACATCTTTGGTTAAAGAGTTAAATATGACATCTGAATATTACAATTACAAATATTTAGAGTAGATGTGGCCAAACCAAATAAACTTTATGGGTCGGCTACTTCGGAAAAATTATTATTACTGTTTTTATTGTTTTTCATATATAGAAACATAGAAAATATAATTATAATATTGCAAAGCTCAAATAATGTTTAATTTTTTTTTAATTAGTGAGATACTTGTTTCTCAACTCTTTTGCTTAATTTTTGCTAGTCATTCTCAATGCATGTATTTGTGTAACGTAGTTGATGTTGCAGATTTTCTTGTGTTAAAGTTTGAGCATGATTTATCTTTGATAAATTTCAATTTTGAAAAAACCGATTCACAGTAACAGAAGCAATGTGATAAAATATAAACAGTTGTGGTATTTATTTGTTTAAAAAAAATTAAAAACAAAGGTATTGTATGAAATAGTCACATTTTGCAAAGTTGTAATGAATCTCGCGGGCTGCAAAATTATTCAAGGCAGGCTGTGGGTCGGCCACCCCTGATTTAGAGCTACAATAAAAACAATTACAAAAACTACCATATTTAGCATAAATGAGGTCATAGGTTCTACATGTTGTTCATGGTCAGACAGCAACCATTCAATTGAGGGCATCTCGAATTGTCCACTAGAGGTCGCTGTCCACATATTGGTTTGTTACATGCATATTGAGAGTTAAATAGATAAGGTTTATAATATGTATTTGTGTTGTAACTATTTTTTCACTTCAAAGATGTGTTTAAAATAAATGAAAATTAACTGTGATTGCATATTTATAAAAACGACTTCCATAAATCTGATTATGTAATTATACCTCTTTTAAAAATTAAAATTATGAGAACTTTTACCTTTCTGTGCTTATTCCAAATAAAAAAATTATTTTTCCATAAATATGCAAAAATAGAATAAATTACTTTAATATTTGTATGCATATAAATAGTATTATGGGTGTATGTAGCTAAGAATAAAATAGTGTATTTCAATTAGAATTTATTAATTTTAAATGTAAGAGTGTACTGTAGTGTGAGAATTTTTCCACAAGAAACTGCTAAGAGGAAAAGTGATCAGAATATATAAAAAAATTTAAGTAGTGAGATCAGAAGCAGGAAAGCCCACATGTCTTGTAGTGTTTAAAGTATCAGTTGTACATATTATATATAAAATTTTTAACTCTTGCTTCAATCCTCTTAACAACACAATTTTTATGAAAGAGCTTAAAATATTGAGATTCTATCCTACATGTGCACATAAATAAATATTAAAAATAACTTTTTAATTTTACATTTGTTAGTTATATAATCTTTTTATATTCTTTTGGCTTACATATTTAATGAAAAAATGTATTAGTTATAACTGATTATCCATACTCATTAGTACTTAATTCATTAATTATAAATTCTTAACATTTGTCTATTCAATATGAAAATTGTGTTGTTCCAATCATGCATGTTATAATTGTGGTGTAGTGTACCGAAATTATCCATTTACAGCAAGGTGGTACAATATCACTTTTTTTTATTGGAGAGGATGCAACAAATGATACTGGAACATGAAGGGATGGGAACACACTGAGATAAGGAAAACGTGTATAGCTTGTTAGGCTTCCTATTTACATCTGAGAGGGAAACAGGTTTTCCCTATTAATTTCCCCGGAGGGATTAAAACTCTAACATTGCTCAATAATCATTTTAATTGAAGATTTATATGTAACCTGGAAAAGTATATAAGAATAAAAATTTATACAGTTCAAAGAATTATGTTATGAAATTTTCGATTTTTAGACCATTACTTATTCAGCTTAATACTTTTTCTTAAATATGTATTTTTATTTTCAGGCTCAAAAATATGCTGAACTTCAAGCCAAGGGTGCAGCATATGTTTTTACCCATGCTGTTGAGCATTTTGGTGAGGAATTGCCTCAAAAATTGCCAAAACTTTGGGAATCTGTTTTTCAGCCTTTGAAAATTTTTATTAACCCTGAAGAAACTAATAAGAAAGGTTATTTCATTTTGCTTTCCTCCTTTTATCATATGATCTTTATTTTAAATAAATATTTTTATTCATTTCATTGAAAATTGTGGTTTAAATTTCGAATAAAACATTTGTCGATATACAATGAGTTTGTTGCTTTGTCAAAACATATCTTTGAATAACAGCATTAAGAAGATGTCTTAAATTTTTGTACAAGTAAATTATAGTAATTACTTTATGCTTATATTTGAGAAATCATATGTGTTTTTCCATTTATTATTAATTATGTTGCAGATTGTGTGTTTGAAATGGTGATTTCCATCAATAACATTTGCTTAATTCCTTTTACTGATGTGTTAAATTTTAAATTGATTTGTTAAATTTATATTTATAAAATATTTGGTTTTATTATATTATAAAAAGATTTTATATATATAAAATAGGATGCTATTTTCATTACAGATGGTACAGTCTTTTCATCTGATATAAATATGAATGATTTATTATGTAGTCTTCAAATACTTAAAGTCATCTGTCCTTACATACATAAAAAATTACATGGAGATGTAAGTATTATTAATAATGTAGACTTGTAGCACAGTAAAATGTTTTTTTTTAGGATTCTGAATTTGAATAGAAGATAAATAAGTGTCTGACTGTGAATCATTAAGGTCCCCTTCCCCCTAATTCTAAAAATGTTTAGTGCTCTTTTTATATAAATATCTCTGTTTGGTTTGGAAAGCATAGAACATTACTATACAGAATGTCCATAAAGTTTATTTTCAATATATATATTACAAAATTAGAGATCATATTTCATTTCATTTCTGTAAACTTAATTTAATACACCTCTATGTATGTACCATTAGCAGCATGAAGCACTACAATATAATACTTAATTAATTGCAATGTTCATTGTAGCATATCCTCACTGATAGTGGCAATGGCATCAACATACCTTTGTTCCATTCCTTTGTTTTGATGCATGATATCTGGTGAACAAGGTGATCAGGAAGTTAAACCACTCATTTCAATCATCATTTTGGTAACTTTTATTTAGTAACGACAAAAATGCAATTTCCAACGGGGTAGTGCACCATTTTGCTGAGTGTCACATAGTTGTTGTCAAGATTAACATTTTCAGTTTATAGATTGTTCCATTGTAAAAAAATGGTTCAATGATTCATTTGTGGATGATCCAACACCATACATTCACCTTTGAATTATCTGTTTCAATTCTGTGGTTACAAGTGTTTTTTAGAAATATTTAAATTCTTCCATTGTTTTGAATTTCTCTGAAATATGAACGGTTGTCATTACTGAAAATACTCAGGGAAAGAATATTTATCCTCAAAAATTTATTCCACAGTATGTTACCTGCAAATCTTTTTTGCCTTGATTATCATTTAAATCAAGTACCTGTAATTGGTACACTGTACGAACATGCATTTGCAAATTTTTAAATAGAACTTTCAGCTCTGTTGTATGTTATAAATCCAATCCATGGGGCAGCAACATGTACATTACAAGGGTAAATGACATCTTATATTTTTTGCAAAATTCCAAATATTTTTGGTTGCCTATTCCTATCTGTATCAGACAATGTCCTTGTCTTAGTAAATATCTTGTGTTGTACACAATGGTAGATAATTTTCATTCTTAGTTCTCAATTTTTGTCAAGTCTTCTGATAAGTTTTTGTTTCAATAAGTTATGTTATGTACCATGAGGGGTAAACATATTGTGCAATATACCTGAGATACACAAATGCAATAAAGTAAAAAGTTTGATAACCATTGTTAACATAGAACAAATCTATTGAAGATATCTTATCATTTGCTTTTTTAGTAAATTTTTGAAATTATAAAAGAGACTTACTTTATGGATACTCTTAATAATATAAAGTACATCCATGTTTGATAGGTTAAAAATGGCCATGGTAGCCAACTGGTAATGGTTGAGAAACCATGACTGGTATTGCCATGTTGTGGGTTCAAGTCCTGGTGCCACTGAAAACACACTGTGTGAAGGTGGTATCGAAAGTTGAAGAGTAGGCTGCCAATTAAAGTGATATCTCCATCAATTGACTGTCATTTTAAATTATGAAGTCCATCACCATAATAGCCCTTTTGATGTTTCAGTGTGTGATGTTATTCAAAAATAAAGTCAAATTAACAGCTTAAAAATTAAGTGCTACTTAACTTATCAATTTATATATATTACCTTCACATAGAAAACTACTTTTATTTAACTAAAAATTATTTGGTGATTTAATAATATTTATTTCTATTAAATATCCAATCTATCATTATATTTCTTTAAAAAAGGAGAAACATATTAGTAGTAAATATGTAAATTCTAAAACAAGTATAATTAATAACTGATTTGGGG
>BMAV01008881.1:25683-91602 GCA_019973955.1 Trichonephila inaurata madagascariensis | reverse complement strand
TATCATTTAAACTATTTTAAATCATATTTTTTTCTCCCTTTCCTAGCTTGAAAACATCTTGCCACATCTTTGCTTTTGTTTAGATCATCCATTAGCCACACTTCGTCATAAAGCAGCCAGTTGCCTGGGTACTCTTAGTAAAGTAATTACACAGAAAACAATGAATGTTGTTCTTGATAAAGTTTTGGGAAAACTGGGTGCTTCCGATAATGAGGTTCAAAGACAAGGTTCTGTGGAAGCTATAGCCTGTATCCTTTTTGAATATTTGGATATATATATATACACTGACCATTAATACACGATCCATTAACAAGCAAGTCTACTTACCATAGCTACTTTGTTAAACTATCACTTACTTATATTACTCTTTGTTTTTCATTTTAGGAAATTAAGATGAATCTTTTTTGAATTATGTAATGACATCTGATAAGAGCAGGTGTTAATATATTTATTTTGTATATATTGTTCACACACCTGTTCCTCAGAAAGTGAAATGTTCAAATTTGGATTATCACCAGCCAAAATGTTTCTATCATTTTGAAATTAATGATCTTATGAAATATTCCAATAGCCAGAATGTTCAAATTACATCATATTTGAGACGTGTGGTTCAAAAATATTTATGTACCAATACAGTGAGATGTTATCTAAAATCAGTAGGTGTTGAAAAAAGAGCTTGTTTGCTTTTTTGACAATTGCCCAGCACACCAACATGGTAGAATTTTATGTTCATCATGTAGAAAAATAAAAATATTTTATTTGCTTCCATTACAGATTTGAGTTAATCGAATCTGTTTTCACAAAAAGTGACATGATTACTTCCTTAAGAATCTGAAGTTGAAGGTTGCCTTTTTTTTTAGCATTAAATACCTGGGATGCTGTCAAACTGATTTCATTGTAGCATGTTGGTACAAATCTCTTGGAAATCTCTGAATGCTAGAACCTTGTACGTTCAGGTTTGTAACCGAGTAACTTAACCACTATACCAAGATGATCACCTTAGTACAGAGGTTGTTACTGGCTTAATAGATACCACCGCCACACACTCCCCTGCCAGTGAGTCAGCAAATAGGGGCAAACGAACGATAACATAGTTATGGCAAGTGTGCAAGTTGTTGTTATTGTGTCATTTGTGTTTTACAGCCTAAGTTTTGTGTCATACAGATTTGATGTCTTTGCTGTGTTGCGTCATGAGGTTTGACAGCTTTTGGTTACTTTGGTGGCAGATAGATGGCGCTATGTCTGCTCTGTGAAGGTTACATTGTTTCAAAGTGCAGCCAGGGTCACCAATGAAGATTAGAATCTGGTACACCTTCTGTTCTGTATGCACATAACATATCAACTATACTAAAATGATCATCTTAGTATGGAGGTTGTTACTGGCTTTCTAGACACCACCACCACATCTCTTTGAACATGAAACATGGAGGATCACGTTGCTGTAGGAAGTTCTACAGATGAAAATTTGTGAAAAGGCTAAAATAAAAATGGAAAAAATAGGGCAGATTTTACTTGATATTGCTGAAATGTGGTCAGCAATTGATCGTATCACTGAGTAATTGGGACAAGAACAAAGGAAGATATTGTTGAAAAATGTTTCAAATAAAGAATTGTCAAATGATCAGGAAGCTTTATTAATCACCTATTTTTAAGTCCCTTGAAATAACAACTATTACTCAGTTACTTTGAGTAACATGTCTATCATGTTAATGCAGAGCAAATAAAATCGTCATGCAAGAGATTTAGAAGAAATAAAATGCCAATAAATAACAATTATCCAAAGAGCATCATTAGCTGTTAAAACAATAAACTCAATTTTCTGAAAATATTTTAAGTGTTAAAATAAACATTTTATTTTTCTTTCATGTGAAATTGAAATTATACACCAAATTCACATCATTCTTGGAACATAGGAATGAAACATTTTAAGCATCCTATTTGAAAAATGGAAATTGGCTCATGAATTGCTTATTATGAGGTAAATTGTACTGAATATAATTACAATGCTGTTGTGTACTGGATTAAATAATGTATATTGTTTTGTTATGTAGATGTACTATTTTCTTAACAATTTATAGCAAATATATGAAATTATGGATTAAGATTATGTAGAATAAGATATTTTATGAAACATCATCAGGTAGAATATTTGATAATAACTTGTACTTACAAGAAAATTAAAGATACAAAATTATTTGTAATGCATATTTGCTATTCATCTCAAAGCATGTTATGAAACATTGAAATATTTTTTAAAAATTGCATATTTATATGTATTAAAACAATTTTGTGTACATTAATGATTATTTTGTTGATACTTGTTTTCACCATATCATTTTGGTTATTGAACGTTATGCATTCAAAAAAATTTTTCTTATAACTCAATTAAGTTCATAGATAATTACTTTTACATACTGCTATTACCTTAACTTGATTTTAGGTATCATTGATGAATTAGGTCTGGACATTGTCCCATATATTGTATTTCTAATTGTTCCCATGCTGGGTAGGATGTCGGATCAAAATGAACAAGTCCGGCTCTTGGCTACCCATTGTTTTGCATCACTTATCAAACTGATGCCCCTTGAGGTAAGAAGTAATTGAAATATTCTGTAGTTGTCTTTTTACATATATGGAAGATGATAAAAATTCCCTAAATAAATGCCAGCTGTATTATCTATATCAACGGTTATATTAGACCAAATAATGTCTACATCTTATTTCATTCAAAATATTTTCAATAAAATAATTTATTATGTTAGAATTTCTAATTCTAAATGTCAATTAATTAAAGCTTATGGTGTTTATTTATTTTTAAAATGTTTGAATATATAAGCATGCATAAAATTAAGTTTCTGAAATATATAGTTTAAATTTCTAGAGGAGAAAAAGGGGGGTATATATTTTATAAAGATAGGATCATTTTAATATTGCTTGTCAATTGACATTTTTAAAAATTGTATTTCAGGGTGGCATTCAGAATTCTCCAATGTTAGACCCTGTACTCTTAGAAAGGAAAGAACAAGAAAGATTGTTTCTTGATCAATTAATGAATCCAAAGAAAGTAGAACCTTATGCGATTCCTATATCTATAAATGCAGAACTTCGATCTTATCAACAGGTGATTTTTTAACTCTTGTTTGATTTTACTCTTAAAAATGCAGAAATATTTCATAAATTATACTGTAAAGTTTTAGGAAATCTTGAAATATTTTAATTTTTTAATAACTTTTAATTATGTTTATCATATTTGGGTAGTTAGTTTATTTTTACTTTTGATTAATGAAATTAATTTTGCTGTTCTCTTACATTTATTTCTTTAAGTGGCAATTGATTTTATGAGTTTCATACATGTGTGAATTTCATTTTTTACTTGTTGAATACGTTACATTTAGTTCAATTACTTTATGATTAGATTATTTTTACTAAGTAAAATTTATAACTGATGCAAGGCCACAGTAATAAATTCTTAATTTAAGTAACCAAAGTTCGGTTTTGGCAAATTGCATCATGGCCAATATTAATAAATAAAAAACTTGATTAAATAACTCATTTTCTTTAAGTTTTAGTTAAATTTATTGTTATATAAGTAAAATTTACATTTACAAAAAGAATAAATGAAAGAAAACTTAGCTTTGAAGGAAGGAGTACATGGTCACCATTTGGCAGTCCCGGTTGGGGTGGCGAGTACACTACACTTTGTTACTTCTGAGAGCTGGAATTTTGGGAGAGAAAACGCCTCGAAATTTGGGTGCGTTCCATTTTATTATCAACCCAATCACGCAGAAATCCTGGAGCTGGACTTGTTACTGTTCTTTGAATTGTGTCTAATTGGACAATCGCGCAAGGCTACATTCCATGAAATTTATGCTTTCAATGAACTCAAAAGAGTGCACAAATTTCTTGACACACCCCACCAAAGGAATTTCGCCATATCCGGTCAAGGGGGGACTCGTATAGAAATTGCTAGAAAGTAAGGGACCGCCAGCCTCCCATCATAACATAGATTTGATCATTATTCTGTAGATATTTTATGTTTTGAATAGCTCAATAAATAAGGTGGAATAATAGATACTGTAAATAATTATTACAAATATTGAATACGTATACAGTCGGATCTCTGTTTAGCAAAGTCGCTAAATGTCGAAAAAAGATTATGTGGAAAAATTTGTTAAATGGAAATTTCTTTCAGTATGCTTTAAAAATCACATAAAATAAATTTTAAGTTCATAAACATTATTCATTATTATAAAAAGTATTCTGTTTCGAAAGCAAGGGGGGAAAACACATTGCCCAGAAATACTTTGCATTTTCAACTCTTAAAAAGTAATTTTATATTGATTAATGAATTTGAGTGACATTTTCTAATTTTAATCATTTACTATTGCAAGCATTCTTAAACTTATTGTAAGTTTTTAAGTTTAAGTATTGTGTATTGATAAAATCGGTTCATTTTATTTCAGTATTTTTTTGTTTGAAAAATTTTGCTAATTTTATTATTCTAAGTGAGTTACGCACCTGGTAAAACCATTTCAAAGTCATTGATCATCAAATAATGTGTAAATAGGGAGGAAAAAATTGAATCACTAGAGAAAAAGTTTATGAAATGGAAAATGCACTTTGTTATTTGGAAGTTATTTTAGGAAGAAAATCGTAAAATGTTCTTGGTTCCAGGAAAAAGTTTGCAAAATAAATGTTCGCAAAGTGTAGGTCCAACTGTATTTAATATTTTGAAAGATTTTATAATATACTGTTAATAGTGTTGATTTGCATTTAATTGTTATAAATTAATATACATTTACTGCTATGTATAGGATGGAGTAAATTGGTTGGCTTTTTTGAACAAATACAAATTAAATGGTATATTGTGTGATGATATGGGCCTGGGAAAAACTCTACAATCAATTTGCATACTTGCTGGTGATCATTATTTGCGAGAACAAGCCTATAAGGTAAGTTGAACAATTAATTATGAATGTATAGTCTTGAATCCAATTAATCTATAAGTTATTTTAAAGCTGAAAAGAAATCGAAAATTTAATGTATTTTATTTATTTATTTTGATTTTGTAAGTACAAGTGATATCTAAGATAACATTTCTGTCCTCAATTAAAAGTTCAGTTCAAATATTTACTTGGACAACTATTGCTGTATAAAAAGCCCTTGATAGCTTTGTAATTTTCAGAGATCATTAGTTCATATTTCTATACCAATGATCAAATTAATGTTATTTGTATTACCTAAAACTTGAGAACCAAAGAAGATGTAATTTAGTCTTAGGGTAAAAACCATCTGTATACCAATCCTGCCGGAATCTATTAGTAGGAATTGTTTTGTATTAAATCCTCAGAAGATATAAATACATTCACACAGGTGATTTAAAATAATGTCTATTTATCAATAGCCCAATGTGTAAGCTTAGCCTCATGTTAAATCAATTAGATCTAGTAATTTTTTTTGTGGTAACTAAATTTTTATCCCATTTAATGTATTAATTGATGCAAATGGTAAATAACAAACAATATATTACTTAGATTCTTGTAAAAGGAACATTTTTCAAGCTAATGTCATTTCAATAAATTTCTATCTGAATAGATTAAGTACATTTTTTATAAAAAGAGTCATTGTTTTTTAAATTGCTGATTAACCCCCCTTCCATTTAAATAAATAACAAAAGTAATAATACCCTTGTATTATTATTGTGCCATCTTAAATATTTATATTTTTCATTCATAGGCACATAAAAGACCTGATTGCAAACCTCTTCCATCGTTAGTAGTTTGTCCTCCTACACTCACAGGACATTGGATTTATGAAGTGGAAAAATTTGTCAGTTCTTCATATTTGAATCCCATTCATTATACAGGGCCACCTGTTGAAAGAATGAGGTATTACTACTTGTTTTTGTTAAAAATTTTCTTTTATAGTTAGTTTTTAGTATTCAAAACAATTAAAAGAATTTTAAAGTTTTCATTGTTTTGAAGGAATTAATTGTTGCAGAGGGATATTTAGTTAAATGTTTCATATATAGATCAAAAGCTTTGTAGAACTCTATGAATGTTTCATGAAATGGACTTTACTTGTTCAGTTCTTTTATTTGTAACTGTTTTAATTGCAAACTAATTCATTATTTTAAATAAGTTGCTGTTTTTAAAGGCCTATTAATTTTATTATTTATTTTTTTCCTGAGTTTTTTGTTAGAAGTATGGCTTTCCTCACACACACATTTCATTTGTATCAATCTTTTAAAAAACAAACTTTTTAAATATATCTTACTTTCTTATATTTTTAATGTATTAAATGAAATCTGTGAATATTATGTAATGTTGCTACAGTCTACTCTTAAGATGTTGGTGTGCTGAATGGACCTTGAAATATCTAAGCAACATTAAATTTTTTTCCTCTCTCTTTTGTTATAGATTACGATCCAAGACTAAGACCCACAATTTAGTTGTTGCATCTTATGATATAGTGAGAAATGATATTGATTTCTTTGGCTCAATACATTGGAATTATTGTATTTTAGATGAAGGTCATATTATTAAAAATGGAAAAACAAAGGTAAGGAATCTTAATTTCAAATATTTGATCACTTATATAAAAATACAGGGGTTTTTTTTAAAAAAAATTCATTTTTTGCATGTGTAAGATCATTATTGTGATTTTGTTGAAAATGTCTGAAGAACTTTTAATTCATTTTTTAAATAAATTACCTTTACAAATTTTCATTAATACATTTAGTAATCCCAATAGTTCTATTTGCAAATTTGAGATTTTAGCAGAATTAATTTTTTTTTTTCTTTTGAAAATATTATCTTTTATTTTCTTTCTAAAATTAAATGTTGATGTAATATTCTTTCACATAATGGGAAACAAAGCCAATTATTTGCTTAAGAAAAAAAAAATCTTTATATTTAATTTCAATTCAGCAGAAAGTGTTCAAATCAGCAAATTACAAAATGTTTCTCACAGTCATGAAAAAAGATTCATGATATTTTAAACTGAAATGAATATTGAATAATTGGGGATCAATATGCATTTCATGTGTCATAAAATCTATTTGTTGCAAAAGGTATGTAAAAATTGTTTGTGTAACTCTGTATCTTAATCTATATTTTTGTAGTTGGCTCGAGCCATAAAGCAGCTTTCTGCCAACCATCGGTTAATTCTCTCTGGAACTCCTATACAAAACAATGTGTTGGAGCTCTGGTCATTATTTGACTTCCTCATGCCTGGTTTTTTGGGAAGTGAAAAACAGTTTACAGCTCGCTATAGCAAACCTATACTGCAAAGCAGGGATGCCAAATCATCATCCAAAGAACAAGAGACTGGTATGCTGCTCTATTTTCAAAACCACATTAAAATGTTTAATGTTTTGAAAATTTGCATGCTAAATATTTAAAACTTTCTATAATAATGTTAAATATTATATGCAATTAAATATTTTCTAAAAATGTTTCTTAAATGATTTTAAATTTTGCTTTTTCTTGTGTCTACAGTTAAATTTTCTGCCTAATTCATTATCTTAACTTTTTAAAAATTATGTGTGATGCCAGTATTAAGTAAAGATGGAACAAAACCATCAGATCACTTTTACTTCATTAAAAATCGCTTTTAGTTTTTAAACTTCTTAAAGGACAAATTCTGAGTAAAAATAATTTTTTAAATGAAGAACAAAAATTTTGAATTTTCTTTATATATATACACACATTTACATGTATTTTGTTTTCCTGAAGGAAAGATTATTATAGTTATTGAATTATACTCACAACCATATTTACATCTCCATTCTGTTAAAAATTTTAAAACTTGCTTGCTATAGTTGTAAATATTTGAGAATTATTGACTTCAGAAGCTAACTTCATTGTAAAATTAATGAAAAATAAGTTCAATTAAATTATTTAAAACTAATTTAGTTTTTTAAAAAAGATCCATGTTAATTTATATGTATATTTTTAGGCGTTTTAGCAATGGAGGCTCTTCATCGTCAAGTACTTCCATTCCTTCTACGAAGAATGAAGGAAGATGTACTCAAGGATCTGCCTCCTAAAATTATTCAAGACTATTATTGTGAATTGAGTCCTTTGCAAGTAAGTTAATTAAAAAAATGATCTTGTTTATTTTTTTGAAGTACTTAATTTTTCTTCCCTTCATTCTTTTCTTGTGGTAATTAAATTTGATTGTATTTGTTACAGGAATTATATTCATAAGCTATTTAATTCAAGTAATACTCTAGTACTACTTGGTACTAGTAGTCTAATACTCTATTTTCTGCATTAATACTTTTATTATGGATGAATATTCTTAGATTAAATTATCATGTAATTAATTAAGTGTACATTTTATATTAATTTTAGATCAGACTATATGAAGATTTTACAAAGAGTAGAGCTAAGCAGTGTGTAGATAATGCTTTGACTGAAGGTGAAACTGTTAATACTCCTGGAACATCTCATGTTTTCCAGGTAAGAAACTTACTACTTTACATAAGAAAAATTTAACAGATATATGCATAAAATGTTGAACCTTGTCATATTTGATGTAGAGATTAAATTGACTAACTTTTTTTGTCAAATGTGTATTTGTGAGATATTAAATAATTTATTGCTGAAAATTCTGCAGAAAATAAATTTTCTTGAGTGTGTTTGAGTGATTGGTAAAGTCTTAATGTTGATGCAAACTAAAGTATTAAAAAAAGTGTTTTTTAAATGTCCTCTGTTAGGACAACACAAACATTTTCTGGATCTTAAAAGACATTTTGAAATTTTTCTAACATTTTTTCTTCTAATTAATAAAAAAAGTTTTTAATTGTATTCCACTCTATTAAGCCATACTTATATATTAACAACTATACTTGTGTTTAAGGCTCTTCAATATCTACGAAAAGTGTGTAATCACCCAAAATTAGTGCTGTCCCCCAACCATCCTGAGTTTGAATCTGTAACTAAAGAACTTAAAGAACAAAATTCTAGCCTCAAAGATATCAATCATGCGGCGAAGCTTTGTGCTCTCAGGTGAGTATTTTATGCATTATTAAAGAAAATGCTAATATATTATATATATATATATATGCTCTCTATATTTCTCAGTTTTACATTTTTACTAGTATTATTTATAATGATTTAAAAATGTTTATTTATTTATGTCTTTAATTAATTTAAACAGACAACTTCTTCAAGACTGTGGCATTGGGATTTCAAGTCCTGGTTCTGAATCTACTGAACCTACACCTGCTGTAAATCAACACAGAGCTTTAATATTTTGTCAGCTGAAAGGCATGCTTGACATTTTAGAAAATGATTTATTCAGGTAAAAACTTTTTTATTTAATAAACCCATTAAATGTACATATCATTTTATAAATCAATTATAAATGCAACATTTTTTTTTACTGTATTTACATCTAATGGAACAGCATTCAGTGTCTGATTTTTCCTTCGGTTTTATTGAATTTATTTCTGTGTATATCATAAACTAGATTTAAAAATATCAACAGCTTTAAACTTAACCCTTTATCTACTGCAGTTTTTTTTCATGCATTGAAAATTAAAGGATGTACATAAACAAAATACTCCACTTTGGGAAATTTAATTAGTTAGAGTTAATTAATTAAAGATATTCAACTGTAAAATTAATTATACACATTATTCACTTAAAATAGTCAAATCGTTTTCTAAGGTATTCATTAACATACAAAAAAAAATAAATAAATAAGACACCTTTTGACATTAACTACTTTTTCGGAACAAAAATGACAATCTTTGCAATCTGCTGAAAATGCAATTTCTGCTATAAAACTATTTGCCTTACCCACTAAAATGCTCATCATAGAACCCATGCTGCCATATATCTTGTAAGAGTGAACTTAAAAGAATATTCCTGCTAAGTATCTATCATCAGAGTATTCGTAAAAATGTTAATTCTATGTAATTTTAAACTGAGTGGTGTATAAGTACAGTCAGTAGATATAGGGTTAACTCTGTAAGTCAAATAACTAAATCTCATTTAATCTTTCCTTTATTGAATGTAGTTTTTTCTTTCATAATTTTGATTTGATATCATTTAAATTATCTATTTAATCTTGTGATTTTATATCTCACCACTTGACTATGGTTTATAATTGCAAGATCTATAGTATTGCCAGCAACCTTGCGTATTTCTACAAGAGTGTTTTCATATGCAAACTACTTAAGTAGCCATTTATTGCATTAGTAAAAAAGAAACTTATTTTTCTTTTCTCATTATGTTTTATATAGGTCTTTGATGCCAAGTGTGAGTTACCTGCGATTAGATGGAAGTATCCCACCTGGAATGCGGCACTCTGTGGTCCATAAATTCAACAATGATCCTTCCATTGATGCTTTGTTACTTACCACACAAGTGGGTGGCTTAGGTCTAAATCTGACTGGAGCTGATACAGTTATTTTTGTTGAACATGATTGGAATCCTATGAAAGATTTGCAGGTAAATATTGCTATTTTTCTTCTCGTAATATTTGCTTTTTAAACTGAAAAATCAAATTTATATATGGACACTATTATTTATTTTATGGTACATTTTAAATGAAATATTTTATCTCCCAAGCTTTTTAATTTTCCAATCTTATGATAAATTTTTGAGTTTAATTAATTGAGGCATGTTTTTCTTGCTGTTGAGATTGATCACAGACTGTTCTTCATGGTTATTGTGCCTTTTGATTTTCTTTAAAATTTTATCCTCCTACTAGCAGGCATACAGACTGAGATTGACAATGCAATTGGTATTAGATAATGTGCAAAAGATATCAGGAACCTGTGTGCATGCTCATTCTCATACATATGGGTTGCTTGTGTCATTTAGTTAGTCGGGCTTCAGAAAAGAATGCTATATCTTGACCTCTTAAAAGGTAGATGAGATTCTCATAGATATGTTGTGTACATCTACTGGAAAGTATCAGAAGAAAACAGGCACTATGAAACTTTACAGGTGCTCCTTACATACATAGACTGAGGCAAATATACCCAGATCTATTAAAAGGTATATTTTTAAAAAATTAATTAATGTAAAGTATAATGATAAAGAAAATCAGAAACAGAAGAATAATCTTGTCATTGCATCATGAAATAGTACAATGCATAGATAAAGATTAGAAAAATTATATTTTTTCTTTTCTTTATTTAGTTCATGTGATTATATAAAAATTCCCCAATTAATGAAATAATTTTTAAAAATATACTGAGGTAGCAAATAAAAAAATTAATTATGATAAATTGAACATTATTTAGTATTCTGTGTTATTTCCTTGGATGCTCAAGTAAAGTAAATGAAATATCTAATGTTGATTCAGGTATTGAAACCATTCTGTTAAATATTTTTTACCACCTATATCTTTTTAAATCTAACATTGGTGAGCAATAATTTTATAGATATAATCTAAAAGTTGAGTAATTTCTCTGTATTTTTTTATAAAAGCAACTGTATTGTAAAGTTATAAGTTTCTTGTACGTTACTATATACGTGCGTTTAAATTTTCTTGAGTGTACAAGTTTTTATTTATCAAGTCGATACAAAGCGAGTTTTCTATGAGTAATTTTCTTCACATTATTTTTCAAGTACTTGTATATCATATTATTTTATAATTTTATTCACTTGTTATTTTACTCTATCATTTTCAAAAGTTAGCTGGTAGGGAAGATGTAAATGTAAATTTTTTTTTCTTTGTATATTATTACATTTTCCTTAGTACTGCTAATTTAAAACTAAAGTTGGGAAATACTCATAAGGCAGACATTTGCCTCCATAATTTTGCCATTATTTCATTGGTGACTCATTTAAGCTGCAATGACTTCATATTATGCAGATATGCTACATTGTCCTTAAACAAATCTGTCAGGGAAACATTCCTATTTTAGATTCTGTACATTTCAGGATTATTTCACTTTAGAAGCATTATGCTGATACTCAAAAAAATTTAAAGCATAACGATAGCATGCAGTTATTGATTTTAACAGTTCTCTCTTGATCAAATATTCCCATAAATTGTTATTTTTATTATTTTAGTGTTAAGGAAAGCAAATTTTTAGTATTTCGTTTTACTCTTCTCTCCTGTAGGCAATGGATCGTGCTCATAGGATAGGACAAAAAAAGGTTGTAAATGTGTATCGTCTCATTACAAGAGGAACACTTGAGGAGAAAATAATGGGGTGAGAATTCTAAATAATAACATATTAATTGAAATTTTTATTGTAAGTTTTTTTAACTGTATTTTGTATTAAATTTTTTTTTTTACAAAATGTATTTTTTAAATTTCTAAATTAGTATAAGTGATCTAATATGAACTTTTAAAAATGAAGTTTAGGTTAACTTAAAATGGAAATATTTTTAAAATATTGATAATTATAAGTGTGGCTGACTAAAATATGAATTGAAAGACACCAGAGGAGTATGCGTATGGGAGGGGGGGGATTTAGTAAATTCAACTTAGAAAAGATTTTATTCATTTTTTGTGAATGCATTAATTATTATGAATTAATTAATTGCTGTTCTTTTTTTTTACACTACTGGCCATTAAAATTGCTACACCAAGAAGGCGACATGCTACAGACGTGAAATTTAAACAACAGGAAGAAGGTGCTGTGATATGCTAATGATTAGCTTTTCAGACAAATTAGGTGCCAGTAGCAACACCTACAATGTTTTTAAATGAGGAAATTGTTCAGCTGGTTTCTCATGTACAAATTGCACTTGAACATTGTTGCCTGGTGAAAAGTTGTTGTGATGCCTTGTGTAAAAGGTAGAAATGTGCGTACCAGTATGCTTAGGACTTTGATGAAGGTTGAATTGTAGTGTACTGAGATTGTGGTTTATTGTATTGCTGCTCGCATTGATCGAGATCCAATCACTGTTAGGTCCGATGGTTTCAGAACGGTAATACAGAATGCCAAGCTTGGATCTCAACGGGCCCCTATCACTAGCAGCTGAGAAGGCAAGCATGTTACTCGCATGACCTTAATGGATCCTGCAGCCACGTCACAAGCACTGGGTGTAGAATTGGGGGCATTTGCAAGACTGTAAGTGTCTGCACGAACAGTTCAACGATGTTTGAAACAGTATGGACTCTCAGCTCATAGACTATGGCTGCGGCTACTCTTGACGCTGCATCACAGACAGGAGCATCTTCAATGGTGTAATCAACAATGAACCTGGGCACACAAATTGCGAGACATCATTTTTCAGATGAATCCAGGTTTTGTTTACAGCATCAAGTTGGTCGCATTTGTGTTGGGCAGCATCGTGGTGAATGCACATTGGCAGTGTGCATTCATCTTCGTTATACAGGCCCATCACCTCACATAATGGTATGGAGTGCTATTGGATACATGTCTCGGTAACCTCTTGTTCGTATTGACGGCACTTTGAAAAGTACATGTTATATTTCTAGTGTGTTATGACCTGTGGCTCTACACTTTATTCAAGCACTGTGTAACCCTACATTTCAGCAGGATACAGCACAATCGCATGTTACCAGTATTGTACGAATCTTCCTTAATATGCAGAAAATTGTCAGCTGTTTCCCTTGCCCGCACCAGTAGAAAACGTCTGGTCCATGGTTGCCGAGCAACTGGCTCGTCACCATATGGCAGTCACTACAGTTGATGAGCTGGGGCATCGTGTAGAAGCTACCTCTACATGCCATCCAATCTTTGTTTGACTCAGTGCCTAGGCATATAAGTGCTGTTACTGTTGCTAGAGATGGTTGTTCTGAGTACTTATTTCTCAGGATCTATGCTCCCAAATTTCTTAAAAATTTACTCACTTGTTATTTCCAGTATAATGTCAAAAAAATGTCATCAAATGGTGATTTTAATGATGCACCTTCTCCAACAAATATCATTTTGTTATCTGCATTTCTAGGTGTAGCAATTTTAATGGACAGTAGTGTAATTCAGGAAATGAGAAATTGTTTAGCTGTATACTTTTGATTATCTGTGCCTTTAAAAATTTGCAAATTTAATGAAAAAAGAAAAAAAAATTTAAGTTAATTTGACAGAAATTTTAAATTTTTAGTATTTGGGAAAATAATTAATTTGATTTAGATGTCAAGTTAATGAATGCATTTAAGTAACGATTATACTTAACATTTGTAGTAATCATTTTGTGAAGTTTTATATAAAAGTAGTAGATTTTAATTGTTTGGATCTTTAGTTCTTAATATTAATATCCCTAGAAAAAGGATTGAGAAAAAAAGATACAATTGTATAAAGTTTCAGTTCCCAAAGTTAACAGTAATATAATTTCAATTAACTCTTTTGTCAATAATCATTCATTTCATAGGATAAAAACAATTTCCATCATAGGATTTCCATTGTTTTCTGTTCTATAAACTATACAATTGAAAACGTTCTTTTATGCTTTTAATAATGGACCTTTTCCTCACTTGGGGCTAATTGTACATATAATTAGTTTTTTTTTTATCTATGTTCGGAAAATTTCATGCATATGTTATTTTAATGTACTTAATACCATATTTTATTTTTGTTTACAGAATGTATAGTAGGGTAGTTGTTATGCATTTTTTTTACTTTGTATTCAATTATTAATTATATGTACTTTCTTTTTTTAAAAAAAAGTATAAATTTGAAATATAGCTTATTATTCTAAATGAAATGGAGTCGTAAAGTCCTTGGGAGTCTTGTAATATTTATATTAAAATGTGTTACTATAATGGTTTTAGGGGTAGAAGATATTTTTTATATATATTGAATTTGCATGCATAAAGTTATACATTTATCTTCGATGACTATAATCTTTGAGTTCTATAAACAGAAATGAAAAATACATTATTGCATACACAGAGGCAAGTTTTTAAAATATAAATTCTAAAGCTCTTAAGTTTTCAAAAGTTTAGTATGTGTTTGTGTGCTTACTCAAAAGTTTTTAGTTCAAATAACTCATATCTGTGATCAAAAATCGTTTTAAAAAAGTGCTGTGTGGGTGTGTGTAAGTAGATAATTGGTGAATAATTAAACTAGTTGGTGTAATTTCTTAAAATTTATCTGACTCATTTGATAGTATTTAAATGAATATTGTATCTCATGCCTCCCTTTCATTTCAGACTCCAAAAATTCAAGTTGTCTGTTGCAAATTCTGTGATAAATCAAGAAAACACAAATCTTCAAAACATGGGAACCGACCAGCTTTTAGATCTCTTCACCTTAGATAATAAAGGTGAAAAAATTAGTTGTAGTTCCAGTAACGAAGATCAATCTAAAGACTTAAAAGCAAAAAATCTCAGATCAGTACTTGATAACCTGCCTGATCTTTGGGACACTTCTCAATATGAAAATGAATATGATTTATCCAATTTCTTACAGTCTTTGAAATAAGTGTTCATAATTTGCTTTGTTTTATTTTGCTCAATCATTTTTCCAGAAGTTTACCATGTTTCATACACAGCATTATTTTGTCCAAATTTGGTTATTTTAAGCTGTGCTTGTATCTTTTTACTTTGTTTACATCATTTTGTTCAACATTATTTATGTTAGTTATTCTTGATTCTGAAACATTTTTCCTTAAATATTTTAAACTGTAACAAAGATGTTTTTAGAGTGTAAAATTTTTGGTTTGATCAATGGTTTTATGATGTATTTATTTTAATTTTCGGGGTTTATAAACATGTGCGATCCCAATTTCATTTAAAAATTTTTTTGTATATATTTATCTAAAAACATTGAAAAAAACAGTGGCCATATTTTAAGTTCTCATTATACAGAATATAAAAAGAATAATTTTCACTTCTACTATTAAAATTTTTTTTTCATGGGGAATTCAATTAATACTTAACAATATCATCATTTTTTATTATTTTGACTGTGAATATCATACTGACTGCAAGTGTTTTTGCAGAAAGCAATAATACTTGTATTTTTGCTATTATACATTTTAAAGCAATGCCATAAGTAACTCATTGTTTTCAAAATCATGTGTAAATGTTTTTGAAAGCATGTTTGTTGAATTGTGAGAAAGTGAAAAGGGAGTAAACTTGTACATGCATTTCTCAATGATTTTATATTGAGAGGATCATTGATTGTAATATATATACATATATATGGGCATATATCTGACTCAGGCTTTTTAAAAACATGATTTAAAATCGCTGTTTAATACACAATCAGAAGGGGACAAAACTTATCCAATTAACTGCTAATTTAATTTATATATTCTTAATCTGGGTGCAAGTCTAGAAGACTGGGTGCAAACAAGAATATTTATTTACCTTGTGTCAGACTGACCACCAGCCCAGAACATCTGTTCAAACACCTCAGCACCCAAGGTCACGAAAACTGAGATTGACACAGTAGGCCTTGGCCCTCATGGGTTGTTGTGCCACTGAGTTTAGTTTTATTTACCTGGTTATATATAAAATCATAAGCAAAGCAGGACAGCAAAATTAGTAAATAGTTTTTTAATAATACCAAAAGATATTTTGAAAAGTAGTTTATCTTTTTTTTTTTTTACATCTTTGCTGTATGAATTCAGTTATAGAAATCCATTGAATTCAAGTATAGCAAATATGATATATTTTTTTGTGCAGACAGTGGTTTTGAATCATCTCATCATAAACAAACACATTTTAAACAAATAGCTGTGAACAATTAATATTTCTTAATTCAAAATTTTTATCCTTTCTAAAATGTATAAAGTAAATACACATACCAAAAATACGTAAACTGGTAATTTTTCATAAATTTTTTATGTGGATTTTTAGTAATGTGGAATGCTGCACCCTCTTTTACTGTATAAATATGGGTTTTTTGTGCAGTTTTTTGATAAGATATATGTTGTGTTAAATAAAAGAAAAAAAAAGACTTTTAAGTATATGCAAAATATATTGATTTGATTTTTAAACTGTGAACTTTAATGAGTTGAGACAATTTTCTTTGAGTTTAATTAAATCAGAATATATACTTATATAATATAGTCAAAAACATTTGCTTAAAAGTTATCCTAGTTTTTTATCAGGTAGTAAAATTAGATATAGTTATCTATGCATATATTAGATTCTCTTAAAATGATTCAGCACTTTGCATTTTTATATAACTTCATGAAGATGCACATGAGATTTTATATGCTTATATAATTTTTATTGGTTGTTATACAAAGTATAATGAACATTGGAAAGATAATGTAAATATGCTATTTAGCTTTTCCATTCTTGATATTTTTATTGGTTAATCTATGATTTAGTTTTTGAAAATAGCATATAATTCCTTTGTGAGTTTTGTTTTAGTAAGCATATAGTTTCTAGAGAATTTTTATCCTAAAAGTATACTGTATCATTTTTAAATCAATTTGGATGTTCAATTTTCCATAATTGTGAAAAAATCTTGTGTTACTTTATTCCACCAGAGGAATATGTATGGTAATGACTTCAATTAACCAGATTTTGCAAAATGTTTAATTATGAAATTAAAAAGGTAAGCATTTTCTGACCTTTTGGTCAGTATGAAATATTTTGCAGTTCTATATGTAATTATATTCCTAGTATTGTAATGAAAACACATTTAAATAAAAGGGGAATTTCTAGATTTATACATGACACAACCAAGTTTTTAATTAAATTGAATGTCAAAAGTATATCACTCACATATTGGTTGATGACCACTGGTCTATATCAGTATTTCTTTCATAAATGCCAAGATATAGACCAGTGGTCTGATCTCACAAACTTCTTTTTAAAAACATGAACATTATCACTTTTAAGAACTCCTCCACATGCCCCATGCTTTTCAGACTTAATAAAATTAAGTTTGGTCTATAGATTGTGAGAAACATTTGTCTAAATGACAAAAACTGTGTGAAGAATTATAAAAATTAATCTTTTATAATTTTTTTCTGACAAAATTAGTTAATATTTTATATCCATTAGTTAAATATATTTTTTTCAGGTTTTTTTTTTAAAATTACAAGGTTTATATTAATCTTTTAAAAAAAGATTTATTTCCAAGATTTAATCATTTTTTTTTTTTAGTGGAAAAGGTATAAACTGATTTATGATAAATATTTTTGTAGGAATATCTGAATCCCATGATACATTTTGTAAATCTTAAAGTGGTGGTTTATTTTGAATTCTAGATTTCTCGCAAACAAAACTGAACAACTTTAAGTAACTTAGTTTTGAAGAATTTTTTTTTAATTAAAAATTCTTGTTATTCAACTTCCACTGGAATACATATTACTCACTGAAGTTCATTAGTATATGTTGCATGAAAGATCCATTTCTAAATCACATTTTGAAAATTTTCATATTCACATGTATATATATACTCATAGTTACTGCACGTCTAGCATCATTAACCCACTTTTGTGTATGTATGTGAACGAAGAAGAGAGTAGTGAATAGTTTCTGTATTAAGTGCTTAAAATGTGTAGTTTCATTTATGTGTTTCCACAATTCATAAACTGGAGTAGTGGAAGTTTTAGATCTGTAAATTGGCTTATTTTGCTTTATTTATCATTTTGTATTGAATTTTGTGAATATGATCCATGTTTTTTGAAGTATTGAAAATTTTTTGATTGTATCTCTCTAATTTTTAGAGTTGTGGTATTTACTCATTTACACTTTTAATTAAGGTTTGGAATGTTTTGTGTTTTCCCCCCCCCCCCCTTCTGAAACAGAACTTAGTGTAAATGTATTTTCTCAATTAAAAGAAAAACCTTTAGAAAGTGTCATGTTCTTTATTGGTTTTTTTATTTAAAGAATACTTTTTAAAATTGTTTTATTCATTTAATTAAATAATATATAAATATTACTGGGTTCACATGATTAGCTCATGTATTCAGTACATCAATAGAGAAAAATACTATTGCAATAAACTAAAACAAAAACAATTGTTATAAACAAGGATGTCATTTTAATTTTAAGAAGTGAAGGAGATAATTTTCTGAAGAAGTGAAGTGTCACTCATGAGATAATATGAAAGAAAATATGTGTTCGTAAAATTTGCACTGTACTGATGATTGTGTTAGAACATTACAGTATATTGTTCAAGCCAAAATATCTGTGTGTTGATGTTTTATTTTCTAACTTTTGCATATTATACAGTTTGATTCAATTTGTAAACTTGATTAATTAATAAATTTTTACCTCATTGTCATAGGTGAAGTTTTATGAAACTTTTTTTTCTATAAACCTAGGCAGAATCATCAATCATTGAAACTTCTGATGAGCAGATGATGGTTTCTAAAAAAATATATAACTCATTAAATATTAAGCATTGTAGACAGTTTTAAAAAGAAAAATTGTTTCAATCTAGCCAAAAGACAGAAAGGCTGCTTTTCAAAATTTGTCTTGAACATTGATTGCTGGTTGCATTTCAAGTAACCAGTAATAGATGTAAAGAAATATAAGTTTAAAACAACCAACACAAAAAGTGTAAAACTATAAAAAGAGAGAAACCTTTTATAACTCAATTTTCATTGCAGCACAATCAAACTGATAATACCATTAACAGTTCCTAGATGAACTAAATTAGGGTGTTAATGTCTTATTGTGAGCTATTTTTGATTTATCTATGCATGCCCTAATAAAAGAAATTATGATAATGAATATTTAAGGGCTGTACAAGCACTATACATCCATAAAGGTATGTCTTCTCCAGGATTCGAACCCAGACCCTATAGTGTAGCAGTTAGCGCCACTGATCACTATAGCGTTTGGGCGACTAAATAATAAAAAAAATATAAATGTCGACAAGAACTTGTCCTTTTAAAACAATATAAACAAACAGTATTTCTGTTTGAATTTGGTTGGTTGATGAATTATTTTAACATTACGCTTTGAAAAAACACGATCCAAAAAGTTCCCAGAATTGTAACCTACATTCACACAGGCGTATGTTGGAGGTTGGTAGGACTCATAAGGAAAACACACAGCCATCTGGAATTCATTTCTGGTACTGTTGGCATTAGCTACAAATCATTTCTGACAACGTGAATTTTTTATTCGTCGGATATTAAAATGTCGTTTTGGAGCAGCGTGCAAACATCAATTTCTCAAAAAATCGCCTTCTAAGACTCAAGATGCTGAAGTTAGCATACAGAAACGATGTCATGAAAAAAACAGTGTCATAAGCGTTTTCACGTGAAGCTCGCACAAACATCAAGGATGACCTACGGACTGGACACCCCTCTTCTTCTACCACAGTTGAGTGTGTTCGAGAAATTTTGTATGCGAACAGACAAATAACCATTGATGCTATTGCCTCTCAACTTGGAATTTCACATGCCAGCATTCTTCATGATAATTTCAAAATTAATAACATTGTGTTTGTTTGCACATGGTCCCAAAAAATGTTATCACCTGAACTAAAAGAAATGAGAGGGGACATGCCCTGGGATTTGATTGACATGGCTGATGAAGATGACAGCTCTTGAAAAAAATCGTGACAGGTGATGAGACACGGTGCTTTCTTTACAACCGTCAGTCAAGTGAATGGAAAGCAAAAATATCGCCAAGGAATGAGAAACTTCGCTTGGTCAAAAGCCGAGGGAAGATGTGATGAAGCAACTGACCTCAAAAAATAGATTCCAGGAGTGTTTTGAACAATTATACGAACACTGGAACAATTGTGCGGATGCAGGAGGTCAGTACTTTGAAGTCTTAACAAGATTAAGTGATCGGTTGTTTTTTTTAAATAATTTGTAATTGATTTATTCTGAGAACTTTTTGACCCTACCATGTATATATTAGCAAAGAACCTCCTAGTTTTATACCATGGTCAAGTGGTGCATTCCACTGTTCAAACTCATATCAGATTTGAAATCCACTATTAATTTTTTTTCCGCATGATATGGAGTTATAAGTAAGCCCAGTAGCTGAGTGGTAGTGCAGCGCGTTTCCACGCCACAGGTCCGAGGTTCAAACCCCTGGCTGGGCAAGGTCGACTCTGCCTTTCATCCCTTCTATGGGTCAATAAATGAATACCAAGCTTGCTTGGGAACTTCGCACTGGGGTTTCGCGTCAAACTGGCCACCTGACTGGAACTTCGATTCATGCACCCCAAGGTCACGTATACTGATATGAGCGCTGTAGGCCTTGGCTCTCATAGGCTGTTGCCCCACTAAGTTAAGTTATGGGGTTATAAAGCGTCATTATCGTTCAGTAAATGAAATAAATCGATTCTCTACCTTAGTTTAGCTAGTTCTACTTCAGAATGCCTTTACTAGAGTACAAAAAATCACTAAGAAATACTTCTAACGAATATAAAATCAATGTGCTGTTATAAAAGCTATTTCCGCCCAAAGTATTAAAAGAAATATTTGTATTGAAAGCCTTGCTACTCCAACTAATCTCAATTTTACAGTTGGGAAGTACTAACCAAAATATCAGAATCTTGTGAAACAGTTGATATTGGTGTAAATGTGGCAACAGTAATATTTATTTATGAAATAGCTGCATTTTAAATTTGAATACTTTTGTGTCATTTCTACTTTTCAGGCCGACAATGCGTGAAAAAGGAAAGTTGTTTAGATCTTCAACATAAAAAAGCTCTGAAAATTGTAAAGTTGCCCCCCCCCCCTTGGGTGCCTTTCTCCTTGATTATCAGCGTGAGCTAGAGGTGTAGGAATAACGAAAGAACTAGAGGTTTCCATGATCTTAATATGAATTTATTAAGACCTTAAACTTCTAACAGGATTAGATAATATATGGGATAGAATCTACGGTTGATAAACACACAATATATATAATACCGAAATAACGTAACCCGGACCACTATCATTAACTAACTCGCCTAAACTCAATTCCAATACTTTATCACAAATCCTAATATTAAATAGTCAATCCTACCTTAATCTCGATCTACGATCCAATCTTACTGGAAGTTGCGTATTTACTGGAGTGTAATGGTATGCACCTTGACCTAATGGCTTTATGACCGGAATAACTTCACAATTGAATCACAAACCATCATAACATTCCCCAAATTGTGCCACACCGCTTACTCTAACTTCTGATATTTAAAAACTTTCTAATTTGCATCTTTCTTTCACGCTTCACTTCTTGGGTTTGGGTTGGAAAAGATTTGCCATTAATTCTGGCCCCAAAGGACATGTTAATGAAAAGACACGTGAGCCCGTCACAAAATGAGAGAAAAAGTTATATTTGGGCTTTTTATGGAAATCGATGACCCAATGTATGAAACGGATACATTCAAAGTTTAAAAAAGAGTATTTTAATATAGTTAGCAGGGGCGGGCAAACTCTTCCAGAGTACAGGCTGCTTCTAATTTTTTCAATGTGTTACGGTTCACCCAGTGATGAACTAAGAAAAAGGTCTACAATATTTATTACAACTTAATAACAAATACGGAATATGCATTTATCTACATAACTACAATAAAAAAACACACACTTTTAAGACCGCATTTAAAGCCAAACGTAAGAGGCAAACATAATAATAATAGCCACAAATACAATATCAAATAATGCATTTATTATCAAACCACATTCAGAATACATTATTGTTGTAGTTACAGTCAGTAGAAAACTAAGTTTGCGTACTGTCAGTCGATCTTGAATATTTCGGTGTACAGTGAAAATCGCTTAACACAAAACTGAAGGGACTGAAATATTTTTCGTGTTAAAAGATATTGCAAAAAAATATATATATCAACAAAATTAAACTATATAGTTTATTTTATTTATATAATGCATATATTTTAATAAAACCAATGAAGCAAAACACATTCACAAGAACTTAAAGAAATTTAATACAAAACTTTTTTAAAAACATTCATTGAATTTTTGGGAAAATAATCTGGTATTTTTGTTTGCATTGTTATTTTAGCAACAAATTGTCCCATGTCATTCATTTCACCATTAGAATGTACGTCTAAATAACTACGCATTCTTTTCAGGACGTTCCTCATTTCGGATGATACGGAAACCGGAGCTACATTATTCATTTCATTTTCGTCGTCGGAATCTGCATCCATGATATATTTTTTTGAGCTTTTAACAAACTCCAAAATATCTTTGTCTGCCTTAATTGGGGCTGTATGCACATTATCATCTTCTACTGTAGTAGTTTTCAAACTTTGCTCACACAGGAATTTTGGGGGGCCCGGGGTAAAAGTTCACCATTTTTTGATATCCCCTTTTTGTTTTTGTCTTTTTTAACAAAAACAGGAAAACATATTACATAAAAAATTAGTTTAATTAAAAAAATTTAAATCTTTAATAACAAATAATTAATTTACGTACAAATTTCAGAACTATAATCAATGGGAAAAAAATAAAAGGGCTTTGGGGGTTCCCCCCCTCTTGTGGCCACGTTGGTCGACTTTGAAACCCTTAGAAATATTAGGTGTTTTGGGGGAACCTTATCCCCCATCCTTGGAAAAGTATAAACTAAAAATATTTGAAATAGATCAACATGTAATATGTATTTTACGTAACGGCAGTTAAGAAAGTTACTGTACTTCTTATTGAAGAGTTTTAACTTAAATTTAACGTAATTTATTCATTAATAGCATTGATTCTTTCGGTGTCTTTTTATTTTTTAAAAACTGACGGTTTTTTGTGCTTGCTTTTTTTGCCCCCAAAATTTGGGGTCTGGAAGGTCTGCAGTCATATTTCCTATTCTGTATTTCAGTTGAAACTACGTTGAGGAGAAGTTGTCACTTAAAGTCGTTGTTCCGAACGGAATTAGAATACTTATAAGTAAGTAAGAATCTTCTGCATATTCTACTTGAATTTGCAACTAAAGAGTAATTCTTGTTGAAATTTATAGATTTTAAAGTTGAATATTTTGATAAGTTGTTCCCTCTCCATTGAGGAGCCTTCTGATTTATCATAGTATTCGAAATGATTTTTCGTCTCTCCATGCTAAATTTTTCCTTCTAGAAAACATTCTCTTGTAATTTTTTTATTTAAAAAATTGTGATTCATTACATAAATTTTAGCATGGTCCTTTAAAAAAATTCGATTCATTTTTATTTAATTCATTTCATTCATTAGAAAATTTGCTAGTTTTTCAAAAATTTGTTATGCAGTTAGTATTTAAAAATTAAGTTTTCAATCATTTTCTTATTTAATTTTGATAATACGTACATTTAATTCTTGAATAGATATACTAACTTCATCTAGAATGACCATTATGTCAGCTAAATCAGGTAAACTTTGCAACCATATTTCCTCACTTAACAATGGAGCATAGTCATGATTTGATTCATTTAAAAATAATCTGAATTTCGAAAGTAAAAACAGGATTCTATGGTTTCTGAATAATTCTTCACATAGTCAAACAAATAGTCTCGAATTTAACTTTCTTGTGTTTATAAAATGCTTCATTTTCCCAGCATCGTTTAAAGCGTCCTTTGATGCGTTCTTTATTCGTTTTACCGCTGTGATTCACTATTACAAATAAGTTGTTATGATTGAGTTTTTCAATTTTTTTTTTGTGTAACATCTTTCCTCTCGGTTGCTGGATATTTGTTGGGGTAAATTTTTGAAAAAGGGGCGGATGTGTGTAACGGATGTGATGGGCGCGCTACGTTTGACCAATGAGGTGCGTGGCTGTGTCTTTCGCTACCCTCGCTGGGGGCAACTTGTAGCCACCCTCAGCCTTGACCTAAATCCGTTTTCGATTTGGGGGGGAATGGGGAGATTGCTTTTTAAAATGGCCAAACATGATTTCGGGGGTCTAACATTTCTTCAATCAACCGTTAAAAAATTAAAAAAATTTCCGCATTTTTTACTTTTTTTCCATATAACGAAGGTGGTTCTACTTTTTGAAAAAATTATCACCCCTTCCCCTGATTTTGAGGGGGATTAACTTCCAGTTTGCCAAAAGCTGAGACGCTCATAACTTTATGAATGATAACCAAGCTCGAAATGAACAATATTTGAATTTTCGACTGCAACGGGGGTACTGATTGACGCCTTTTCAACGGTTTTAAATACTTTGAAATCCAAAATATATGTGTCATATTTTGTTATCTAAATCTATTGCCTCCGCTTTTCCCCCAAATTGAACAAGAATAATTATTTTTGATAAAATATTGCATTACTCATTTTGTTAATTAAATATAATTTTCATTAAAAATATAATTATTCGATAGAAAATTATTTCCTATCATACCCGATTTTCATATTTTTTTCAGGAAAAAAGTTAATAATGCATATTTACCCCGATAACATGTCAGATGTTACACATCATATGCGACTACTGTAAGACTCGTTTCTTTTTTTTTTCTTTTCTCTATTATTTTGTATGCTTATCAAAATTAAATATTGGAATATGCCTCATCTGCAAACAACATTTCATTCCAATAAAATATTAGCTTATTTATCATCGACTTTGGGAATCTAAGTTTCAATTGT
This sequence comes from Trichonephila inaurata madagascariensis, assembly GCA_019973955.1. Taxonomy (NCBI): domain Eukaryota; kingdom Metazoa; phylum Arthropoda; class Arachnida; order Araneae; family Nephilidae; genus Trichonephila; species Trichonephila inaurata. Next base: position 66,238 of record BMAV01008881.1, on the reverse strand, counting down.
CTATTCATTTGACTCACGCAAATGGCAGAATGGTTTTTAAAACTAGTTGATATGAATATTTGTTCAATAACTTCAGATGAAATTAAAAAGGAAAACCATTCATTGAATTTTATAGAAATTTTTATACAGATCTCACCTATAGATTTTTCACAACTCTTTTAACTAAAAATTCTTTCTCTCGGCGAATTAGCTGTGTTGAACAGACAATTTTTCTCTCGTCATAAATTCTATTTTCCTCTCTCAAGTGCTTTTTATAAAAGTATAAGCAATCCAACTGGTGAAAACTGCTAATTTAGGGGATGTTATACCAATTTTGTGTAAAAACAATTATCTTTCGAAATATATTTCTTTTTTTGTTAAGTAGAAAATATTTGCTACGTGAACAAATAAAATTATGCCAAACAACACTTTAAACATCAACTTAAATGGATTTTTTTTTCGAAAAATTCTTAAATATATTAATTCATTTAAAAGTATGAGGGTCAAAATTAGAAAATTTGGTGTTCGATTACTTTTATGGCACTTTTTTCCCTTTTTGTTTACATTTTTTTAATGAAAAAAATAAACAAGTAATATAAAAAATTTAAGTCAATTCCTATTTAAGTCAACAAAGAAAAATTTTATTTTAGTTACTTTCTATTAAATAGTTACAATTAATATAAATATGTACACGATAGAAATCGCTATTTCAGTGAATAATTTAACTAAGAAATAGTATACTACCTCTTTTTTAAGGACTTTTTAAGTTTTCTTTCATAATCTGAGAAAAATATCAATCAAACTGAACCAAAAAGTTTCAAATGGGCATGATTTTAATAAAGGACACACATCACAGACATTTTTTACTCGCATTACAGGAATGTTATTTGCAGGCAAAACTGTCCTATTTTGTTCAGGTGATTGTAGTTTTATTCTCCTTTGAGGATCAACAAATAGCATGTGGAACTTTTTCTTGCTTGTTCTTTTTGACAGGGCGATGTGTGTCTTATGCTACACACTTATGGTTTCATACTTTTCTTGACAGAGTTCTTTAGATAGCATTTGAAAATTTTCCTTTCAACTCAAATGTTTCATGTTCATCGTTTTTCTTAAATTTACTTTCGCTATCATGATGAATATGCATTATTTCATCAGGTTCTTCCCTTGCTTGATCATTTTAAACTTCCATCAACAGAAATTGCAAATACCATTTCTTTTTATATATACAGTTGGACCTTTATATAACGAAGTCGCTAAATCCCGGAAAAAAGTACGTTACATGGAAAATCCGTTATATAGAGGTTCATCTTTTAATATATTTTATAAACCACATAAAACAAATTTAAAATTCAAAAACACTATATATTAGAAAAGTAATTATTCATATTTTTTTAAATTTAAAAAATATGTTTTTTTCCCCCTTAAATTTTTTTAAAAAAAAATTACAAAAAAAAAAACTGCAATAAAAAACAAAAAAAAGGAACCCGAAGAATATTTGTATTTTCAATATTAAAAAAAATAATTTTTTTTTAAAAAAAATTAATGAATTTTTAAGGACTTTTTTTTAATTTAAATCATAAAATAGTATTAAACAAAATTTTGTTTTTTTAACCAGAACACGAAAACAACTCCATTAAGTGTGAAAGGTTATATCGAAGATGTTTAGTGGACTGGACAATGAGGGTTAAAGGTTGCATTTGGGATGAAACGTCCAAAAAACTCTTTTTTTCCCTTTGGCAAGGGGGGGTCCAATAAAGCCAGTTCAAGATTTATGACCACCATAAAATGTGTTTAAAAGAGAAAAAATTTGAAATGTTCAGAATATTTTTAAAATGGGGAAAAAAAAATTGAATCACAAAAGGGAAAAAAGTTCGTTATATAAAAAAAATGTACTTCGTTATAGAGAGGTTTTTTTTACGAAAGAAATCGTGAAATTTTCAAGGTTCCAAGAGAAAGTTGGGCAAATATAAAAAATTCGAAAATGGGGGTTCGACTGTATATATATATATATATCTTGCTCATTTACGTATATAAACCATAATAAATCGAACAATATAGCAATCAAAACCACTATATTGTTCACAGGGGGAAAATGTAGCATGTGTTGGTAGAAAATATTTTCGAACAAAAGCGGTCGCGCAGGGTACTCGGTGAAAACAAGTTCGTTAAATCGGGATTATTCGTTATATTGGGGTACAAACAAAATACATTTTTGCAATTATCTTTTGGACATTTGTAAGCAATTACACACAAAAATATCCACAGTCAGAAATTACGCACTTTTATTCAACATCTAAAAATACTACTATTAGAAAATAATTACGCACCCGTTAATTGGATATTTTAAATTGCTAAAAGAGATATTTGACAATCTTTTTGATTCCTGATTCGAAAAAGCTCTTTTTCGATTTTTATGCCAGTGTTTCCGTGGGGCGCGCCCCCCGGGGGGCGCGATATCCCTTCAAGGGGGGGAGCAAAATGAAAATAAAGGGTTTAAAAAAAATTAATTTACTGGAATGAAAAAAAAAAAATTTTCTTTTAAATTTAAAAAAGTACAGATCTACATTGATATGATTTATATAACATCTTAAAAAAAGGTCATCAAAAAAAAAGAAAATTTTTTTGTTTGCTTTGCTGTAATCCTACGATGAAAATTTTTTATAACGCGTTTTTTTTTAATCAAAAAATTTTATTTCTTTGCTGACTTTCGAGCTTAGTGGGTATGTTATCGGGCCACCCCCTTTTTGGAAGTTGTAAATTATATAATTTTTTTGCGTTTTTTTCACAATGTGAAAGGGTTTTTAGGGATACATGGATAAGCATAGGAGCATTTTTGAAGGTTTAAATTTGGGCCCAAGATTTTTTTTTATGAGTCTACTGAAACATATAATAAAAAAATCGTTAATTCGGGAAAAAACTTTTATTTGTTACCAATGCCCTTTGGGAAAAACCCTTTTAATATGAAAGTCTTAAGGGGAGCTAAAATGAATCGATCACTTTCCCTTTTTTTTGGGAGTGGCAAACGTTAGGAACCCAGGATACTTTGTTTAGACCGAGTTTCCGGCACGATCATTTTTTTTTCCAAAAATATTTTTGAAAGCTTTTTTTTTTCCCCTATGAATAACTCAGGGGTTTTTAAATTGGATGTTGTACGACTGATTAGGGTTTAAAAAATGAAAAATGAGCAGAATATAAAAAAGAATTGACATCTGGGGATCTCTGAAAGGAAATTGAAGTTGACGCAAGGGAAAAAATTTGATGAAATAATGCATATTAATCATGTTAGCGAAAGAAATTTGAAAAAAAGCAATCAACATGAAACAAAAAGGAAAATTTTCCCCAAAAGCTACATTAAGAACTTTATCAAGAAAATACGAAGCCAAAATGTACCGAAAAATGCACTTCCCCTTTTGTAAAAAAAGACACAAGCAAGAAAAGTTCAACAGGATTTTTTGTCGATCATCAACGGACATTAAAATTACAAATAACGTGAACAAAATGTACAGTTTTTTTTGCTAATAACTTTTCCTGTAATGTTAAAAAAAGTGTCTGTGTTTTTGTGTTTTTATTAAGGCCCACGTACATTTGGAAAAAATTTAGCCCCAGTTTTTTTTGGGATATTTTTTCAAAGAAAGAAAAAACAAAAAAAACCCCTTGAAAAAAAGGTAAGTATATTTTTTTAAAAGAAATTTGGTTCCACTGAAATTGGGGATTTTTATCTTGATTTTGGGGAAAAAAATTATAAAAAAATTTGGGGGTGCATTCACCCCATGACCATTAACGTTAGTATCGAGTGCATACCTGCCCCTCAAAAACTTTTTTTGAAGTTTTCGTTTTTAAATATTAAAAATAACACAACTGTTATTCATTAGAATTTTATTCTTTTTATTACTTTAACATTTATTCTAAATGCTAATTTATGAGGCTTAAAAAATTTCAGTTCATTCAAAACCGTTTATAAAAATTTTAATATTCATTTTAAAAAATATTTTACATTTTGTATACATTGTCATGCACTTAGTTTTTTCCTCCTTAACAATTAAGCTATTATATCAAGAATAATATATTTAAAATTTTTTAAAAAAAAAAAACTGTGTTGGGGGTACTTCAGCCATTATAAGAACAAAATTTTACTAAATTTTCGTTATTTTCCCCATGGGCCATTCCCGAGCAAAGTTTTTTCCAAAGGGAAAGGGTTTAAAAAAATTTGAAATTGGGCACTCAGAGTTATTTTTGATATTTTGTGATCTATTTTTTTTTCTTCAAAATAGCTAAAGCAGAAAATCCGATTCACAAAGGGGGATGATGTTAATAAGGGTTTAAAAACTTTTAAGGCCCCTTTTTTGTTTTGTGTAGCCCTTTTTTTAAAAAATTTTTTTTATCAATTATAAAAACGTTAAAAATTTTTATGATATGCTTGTCGCGAGATTTACCTGTGTTTATAAAAAGCTTAAAAAAACTTGATCTTTATTGATTTAAATTTTTTAAATTTTCAATCTAAGTGAAAACGAGTATTTTAAATTCAAGGGCCAGTTTTTATATCATAAAAATTTTGTAACGATTTTATAAGTTGATTGCAAAAAAAATTTTTTTAAAAAAAAAAAGTTTATTTTATTCTTTTTTAAAAGCATTTAAATAAAAATTTTTTTTTTTAAAAAGTTTTTTTTCTTTTAATTTATCTTTTATTTAGCTGATATCTATATTTTGTCTTCTAAACCCCCACATTTTGCAATATGTTCCAATTTAAAAATTAAAAGAAAGGAAAAAAAACATAATAATTATCCTATTACTTTTAAATTTTTTTTTAAAAAGTAACGTATACAAAATTTAATAATTTTTTGTTATTTAATTTGTAAAGGGTTTATAATTAAGATCGTGATTGTGCTTTAGCGTCAAAACGCATTTATCATTGGGATTCAGTAATTTATTAATGGGATTGGGGGGGATTAAAAAATTTTGGGGTTGAAAAGGGGGGCCAGTATTTTAAAGTTTGAGAAGCACTGCTTTTTTGCAGAAAGAGAGAATTCTCCGTCATTTACATCCCGGGAAAAGGTAAGCGTTTTTTAGTTTCCAAACAACCCAAACCCAATAGAAAATGTAACAGGGTTTTTTAAAAGGAGTTTTACCCCATCAATTTCTGTATCAGAATCACTATTCATTGATTTCCGACAAGTTAACAATTTTTTTAAACTTCAGTTGCCCAGGGTTTCTAAAAATTTGTCCCATCAAAAGTAGCATAATCGTTAAAACTTTTTAAAAATTCCCGCCGTGAAAAGGGTTTATATCAGCCCGGATTACCGTCCTTTTTCAAAACCACATGATAGATTAACTCTTTACCCCTTTTGCAGCTGTAAAATCTTTAAAAATGGTCTACACCCTTTTTCCCGTCGAAAGTTGCTTCCAAAGAAAAATCTTTTTCTTTGGGCAAAAGGAGTCCCCTTTAAAATAAAAAAATTTGATTTTTCTAATATAAACTAATAAAAAAAAGATTTTCAGCTGTTGAAAACATTCGTTTGTACGGTGTTTTTTATTTGTTGAATAGGGCTTTTTTTTTTTCTGGCTTTCATTTCAGTCGGGGAACCAGAAAAATTCATTAAACAGGGGTTCGATAAATCGGGGTCCGACTGTAATTAACATTTGCTTCTTAGTACATTTTTTATCACTGCATATATTACACAATCAATTTTATATCTACCGCTAAAGGGGTGACTTTTTAAAAATTTTCAAAAACCCGTTTGAAGAAACTCATTTAAATTTAAAAAATTTTTGCCAAAAATGCAGGAAATTTTTTCTAAAAAATTAAACCGGGTTTAACATCACTGTCATCAAAATGAACAATCGGATTTTTTAAAATTGATTTCCTAAAGTTATATTTACTTTTTCGTGCTATAGAAATTTAAAACAAAACATCTTTATCAAAAATCTCTTATGGAAAGGGGGCAAACCCAAGGGGGGGAGATCCTGGGGGGCCGGATCCCCCAAAACTCTTTATTTTTGATTGATTATAATTCAAGCATACAGTACAAAAATTTAACTTTAAATATTTGTTATTAATGATTAATTTTATTAATTAATGCCAATTTTTTATTCAATAATTTGTTTTTACCGTGTTTTTTCCCAAAAAAAACGACAAAAAACAAAGGAAGCATGTACAAAAAAATGGTTAAATTTCGACCCCGGGGCCCCCCTTTTAAAAATTCCCCGTGGACCTTTCTGATCTTTTTGTGTAAAATAATAAACAAAAATCTTTTTGTTTCAGATCGTTCATTTTATATCATGAGGAACTTACAAGGGATGAAGTCTTCCAAGTAGAAATGAAGACGGTGGCCCCGGTAGCCAAGTGGTCACGGTCACAAACTCATGGCTAGTGATGTCTAGTCGCGGATTTCAGTGTCTTTGGTGGCACTGAAGTAAGTGTACCATATGTAGGTGTTCAAATACACGACCTCTGCCATTATGTGGTAAATTGGAGAGTGGGGAGCCACTTAAGGTACCATTTGCTTTTTTCTAGTGTAACTTAATTTTTTAAAAATCAGATCAGATTATTTCATCATGCAAAATATCCTATTTGGAACTTCATACAGATGTTTTTACCAATTGATACTTCTTTGAAAAGAAATTTTTTAAAAAAAGCAATATTATAAAATTAATAATATGGAAATTGTGATTACGAAATGAAGATAATGTTGTTTTTATGTTAATGCTTTCTCAAACGGTTGAGAATAATCTAAGTAATCAGCAAACAGTTCTGAATTCGTATCCAAATTTAATTCATAATTTCGCAAAAAGGTGTTTTTGTTGTTTGCGTTAACATTAATTTCAAAAATCGCCGTTTCGAAAGCAAAAGCATTGCTTGCAGAAAACATAATTGTAAGGATCGAATTTCTTATATTCATCAAAGAAAAATTCCCATCTTAATCACAAAGAAAATACCAGATAAGTATTTCAGTACCACAGTCTGTGAAACCGCCCCCCTAAGGTGACCGTTTCTTTGATTATCCGCGTGAGCTAGAGGTGTAGGGTTTACAAAAGGAATAGACATTTTTAAATTTTTATTATGACTTTATTAAGAATGTAACTTAAACGTATAACAATTTAGATGATTATAGTTAAGAGAGAATCTACGACGAACAAACACACAGGTAATAGTTATACCGAATCGCGTAACTTGGACCCTCTCAATATCTAATCCGCCTAATCTCACTTCTAAGAATATTACAAGTCCTAATATCAAATAGTCAATCCTACTTTAATCCAATCTTAGCTTAAATCTTATGAAGAGGCGTCTGGGCGCGCGTGCAATGGTATGCACCTTGACCTAATGTGGCTTATTCTTCAAGGTAACTTCAACTGGCTGTCAATTCCTTGTATCAATCGTTCGCATAACATTCCCCAAATTGCCATACGACTTACTGAAACTTCTGTTATTTAAAAGCTATCTCATTTGCATTTCATTTTCACGTTTCGCTTCTTGGGTTTTGGTTGGAAAAGAATTGCCATTAATCTTGGCCCCCAAAGAACCCAGAGGTCATGTTAAAGAAAAGACGCGTGAACACGTCACAAGTCAAACTGAATCACTTTTCAAAACGCTAGTTTTAAATAATACCACCATAGGAATTAAAAATATGCAAATCAAAAAAAGAAAAAAGAATCAGTGCCCGCGCAGCGCACACGAAAAACCGGTTATGATTTAAAGGGTTAAAAATAAAAAATTTTTTAAAATTTCAAAAGTACAAGAAAAATATGTTCAAAAATTTTCCGGGACAAAAAACATATACGAAATAAAGCCCCCCAATTTATGTTTTAGTATTCAAAACGTTTTTCCTTATAACTGAATTGGTGCAGCTGATTATTGAAACTTTTTTTTTATCTCATCTACAATATTTTCTTACACTGAAGATGAGCATGTTAACACATTTAAAAACAAGAATGTTTTGTCAAGAAAATTGTGTATGGGCCCCAAAAAATTTTTTAAAATTTTACAATCAAAAAAACGCCACAACGGGAAAAAGTTTTTAAAAAAAATTCGGCCATTTGGAAAAATGAAAAGAATTGCACAAATTTTAAACGAAGTAAAAAAAAAGAACAAATAAGCAAAAGTCTATTTACTCTTTTGTAGAAAACCAATTGGAAAATTATGAATACCAGTATTTTAAGAAATAGAGTACAAGGTATTTAAAAATGGCGGGAAAAGAAAAAAATATTTAAAGGGGAATATGGGGAAAAAAAAAAAAATAAAAATAACTTTAAAAAATTAAAAATTTCACAAGCCGAAAAAAGAAATTATTATCAGGAAGTAAAAAGATTGATGCTAAACCCTATAAAATTTTATTAATCCAATTCCTCGAATGTATTGTTAATAAATTCGAGGAACTCTAAACATATATTGAAAATAACTCGAATAATTTTCAATATATCCAAAAACTAATAGTTTCGTTAATGAATTTCATCGAACAAGAAACATTTAGAAATGCATTAATTAAAAATAAAACTGAAGTAAAATAATGTTTAAAATAGCAATTCGCTTCCAGGGGAAAAAAATAATTTTTTTTGGGAATAGATCAATTATTGAAACCCGCGAAAATTTGTTTTAAAGATCCGAAAAAAACATACGGTGGTCAAATTTCAAACCCTTCTTAGTAAACTGTTTTCTTTTTTGTTCCCAATTTTTATCCCTTTTTAGCTGAAATAAGCGAAATCTTAATCAAAAAAAATTTTTAAAAAAAAAAAGGGGCAGAAAGTGCGAATTCGGTAATTTTTTTTTAGCCCAAAAAAATTGAAAGTTTAGCTTAATTTTCCCTTTTTTTTAAAAAAGTATCCTAATATTTCCCCGATAATGTTCAAAAAAAACCATGTTCAAAAGTAAATAACAGAAGACGAAAGCTGCAATCTAGATAACGCAAAGTATGGAAATTTTTTAAGTTAAAAAAAAAAATCAAATTTAAAAAACTTTTGAAAAATACCCGGATAACGCGACATAAATATAAACTATTAAAAAATTAATAATATGACGTGGTGGGCGCCCAGTTTATATAATTTGCACAGGAATGTACAGAAAAGTTTTCTAATACTAAAACAAAGACAATATTTAAAAGAATTAAGAATTTAACTAATAAATTGGGATTTTAAAATTATTTTGCATTTGGGGAATAAGAAAGAGTTTTAAAAAAGTATAATATTTTAAAGAAAATTCAAGATAAAAGTTTTACCTGTTCAAAAGGTGAAAACCCGGAATAATTAAACCATATGGAACAACATTAGTGCTGTTAACCTAAAAAATTAATACCAAAGGGCCCAAAATTTTTCTTTCTGAAACTAAACACGTTGGGGTCAAATTATGACGTGGTGGGCCCAAATAATAAAGGACAGAGGGGAAGGGCCTTTTTTTTAAGTCCACTAGTTTTCACGTTTTGTGAAAAAACAAACACATTTACATACATAACTAGAGAACTAACAGTTGACATAGAATTAAAAAGGGATCGGAGCGCATGCTCTTTAAACACCCTTTACAGTTCCGAAACTTGGCCATCACTGAAGATTATTCTGTTCGCTAGGGGGCGCGAAAGCCCTTTACTGTTAATATGGAAGAGTCTAAATAAGGGGGGGGCCAATAATATAAATCCCGTAATAATAATTATAAATAGTAGAATTTTTAAAACATAACACAATAAATAATAAAAAATAAATAAAACACAAAAAAAAAAAAAAAAAAATTCACAACTAAAAAATTAAAATCAAAAATAATTTTTAAAAATATAAAAAAAAAAAAAAAAAATTTAAAAAATCAAGAATGATGGGAAAAAAATAAAACCAAAAATTAAAAAATAAAAAAAACCACATTAAAAAAGTTATCGCCCCCAACCTTTGGGGAATTTCAACAACCACTTTTTTTGGGATGATCTTGGCCGATATCAGATTTCTATTTTTTAAATTTAAAAAAAAACAAAAAAATATCCATCAAAATTTTGGGGATAAAAATAAACTTTAATTTTCTATGAGTATTCCAAAACACAAATAAACATGAGATATTCTTAGAAATGGAGTTTTACTAAAAATATTTCTTGTTTATTAGAATACTCGGCATTGAGTCATGGAATCTTTAATTTGATTCCTTAAATTAAACAAAAATTCAAAAATCATCAAAATTATGATGCATAATATTTTAAATTCGTTATCATTAGTAGTTTTTTCATTCCTTCAAATGAGTTAACTAATCAACAACAAAATGAATCAATTCATACTATAAAGAATATTCATCTGCATCGTAATGACGCCAAAACCGCAATGAAAGCATATATTTTCGGAATAATCGTATAGACTTTTGGAAATTTTATTTTAAGACAGCTAACGTAAAAAAAAAAAAAAACTTTTAACACAAGCGACATTCTAACCTAATCAAGAGTAATTTAAAAATTACTCACTCTCAATGATGTTAGAATTACATTCGAATCTAGCGCGATTCTGAAATACCGTCTTTGTACAGGCAGTAGGATTGTCGACATACATATAAGCAGTGATTGCTCCTAATTAGTCATTCAATTATGTTAACAAAACGTAGATTATACTCTAATGAAGAGAGAAAAAAACGTCTGCGCTGTTAGCATATTTTTTCGAGTTCCCGCCCTCTGTTCGACGAAATAATACGTCTGCCGAGAGCAGATTATGTTGGGTAATTAGTCAAAGATGCCAAACCATATTCGATTTCGAAAAATGCAGATTGTCTTCCTTTCGTATGACCATTTTGATCGGCGCAATTTTATGAGATATTACAAGAAATCCTAATTTTTTATTTGGAGTTTTCTACTTTTTTTTTCAACTTCTAATTAAAGTTAAATACCATAAAAAAAGTCAATTAAATTGTTAGTATTAAGATATTTTGAATAGCTACATACAGAAGAATTAGAGAAATTGTATATAAGTGATTTTAAACTTTTTAAGTAATACAAATAAATTCGGTAAAATGTTACCTTGGTCACATACTAAAATATGAAATTGTTATTTAAATTAATCTTTGTTTGGTATATTTCTATAGAATAGAATTATTAAATCATTTTTCCCTATGAAAATAAATTAAAATTTTGAATTTATCAATTTTTCCGATAATATGTTTGTGTTGTGGTTTTCAAATTTTTTCAAAGAGCCCTTAGGACAGGAATGGCCAACCTTTTTGGTAAGAGTGCCACTGTCTGATATTAAATCATTATGCGTGCCACTTTTCCAACGAACAAAAAGATATATAAAGGTGAAAAAACGTTACTTTATACTTAAGGGAATTTTTCGCAAATAGGTTTTTCTATGCAAAATCTCAAAAAAGTGAAAAAAAATTTAAAAAATACAAAAAAACTTTTTTGGTTTTATAGTTAGAAAAAATTTTTATTTAATTTTTTTAAACCTTTTTTGGTATACAACTAGCAGCATGGTCCGGGTTGCACGGGCTTTCTCTGATACCGCATTCCTGTGTGTTTGTTTGCCGGGAATGTGAGTGATTTCTGTAATTATGTCATTAAATTTCCCTTTTTCGAAATTTGTTCACTTATTTTCGATTTAAGATAGGTTTCTTTTCCCCCCCTTTTAGCCCGACAAAACACGGGTTTCTTTTTTGTGTAAAAAATTTTTTTCTTTCCCCCCTCACAAATAAGATATAGCTTCAAATTTGATTAAGGGCTTATAAAAAAAAAATATTGCGTTAGTTAAAAAATTTTTAAAAGTGAAGCAATAAAAAAAAAAACGATTCTGATGTGCTAAGTGTAAAACCCCAAAAACTTTCATCATTTTTTTAAAAATAGTTAGTTTCTAAGAATCTAAAAATAATAGATTTGATTTCAGAGAGATTTTCATTAATCAATCAACCCTTACATATAGTTAGCTTAAAAAAGTTTTCTAAAATGTATTTTGTATTTTTTTTCCAAAATAATAGACGATGTACTTTTTAATTAACAAAAAAATTTAAATTTTGTAATGAAAAAATCGAAATAACCCTTTTTAAAATATATATATATATATATATATATATATATATATATATATATATATATATATATATATAAAATTTTATAAATCTATTTTTTAAGAAATATAAATGCAATAAAATTTACAGATGTATTGAAACGATTACTTTTTTAATGCTTGAATAAACATATAAAAATTTTATTATATATATATATATATATATATATATATATATGTGGATACCCCATTTGTAAAGGGTTAGATCATACCCCTTTTTACCTGGTTTTGGGAATTTAATAAAAACATATTCCACATCAACCCCATCGGGGCCCCCCTTTTTAAAACGCCGACATAAACCTTTTTTTTTGGGCAGGGCCCCACTAACACTGTCGAGAAACGTCGAATTTCGAGCGTCAGCGCCGTTCGTTCGTGCCAGGGGGTAACCCAGCACCATAATGAGTTCGATTTAATCTCAATTGCCTTCCTTAAAGTAATGTGATCTAACTTTCCTATTCTTCTGAAATATGCTTATCCAACTTTCCTATTCTTTTGAAATATTCCCCATGTAAATACTCCCCTATAATTCTTAATAAATTATTTAGTTTTCAACCAGTTTCTTTCTTAAATTATGTTGTCTATTTTATTTCAAAATTAACTAATACACCCTAAAAACTCCTTGACACCTCGCCAATATAAACCCCGCTGTCTGAAGCATCAGACCTTTTGGAAGATTTCGGTTGGATTCTCACATATATATATATGTAAGTTATAAAAAAACAGTATGGATGAAAGCCTAGATATATATTTACGTGTACAGAAAAAAACATTCAAAAAGAAAAAAAAACTATCTGATAAAAACATTTTGATATTTTATTTTAATTTTATAGTTTTTCATTCCACTGTGTTTAGTAAAATATTTAAACACGTATCCGATGAAAAAAAGTATATTATACAAAACTAATATATTCATTATTTGAACAATAATTTCCTTCTTTGGTTTTGAAATAATAAAATTGATTAAAAATGTTCATTTAGCAATTAATTGTGACATACCGTTTGCTTAAGAAGTAGCAGTAAAAGAGAAAATCTCGTTTATTGATAAAGACTTATTAAATATTTTTAAAAATTATAAAATAATTATAGTATATAATATATGATAAGATATATATTACTTTTAATATATTAATTAAAAAATATTTTTTTGATAAATAATTATAATATATTTTATATATTATTACAATATTATGTATAATATTTTATTTATAATATACTGTAAATCATATAAAAAAATTTGTAACTAATTTTTATATAAAATATCATTTAATATTTATTATAACATATTTTTTCAAAAAGTATTATTTATTAATAATTATATTTATAAAGTATAATATAAATATTTATATAATTACAGTAATTATTTTATTTTTTAAAATGCAAAATAATTTTCTAAAATATGATGTAAAATTTGATAAACCTTTTTTTAAATAAATTTATTTTATGATAAAAATAATTAAATGAATTGAAAGAATTAAAAAAACAACCAATAGCGTGCATCGAATCCTGGCCTAAGGCATAATAAGCAGATGCTCTGACAACCGAGTCATGAGAATTACGTCACGTAGAGTGATAAGAGTCCTTTTAATTAAAAGGAAATATAATATATGAACATTGTGCTTTTATTTCTTCTAAGGAAGTTATGCTTATTTAACTGAAATGTAAAAAAGAATTAATACAAAACAAATCAAATCTGTGATTTCAAGTAGAAATTTTTTAAATTACAAAATTTAACATGTTTTTTAGATGTTGAATTAAAATTGTGAGCATTTTTTGAAAAGAGTAAAAAATATCGTGTGCTTATGACCACACAATAGAGGTGATAATTTCAAATTTTGTAATGTTGTTTCACGGATTAGTTAGGTGAATAAAAAACAAGGGGATATTATTATTGTCTTATAAAATTATTTATTCATATGTCTGCATTCATAAATTAATATTTTGTGTGAAATATACAATCATATTTGTGAATTAATTGAATTCTAAGAAGGAAATGATACGCTTAGGGTAGCTGAAATAGGTTATAAATATTTAAGATTCAAAATTTTATTTAAATATCTATAAAAAAAACTCCGTCAAGCGTCGTTCCGTACTTCCTCGTGCTTTCATTTAGATATCATTTGACATTATTAAATTGAATTTTGATTTTAAAAAATCAACTAAAGGTTTTGATTTGTCTTTTGAAAATACTTTAAAATTCCTTCTTAAAATCAATGGTAATTTGTTCAGAAGACCCGATTCGGCTTTGTGAATTTTGGTTGCAATTTAACAATTTTCAGTTATATTCATGAATTAATTTTAGCAAAGGGATAGTAAGACATGTAGTTGATTGGGAAGAGAGGAATTTAGGTCAAAACATTTAAAAAGGGATTTAATCAGAAGATTTATATCACATTATCTCTAGCTTATACTAGCTTTTTTTGACATTTTATGGCAGTTATATACAAATATATCCGGTGCTGCTGCAAGGTAAGTCTTATTAATTATGTTTTGTTTTCTTGTATTTAAATTATTTAATGTAACTTTTAATACATGTATACTTAATTTTGTTATTTTAAATTTTTAATTGTTTTAATTTTCTTTTTAGATCAAAGTAAATTTAAGTAATGTGATTAATAGAACTATTTGTTCATTGCTATTCTGACTTGATTACAAAAATAAATTTTTATTCTTAAATTCACTGCAATATTGCTAATGATAATTATACTATTATCTATAAAAATATACTAAAACTAAGTTAATAATACTAAGTTCTATAAAAATTTGTTAATTGTGTTTAATTTTAGTGTAGGATTTCTCTCTCTCTAAGTCTATTTTTTAAAAAATATTACATGTTTCATTTCCATGCTTCAACTAGGATTAGAAAAAATTTCGCATTCATTTTTGTAGAAAGAGGTGGCGGGGGTGGGGATCCCCACTTAAATCGAAGCTAGGAACTTTACTTTTACGGCGTATTGGTGGAGGGACAAACTACCACGTTTCATGTCGTTTCGGAGTGGTGAGAGAGGGGGAAACGTCCCTCCTTTTCTTTTCAGGGGTGTGTATGTCGCGGACGAGCTTGTACGAGCAGGCTTTCCAACTAAAGACAAAAAAAAGGCGGAATGAGCGTTACAAACCCGAGCGTGACGTTCATTCAAGTTCACTCTCTAGCAAAACGCGCCTATAGAAGTTATCACTTCAAAAAGAACAGGGAGTTGAGCTCTCAGATATCGCTTTATTGCTTACAGAATAATTCAAAACGAAAATAATGTTCCTCAAGGAGCAAAATTAAATTATTCTAGATCAGGGGTGGCCAGCCCATGGCCCGGGGACAGCATATAGCCTACCTTGGATAATTTTGCGGCCCTCGAGATACATTAAAACTTTGCAAAATACGATTATTATATACAACATTTTGTTTTTAGAGTATTATTTAAAGCTCAGTGTTGAGTGGTAGTGTATCGCGCTTCCACGCCACAAGTCCAGAGTTCAAATCCCAAACTGGGCAAGGTCGACTCAGCCTTTCATCCCTTCAGTGGGGTTATAAATGAGTACCAAGCTTTCTTTGGAACTGAATACTGGGGGTTTTGCATCAAACTGACCACTTGACCAAAACATCTGCACATGCACCCCAGTGCCTAAGGTCACGAAAACTGAGATAGGCACCGTAGGCCTTGGCCTTCATGGGTCAAGCTGCTAAGACTCAAGGGCGCTGCTGAGTTCAGTTTAGTGTATTGTTTTGTTACAAATGTATCCTATAACTGTTTCTATTTTATTACGTTGCTTCTGTTTTTATACATACTTAAAAGTATGCAATATTACATTACAGTGACCCCCCTCCCCTCCTCCGCAGTATCACGCTTGATTCCTGTAACTTTACCGCGCTGCTTGTTGCTAGACCTAGACGTATTAGATCATTGCAGAATTATTATTAAATTATCAATATTTTTTATATATAAAAATAATGAAAACTATAATAATAATCCATTTCGTGTTAAATTTCCACTCCAATAAATATTTGTAAATGATCCAAATCTGATATAAAGGTATGCACATATTTTTATGTGTGACTCGCAAGATTAGAATGTTTCTTTAAAATGGCCTGCAAGGTCATTTGGGTTGGTTACCCCTATTCTTGATCCATCACATTTAAAGGTCACTTTCAAAGTTATAAAATAATAGTAGTTTAATACAGAAAACTTTCTCTACTTTTTTCACCCACCACTGGGACTTAAGTTCCGAGTGAAACTTAATTCCCAATGGTGGGTGGTGTCTATTCATGAATGTAAATCAAATATATTCGGAATTACTCTTTCAATGTATGAATTATGGAACGAGACCAAAACCCGCAAAAGAAAATTAAATGCTGTGTAATACATATCAGGTAACTAAGAAATTTCTGCTGCTTTTGAACCGATAAAAATACCTGCGTATTTTTACAGTAAAAGGTTATTCGTCAAGGCATGTACTCTCGCATTGAGCAACCTTTCCTCTGCAAGAAGCTAACTTATAAATTCCTGAAAGTTGTTTTTTTTATTAACAAAAACAAATTGATACCTGCCTTGTCATTACTTCACTTTGAACTGCTTACCATGAATATAAAGAGTCTAAAGATTTTTTTTTTAAATTCAAGGGGATGGAAGGAATTTTTCCACCCTGGGAACATAATTTTTTGTGGTCTATAATGCAATGAATGGTCATGCATTACCCGTGTCGCTTAATTTACACCTCTTTACTCGGCGTAGTTGAGTCGTGGGTCCTACAACGTTGTAATAATGTTCCTAGAGTCGTATTAAGGTATCCGACTACGTTCGGAACCGTGATTTTGCAAAAGCGTATAAATGGATAATATTTATGATATTTAGTGTCACTTAGATTAGAAAATGTATATAAAATTGTTTTAAGAATAGTATTACAATAAAAAATTATTAAAGTACAATATTTTGACAAAAAATGAACATAGAATGACCCATTTTCAAAATATTCTCCTTTTGTGAAAAATACTTTTATTATATAATATTTTGCCTGTATATAGCTCAGACCTTTGTACAGAAGCTAAACTAGAATTTTTGAAATATATAACTTAGAAATGGGTTTATCCATGTTTTACAACAACAGAGAGGAGAAATTTTAAGAAAAAAACGCCTATAATTATTTTAATGTGTTGTTACTCTGAAAAAATAATGTGAATTTTTCAAAAATCATAGTTGAACCTCTGTACAGAGGTCTGAGCTATATACAGGCAAAATATTATTATAATAGAAGTATTTTTCACAAAAGAACATTTTGTAAATAGGTTATTCTAAGTTAATTTTTTGCCGAAATATTGTATTTAAATAATTTTTTTTTTTTTTTTTTTTGAAAAATTTGTGTTTTAAACAAATTTTGTTTACATGTATTCGAATTTAAGTGACACTAAATATCATGAAAATTATCCATTTATGCGCTTTTTTAAAATCACGTTTCTGAATGTAATCGGATACCTTAAAGTTAGTCCAACCTCCTGTCGGGGCTCAAAGCCTCACGTTGGAGTGGTGTGGAACTTAAGAGATTGGAATGCCAGCTCAGGTATCATCCTTGTCTCTTGATCGTAGGTCAGAATTACGAGCTCCATCAACAACTGCTCTTGCAATGCCTTTGTGTCCTACGTTAATAAACACTCAGCCATTCCACCTATTTTCTGTTTTATGTAAATACTTTCGTATTTTGTATTTGTTAGTTTGTAAACGTCTACTACTGACATTAGTTTCAGTCATAGTCTCCAATTCGTCAATACATAGCTTGTGACGGAACTTTACGCGACCTTCACACTAATCCTTTTGGGGAATCTTTGGGCTAGCATTCGCGTTTAATTCACAGCCATCCCTCTCAAGAAGAAACCTTGATATTTAGATTAATTCGACTATATAAAGTCAGAGTTTTTGTAATCATCGAAAAAGGAGACAAGAAGCTGTTGCATTCGCCACGCAGGTGAGATAGAGTAAAGTTGATTTTCGCAGCTTCAAGATTAAGAGCGGTGTTTGCCACTCAATTAAAGTAGTACATTGGGGGTTTGTAATCAACGATAGATTAGGTTAAGTTAAATTAGTTACTTGCGCTTGTTTGCTTAATATTTATTGTGATTTCTCCCTGACACTCCTTAGACATTCACTTAGAGATTAAACTGTTGTTGATTAGTGTGTTTGAGTAAATTAAATAATTGTAATAATGGAAGTTTCTGGTCCTACTTTTATTCCTCCTACATCCTTAGGTAGACAAGACGGTGAGGGAGCAATTTCAGGTGCAAGTTGCTCACAAATGGGTAAATGATTCTTAAACTTTTGCCTTGTAACATGTGTAAAGGATCGTTGAAATTATATTATTCGTTATAAGAATGAGAGAAAACTCTCATGGTAACCGAATATTAGCGAAGAACTCCAGTAAAATTTTTTTTATTTATTTAGCTAATCTCTTTTATCATTCATTACAAAAACTATCCAAAAGGTGATGTTTCAGCAGAAATCAATTCGAATTAAAAGTAAAATTTGAAGCGATTGTGTAGAAGCTAAGTTATTTCCCCCCACCCCCTTTTTCTAAGTATTTTAACACAATTCAATTGTGATTCACGTGAAATTACACATAAATAAAAAGCCTAATTGGCATTCGAGTCTTTACCATAATATTTTCTCAGAGAAGTACCACTTACAAATAATTGTAAGTCAACAAGTAATATATATATATATATATATAATTAAGTCAATTCCTACTTAGGTAAAAAAAGAAACATTTTATTTTAGTTATTTTTGATTAAATAGTTACAATTAATATAAATATGTACATACATAGGACAGAATCACAATATTAAGCGACAAAATAGAAAGCTATTTTCCTTGCAATTCTCCGTTTTTCTTTCTATATAGGGTGTTGGACTATATATATATATATATATATATATGTTTTTTATTCATTCATTAAATTCAATTATTCTAATAAAATAGTATAGTAAAAAGAAACCACAATCTCACATAAATTAGGCCATCCCAGGTGGGATTCAAACCCATGACCTTTGGATTAGAAGTCCAACACGCAATCCATTGCGGTACAGGGACACAACGAACAGTTTTCCTTTCTATGTATGCTATTGGACTATTATTTTTGTTTGTTACTTTTTATTCATTTCTTAATTTAATGAATGAATTAATATTTGAAAAAACTGTATTGACATCAAGTGCCATCTACTACAAGTTTGAAAAAAATTGTATTTGAATTTGAACTTGAATGGATGAATAGAAAGTATTTTAATTAACAATTGAAAATTTAAACCAAGACTTATATATATATATATATATATATATATATATATATATATATGTATGTATGTATAGGGAGAGTGTGAACTAGTAGTAGGAATTGAAAAAGGGACCACAATAAGTAATTTTTCTTAAATTAAAAATCTTTAATTAATCCAAAAACGAAATCCGTATCTATAAATAGACATTATATTATTAAAATAAAAAAGTTTCTTTTTTTATTTACAAAAAGGCTTCCGATAACAATATACACATTCATAATTTGGAAGAAAAATATCAAACAATGATTAATTAATTATTAAAAAATTATTTCCTCAGCGCTCCGATGCCTACACGTAGCTATAAAATAAAAATATATCCAAAAAAGATACAATTATTTATGTATAGAGGAAATATTTAGAAGTTTTGAATGAGAATTTATTTTTGTGATATTATAATTGCTTTTAATTTCTTTGCGAGGTATTTTTAAATAAACAGTTAATATTGAAATTTTCGGAATTTTAAGGTATCCCACTACGTTCGAAACCGTAATTTTGCAAAAGCGTATAAATGAATAATATTTATTATATTTAGTGTCACTTAGATGAGAAAATGTATATAAAAATGTTTTAAGAATAGTATTGCAATAAAAAATTATTTAAGTACAATATTTTGACAAAAAAAGAACATAGAATGACCCATTTTCAAAATATTCTCCTTTTGTGAAAAATCCTTCTATTATAATAATATTTTGCCTGTATATAACTCAGATCTCTGTACAGAGGCTCAATTAGAATTTTTGAAATATATAACTTAGAAGTGGGTTTATCCATGTTTTACGACAACAGAGGGGGAGAAATTTTAAGAAAAAAACGCCGATAATTATTTCAATGGGTGGTAACTCTGAAAATAATGTGAATTTTTCAAAAGTTCTAGTTGAACCTCTATAGAAAGGTCTGAGCTATATACAGGCAAAATATTATTATAATAGAAGCATTTTTCACAAAAGGAGAACATTTTGAAAAAAGGTTATTCTAAGTTAATTTTTTGCCGAAATATTGTATTTAAATAATTTTTTTTTTTGTCAAAATGTTCTTAAAACAATTTTGTACATATATTCGAATCTAAGTGACACTAAATATCATGAAAATTATCCATTTATGCGCCTTTTTACAATCACGGTTCCGAACGTAGTCGAATACCTTAACATCTACTTATGTGAAAGAGATGTTCTGGATGAGATGGAAAAGTAAAACAAAAAATGAATTTTTGTGTTAAGCACTGCCACGAGGGGAATGAAGTTTAAATATTTGAGTTTTTTTTACGGCAAAAAGCCAAAGTATTAAAAAAGAAGAAATATTTTAGTACTTTTAAAAATTTATTGAAATAAAAGAGCATCTACCAAATAGTTATAGAAAGAAAGAAAATATTAGGTACATTTAACACTTTCTTTAGTTATAAATTTTTAAGAAATCTATTGTGGAAAAAACAATGCACAATGAAGCAGAAGAGGAGGGAATTGCTTGGATCGGACTGATTGGACAGTGCATGGAGAAAAAACTGGGGTTATGAAATGTACACGGTGTACTATTCATTACTTATAGAACTCACTTATCAGTAATCATCACTTATACTGTCAAATTCATACTGTAGAAAAATAATTATATATATATATATATATAGAGAGAGAGAGAGAGAGTCTAAGCTCTTTTAATAAAAATGAAGTATTTTTAAATTTCTTAGAAACTTCAACCTTTTGGGGGCAATATTAAATTTGGAACTTATTTTTCTCCTAATTCGTAAGCCAGGGTTGTCAAACTTGAGGACCGATCAATATATTGGCACGCAATAATATGTAATAAAATATCAATATTTCTCCCGAAATGGGAGAGATAGTAGCAGAGAAGAGATGTCAAGTGTCAGGAAGTACATATTTAATTTTTTTCATGTTCTTTTATATATGTTTATAATAATGTAATATTTGAAATAAACCTACATTTCTATCAATTTTGATTTTCATTGCGATCCACCTTATGTTAAAACTTGTTTGATTGTCTCAAAATAGCCTTTGAGTTTGACACCCTTGCTGTAAACCATAGAACATCTTTTCCACAAATAGGTAAGTTCCTATTAACAATAATTTTTTCCTCCCGCGATCCACCCTTATGTACAGGTTCATATTTTTAATAAAATACAGTCCAACCCTCTATATAACGAACCTCTATATTGCGAATTTTTCTCTATAGCGAACTTTTCCTGGAACCTTGAACATTTCACGATTTTCTTCGTAAAATAACCTCTCTATAGCGAATATCATTTTCTATATAAAGAACTTTTTCTTTTGTGATTCATTTTTTTTCTCCCTATTTTTAAAGTATTTCTGAACATTTCAAGTTATTCTCTTTTTAACACATGTTATGGTGGTCATAATTCTTGAACTGGTTTTATTCGATCCTAACTCACCCAGAGCAATAGAGTTCTGGACGTTACATCCAAGAAGGGAAACCTTTAATCCCCATTGTCTAGTTCACTAGAAACATCTTCGATATCCCCTTTCACACTCAGTGGAGTTGTCCCGTGTCCCCATGTTCTAGTTATAAAATAATGTATGTTTAATATTACTTGAATGCTTTAAATTGGAAAATGTCCTTAAAATTCATTAATTTTAATGTAAAATTATTTTCTTAATATTGAAAATACAGTGTATTCCTCGACATTCTTTTTTCTTGTCTTCTTTGCAGTTTTTTTTTATTATGGGTAAGATATATAAAATAAACATATATTACTTTAAAAAAAGGTGTGAATAATTACTTTTTTTAATATATAATGGTTATGAATTTAAAATTTGTTTTATATGGCTTATAAAGTATATTGAAAGATAAACCTCTATGTAACGAATTTTCCTTATAACGAACTTTTTTCCGGGATTTAGCGACTTCGTTATATGGAGATCCGACTGTATTTTCTTTAATTTTATCGTTTTGTATTAATATTTTCAGCAAGAAAGAGCCTTTAAATTTGGGGGCAATTCTGGACGGGTGTTTACATTATCATGACAACTTTCCAATACTTTATTTTTATTCCATTTCTATTCAAATTATCTACTTTGCATCACGTTTAAAAGGACACATTATCAAAATTGTCTTTCCTATAAAAGCTACACGTTTCAACTAAAGCATATTTCGAGCGCAGTCGAGTTTCTTCCATAAACAGAACAGTTTTCCTCAGAGAAATAAATGAAACTTTACCCGTCATTAAAAACTCGAAAAATAATCCCCGGACCCTTAATTAACTTAAACATTCCACTTTAATCATGAGCGAAATGAAATCTCCTCTTACCACTTCAGCTAACGATAATGGCGCGAAAATTTCCCCCGGGGATATTCTAAACAATTAAATGAAGAAAAAAAACCCCGTGGAATTTATATTTTATTCTCCAATCTATTAGCGTAGAGCAATCTGCGTTCTTAAGAAGTCGTTTCGTCCCACTAATGGAATAACTGTGGTCAGAAGAACAATAATAAACAAAGGAAAGTTCGAAGAGAGCGGAGAAAAGTCATTAAGCGCAATGCATGGCGGGTAAGCTGGTCTCTCAGGTAAAATACGTCTACCTGACAGCGATGGTTTAGTCTTCACTTTTACACTTTCGACTTCAGAAAACATGTGCTTGACTGGATAAATGCAACCAGAGTCCGAGGACAGGTAATGGACTTTGTTTTCGAAGGGTAATTATGATAATCCGGTTTGATATATCGCCAAGATTGTTCGACTTAAGATTTGTTAAAAGATAAGATAGTTTTTAAAAGTTTCCGAAAGTTTTCTAAAGAAACAAACGAATGATAAAACAAAAGATTATTCTTTTTTTCTTTTAACCTTAAATGCTTAAATTAAAATTTATTTAGCGAATGTTTTGGAATAAATATTAGCGGTAATTTAAAAGGAAACTTTTAATGGTTTCGAAAACTTTAAAGTTGCTTTTTAAATGTCAGGAAAAAAAAAATTAAACTTTATTAGATTAAATGTTTTGACTTCGAATGTTAAGTAAAATTTCTTTAACTTACTTTTAAAATGAAATAACTAGAAGGGTATATTATAAAAAATGCATTTTAGAGCGTTTTTTTAATATAAACATTATTATATTAAAGAAATACATTATTAGATTTAGTTAAATAGAATTTTGCTATCGAAAGAATATACGCAGTGACATGAATAAATATGATAAATACGTGTCAGACGCACGAGAATGATATGGTGATTTATATTTTGCTATATTTTTATGTTGTATAATTTTTTTTTTATTAAAAGGATTAATGTCCTAAGTATTGCGATATTTCTTCTATTTCCTTTATAATTATTCTTAACTTTACTTTTTTAATTTTTTAAAACAATTTTAATGTGTGTGCATATCGACAATTTTTGTATTGTACTTTTGTTACATTAATAGATTTAATAATTAATACTATTAATTTTTACTACTTTAACAAAGTAATTAAGTTTTATTTAACAACATAAAAAAATATTTTTCACGATTTACAGCATATTTTTACTCTTCTTTTTTTCTCCGTAAACTTATACTTTTTTCGCTTAAAAGTATAATCCTTATTAACATTAAAATTTTCTGTAGAGTTCTTCAATTTTTTTAAAGTTATTAAATATTTTTAATAAAGTTTACTTTCTGTTACATTTACAATTAAATCTTTTCTGGATTTTTTTATATTAAGAATAATTAAATGATATCGAGAATTTTTTTCTTTTTACTTCGAAATTTCAAGAAAGAGACAAAAAAGATAAACGAAAAAAAAATAATAAATAAAACATTTAGTAGAGGAATGTATCCATATAAATTAATTACTTTATTTTATTAAAACAATTATAAATAATGTATCAGTAAAATATACAAATATACTTAATGTTACACAAATTAGCTTTACATTTAATTAATAAGTATTATATGATGATTTAAATATAGTTAATTCTAATTCTTATGAAGATAAAATATAATTCATTGTAAGATATAAAAATAGTTGAAATCAGATAAATTAGAGAACTTTATAAAAAATTTATGAAGATTCTACTAAATAAAATGAACTGTAGTTCATTTTAAAATTTAAGAGCTATAGTTTGGTGAACTAAAATGGAAAATTAATATTGTATATGACTGAAGTATTAAAAAACTTTTTTTATTAATAATTTTATGAAAATTTATGTTTAAATGCTCTTTTACAAGAAATAACGATAAAATATTCTGATATACCGTAAAATACGGCATATGACGCCGCACCGCCGTATAATTCGCACCTACACTTTCAAGCTGTAATTTTTTATTTTTAGGTATATTCTCCGTGTAAGACGTACTCCCCTTTTTTTTACGAAAAATCTCAAATTGCACGTGTGGAAGTCTCTTATGTATTTAAATCATTTATTCGAAATATTATTCAAAGTTTTAGGGGGGAAAATAGCGTATATTTTCAGACTTATAACCCTTTAAGTTCATAAAGAATGTCATTTCTTTTAAATAAATAGCACTCCCATATATGTAGAAGAGTAATTTCTTTTTCTGTGCTCAATTTTTTTATTTATTTTTAAAGCTCTCATTTTTATACCTGATGAATAATGCGCATCCGTAAAATTCGATCTTACTTTTTGTGTTAAAAGCGCGCTCTATACGCCGTATTTTAAGGTAATTATTATCGAGTAATGCTAAAAATCGAAGAATTATGAGTACTTAGCATGCAGTTACCACAGATTTTATCTGAAATGATGATGATGAAATAGAAGAAAATTATATTTTATTTTTTCTGAAAAACAATTTTTGCTTTAAATTTCCATTTTATTTCCTTATGTTTATCTTATATGCTATGATAATTTTATTATAATTCATTCATATTAATGTCATTTATTTTTAATATATTTTATACTATTTTTTTGATAAATACATCCGTATGTATTATTACTACCTTTAAATGCTTCGTGTATCATGATGTGGAAGTTATGAAAGTAAAATTCGGATGTCATTCTCATCATTTTAACATGAGTTAAAATACGAGATATTTTGGCAACCGTTATGTGATTCCAATACGACGTAATTAAATCAAATAATAATTAGTTAGGTATTATATATGAAGTATATCTATGGATATGAATTTTATTATTGGCATCACTTTGAAATAACTGAATGAATCATTGGTAATGAGTTAGATTTCCTTTCAGATAAAAGACTGCTCTTGTCTTATATTTGCAGTAAAAACTTTCAATATAAGGATACTAACTGTAAGAGTCAAAGAGAGTTTTTAAAATTTAAAATAAATATGGGAATATGAAGCCTAAACACTGACAGTTAATAATAGTATGAAGAGCACAAAATTAATTAGAATTAGCGAAAATCCTGTTTGAAATAATCATGATCGGACGAAATATACGGCTTTCTTTTTTTACTGCCAAGGCATATTATCTACAGCAAAACAAGTTTTACAAAATTAAGCCAACAAGATTGCATTCAGCAGCCACTAGTAGAATGAAGAGCTTAGAGAATAAGTTCGCGTGATATTTAAAACCCAAATTTGACACAAAAGGCTTTGTTATAATGCGATCACAAGCCTGTAAGGCTAACAGATATCGATATTTGCTTGGAACAGGACATTAACATTACAGAAATTTTTGTATTGATCATGTGTAATCCAAGCTGACTGAAGTGGGAGTTATTCAGTTTCTCTTCAGAAACATTCAGCTGAAGTATTATTAGAATTGTGAACTGAGATTGAAGACTTGATCTACTTCTGGTAACATCGAATCAGTTTTAAAGAGGGCGATTAAGTTGAGTAATAAGCTTCAGCATATTTTGCGAATTATTACTTGGTTTTCGAAATGGCTGGCATCAAATTATTCGTATTCTGAAGTTTTTGTAATCATGATTGATCTGTGATTTATCATCATGTCAAGCTACCTTTGAATGTTTTATTTATTGTGCTTATTATCGTTAAAAAGCAAAACTTATTATTCTTTTTTATTTGGAAAGCCTTATAAATTTGTTTTTTTATGAACTTTCTTCATTTCGGTAAACTTTTTCTGTACAATATTTTCAAAGATAAGCATTTTAAGGTATCCGACTACGTTCGGAACCGCGATTTTGCAAGAGCGTTTAAATGGATAATATTTATGATATTTAGTGTCACTTAGATTAGAAAATGTATATAAAATTATTTTAAGAATAATATTACAATAAAAAATTATTTAAGTACATTATTTTGACAAAAAATGAACATTGAATGACCCATTTTTAAAATATTCTCCTTTTGCGAAAAATGCTTCTATTATAATAATATTTTGCCTTTATATAGCTCAGACCTCTGTACAGAGGCTCAACTAGAATTTTTGAAATATATAACTTAGAAGTGGGTTTATCCATGTCTTACGACAACAGAGGGGAGAAATTTTAAGAAAAAAACGCCGATAATTAGTTCAATTGGTAGTAACTCTGAGAATAATGTGAATTTTTCAAAAGTCATAGTTGAGCCTCTGTAAAGAGGTCTAAGCTATATGCAGGTAAAATATTATTATAATGGAAGCATTTTTCACAACAGGAGAACATTTTGAAAAAAGGTTATTCTGAGTTAATGTTTTGCCAAAATATTGTATTTAAATAATTTTTTTTATCAAAATGTCTCCTTAAAACAATGTTATACATGTATTCTAATCTAAGTGACACTAAATATCATGAAAATTATCCATTTATGCGCCTTTTTAAAATCACGGTTCCGAACGTAGTCGGATACCTTAAAGATATAAAGAACTCAAAACGCTGACTAATCCACAAGAAATGCACCAAGAATTATTTCAAATGTGTATTTATATCAGATAAAAATTTAGCTAGAAAAGTATTCATGATTTTTTTTTAGATATTAAGCTTTCTTATAGCTTTTAAAAGTTTTACTTTTTGCGTTTTAAAGTTAAAAATTATACCCTCCAGCAGATCGTATTTAAATGCATATAACTATAAATTGTGGTCAGGCAAAAAAAGCCAAAAATGGCATAATAATTAAAACAATTTTTAACGTTCTTTAATAACAGCAGCAATAGAAATAATTTGCATGGAGATAATGCGTGCTTCTGTAGATGATTAACCAAAAAGACTTAAAAGCCCGTGTGAAATCAAAGGTGAACATTTTGAATAAAAGATGCAATATGTTATGTATTATGAAAGGTAAAACAAAACTTTAAGAATATTTAGTTTTAAATTTGATTATAAATTTTTAGTTTTAACTCCTTTATATTTGTATCAGAGCTTATGGTAAAGAGAAAATAGAATTATAAAATTGCAGTGAAAATCCTTTAACACGAAATTGAGGGGGACCGAAATATTTTTTCGTGTTAAAGAATACTGCAAAAAATTAAAAAAAAAAACATATATTCAACAAAATTAAGTTTATTAGAGTACATTTTATTTACATAAATGTTTTATGCATGTATTTAATCAAATTCAATGAAACAAAAACATTCACAAGAACTTAATGAAATTTAACATAAAATTTTCAAGTTTTTTGATAAACAAAACATTTATTGAGTTTTTGAAAAATATTGCTTGTTTTTTTTTTTTTGCGTTGTCTTTTTAGCATCAAATTGATAATAAATTGTTGGATGTAGTTCATTTTTTATTCATTTTACCATTCGAATGTGGGTCAAAATAATTAATTTAGCAATTTTTAAATACTTTTCATGATGTTCCGCATTTCAAATGACGTGGTAACAGGAGCTGCATTATTTATTTCATTTTCTTCGTCGGAATCTGCCTCAATGATATTTTTGAGTTTCGAACAAACTCCAAAATGTGTTTGTTTGCCAGAATTAGGGCTGTACACACATTAGGATCATTTACTGCAACGAATTCTTCCGATAATACAGTAAGACAGTCCAATAATATAGAAACTTTTTCAAAAATTTCATTAAATGTCGTCTCAGTTTCAATATCCTCCTTCTCCAGAAGAAAATTCTTTTCCGGTTAAGTGATTTTCATTTCGTGTTAAGAGAAAAAAAAATGCATGAAAATCCATAATAGCTTGTCGGTACCGTTGTATTATTTCGTCTTAACCAATATTTTGCCTTAAGCGCTTTTGCGTTAAACACGTTTTTCACTGTATATTTCAAATGAATTTTCTGACATCCAAATTATTTTTTTCATGTTATGTATAGAATAAAAATATTTCTACTATGTTTTATTCTGCAGAAGATAACAGACAAAAACTCAATCAGACGGTTTTATGCTCTGGTGTTAGGTGAGATTTACCACTAATATTTCTTAAAAACATGTTCTGCAACCTTCCCTCAAACTTAGTCTTCAAATTAAATATCCGTATCCTGATATCATGCAAAAAGATTATAAATTCGGTAGAGGGAAAAAACATTGTGCTAGTAATCCATTGGTTTTGGTTGTTTATTTACTAAATCGATGCATGCATACACAGTCGTTAGTGGTAAAATCTCTAAGTCCCCTACAGATTTCAAGCGAGCAACTCAGAAAGTGGTGAATGTCAATGATGGGAACGTGACTCCACTCCCTGATTACACCACAGAATGTCTCTGTTGCCTATAATAGTCCCCAAAGGTCTACTATCTGTGGCTATTTTCAACTATGAAGCTTTGAACCCGAACGTGACTTATGCAAGCTGTTATGTAACTTAACATTTTGAGTTATTTATGCAGAAAAGTTACTAAAAGCATAATTATAATTCATTAAAATGATTCCCTTATGGCTTCGTGAGCAGCGCACGGCTTCAATTTATGAGTTTCTGAAGTAATATTAAGATAAACTTGGCACCAAACTACTGTAATGTAGCTTGATTTCACAAAATCTACCACGGAGTTATTCAGGGTTTACTTAATTAATGTTTTATTTAATTTTTCGGTAAGAATACTTATAAAAGGTTTTATAATGTTTTAAAATTTCATCTAAGTATTTCTTTCAAAATAATTCAAAATCTGATACAATGATTCTCAGTCAAAAGCATAGGACTGATAATGGCTGTTCCTCATTTTTAGAAAGTTTAATTTCAAATGAATATCAAACACATCGCTGAAAGGCTTTAAATGTCAATAATACTGAAAAAAATGGCGTTTTTTTTAAATTGCCACAAACTCAAATGAGGGGCGACTAAAATGTCTTCCGTAGGGCCACTCATGGCCCGCGGGCCCCAGGTTGAAGACCCCTAATTTAAGGGAAGGAAATTGGTGTCGAAATAACAATTTCGTGAATGGCAAGTCCACGCATTAAGGACATTAATTGGATATGTAAAAGCTAGTTTCCTTGATTATCTTCTAATTTATAAAATGAATTATTAAAGTATTTTTGAAATTATTAAAACTTTATTCGAAAATTTAAAAGAATTAACAGTTTCCGCAGCTGCTCTCTTTGATACATTAATATTACACCCATTTCATCGATTTGTTTGAAGTTATTTACTGTGGACAAGCAAATATTATAACTTCCAATTTCCTAACAATTGATATCGTTACTACTTTAAAAAAATTCGTTCCGATGATATACACAAAACTTATTGTTCAATGATAGTTCTTATTTTATTTTTATATTAGCCGCTTCACAAAACGTTACATGACAAGATACTCTGTTTTTAGTATTAAACTTTAGTTCCTATTAAAAACATTCATATCACCCTTGATTCTTGATTAAAAAAAAGGTGTAGACATGAATTTCTAAAATGGAAGTATAATTATTTTTTAGTTTCCCTTACCTTCCCTTCCATTCAGAATCGATTTCCACATAATCCATTTTTAGCGATTCTCTTCTCAACAAAGAAAATACTCTTACTATAGATATCAAGTTTGTAGATCTAATAGCTCATAAATTGGAATTTCTTTTTGTCTGTATCGCTTCCGTCACCCACTTGAGAATCGATTTCAGTAAAACCCGTGCTTAACTTATCTTTAGTCAACAAAGGAAATACGCTTGCCAAATTTCAGTCTGAAGATCTAATCGTTCAAAAGAGGATATTTTTGTTTATCTAAAGCGCTTCCATAAGGCTCCGAAAATCCCTCTGGTTTTCGATTTCATCTAACCTTGATCTAGCAGATCGCTACTCAACAAAGGAAATATGCTTGCTAGATTTCAAGTCCGTAGGTCTAAAAGTTTCAAAACGGAGTAGTCATATAAAATGTCCACGTTTAGCGTCGGTCACCCAAAACTTACCTTTGAGGCTAACTCTCACGAAATCTGTTCTTAGCAGATCACTACTCAACAAACGAAACATACTTACCAAATTTCAAGACTCTAAATTAATTAGTTCGAACTGAAACCTCCTTCGGCAGTCGATTTCCACTCAAGCTGTATTTATTGGAACTCTACTCAGCAAAAGGAACATGCTTACCAAATCTTAAGTTTGTGGGTCTGATAGTTCAAAAAAGGATTCTTTTTTTTTACCTATAACTTCCCAGTAATGCTTTCCGAAACATTTTGGAGTTGATTTCCGCAAAGCCAGTGGCTAGCAGATCTCTTCTGAGCAAAAGAGAAAAATATTTGGCAAATCGGATTTCCACTCAACGAAAGAAACATGCTTACCAAACTTCAAGTCTAAAGGTCAAATAGATTCGGAGATCTCGTGAGGAAGGAGGGAATGAGTGCGTCACTTTTCTCCTATATATAGATAATGTGTTAATGATCAGAAAATGAATAACTATTTTATTTATTGTTTCCATTTAAATGAGTGTTCTGTGTCATATTTCTATTTCCCTTAAAAATTATCTCCCTCTTTAAGTGTTTTAAATAATTTCTTTTTTATAGAACATTTTTTAATCGGCTCTGGCCTTTTCTTCCCCATACTTTCTCCTTTGTTTAAAAGTACTGCTTTAAAAAAATAGCTGTTAAATCAAAAACCAGAAATTTAAAAGAAAAATATCTTAATGCTTTTTTTCCCCTTCAAAGAACGTTGGATTTAAAAGATGGGAAGCGGAATAAAATCTCTAGTTTGTATAGGCAGTTTTAGTAAAATATTTAAATGTATCATTTCCTTTTTTTCAGTACTCTTTGTTGTTTTTATCATTATATCTTACAACTCTTTTCTGCTCTATTGTTTAAGGGGGTTCACCCATGTGACGGTCTGTTTTTTAAGCATTCTTAGGGAATTTTTTTTTGACGACCAGTAAAAGGATAGAACTTACATTTTTTTATTATTTATTTATATGTACTTTTTTTAAGAGTATGTATATAAATGTTTAGCCAAATATATCCAATAGAACGTGAATTATGGCGCTCTGAACACACCCGCTTCGAAAAAATGGACGCTCACTTCCTCCACGATTCCAGCTGATTGGCTTATTTGAAATTTAAAAAATTAACAGCGTTTTAATCTATAAGCTTAAGTGCACATAATGAACTATACTCAAATGAAAATATCGAAAATTGGATTTTTGGTAGACCTCCGAAGAAAAAGTTTCGAATCTCATGGATTTTTTTGTTATGTTTTTGTAATAAAAAATATAAATATTTTGAATTTTGGACTGATCGTAGTCCATTTGGTGCGTATATATGTGCTGAGTTCTACCCTTTAAATTTGAAGTCATTCGATCAAACCGTTCTTGAGGAGGAAAGTTTGAAAAATACAGTTTTGAGAAAAACGCGTTTAAAGTTTCCAGTCCGATTAAAACAATGAAAATCTTTTAACTTAGCGATCCAAACATCTGCTCTCCTAACACCTGCTTCTTTATAATGACTACGAATTTTAAACAATCACTTTACCACCGCGTTCTAGACATGTTAAAAAAGAAATTTATAAGAAAAAATTTGTTGATTTTTTTAACCCACCACATGGGTGCGCCTCCTTAATTGCTTTGATTAAAGCACCTTTAAAGCTATTTAATAGTTTTATGCTAAATAATACGTGTTTAATAAATTATTTAATAAAGAGATTCGCGATATACTGTTTAAGTTTCCAAAAAAAAAATAATATTGTCTATTATCCTGTACATTACAAACATCAGCCATTCAAGATCTGTCTTTTCCATCCAACTCTTTCTCTTTATTTATCAACGTCTTCTTTATTACAATAATACACTGGTATTCAAAATTAAGATAAAAAGCCTCTGCAACTCATCTTGATTTTTTTCAAAATCCGTTGTTAACGGATCCCTACTTAATAAAAGAAACACAATTGCCAAATTTCAACTAATCTAATCTAATAGTTTGCGACATGGTTGATCTTCGTTGACCATATCGTGGGGTTTTAGCATAAGTTAGAAGTGAGGGATTCTCGAAATGAGACATTTTAGAATTCTTAATATGACTTTTATTAAGAATTTAACTTAAATTACTTATATATCGAACAAACTTATATTAAGTGAGAATAAACCAAAACACGTAGTCTTAATTAACACAGATCGCGCAATTAGATCACTTATCTATATAATTATATTATATCCGCCTACTCTCAATCCTAATAATATATTCGCATTCAGAATATAATCTTCCTACCTTGGTTTCTACGCAACGCCCAATCCACTTCAGATATTCCTCTAAGCTGGCGTACAATGGTATGAACCTTGGATGAATGGCGAGATTTTCGTGATTCTTAGGTAAGCCGTCAATTTACACTTCTATCTTCTCTGAACTGAACTTTCTCTAAATTGCCATCCCGCTTACTAAAACTTCTGTCCTTTTAAAGGTTATCTTATTTGCATCTATCCTTCGTTTCACTTCTTGGATTTGGGTTGGAAAAGATTTGCCATTAATCGTGGCCGTCAAAGAACACAGGGGTTATGTTAGAGAAAGAACGCGTGAGACGTCACAAGTTCAAGAACAGGACTTATTTTAATTTATTTATGCACACCTTAAGGGGGTACACCCATGTGAGGGGTTCAAAATATAAAAAAAAAATTCAGAAATTGCTTCCTTAACACGTCTAGAATACAGTGGTGAAGTGTTTTTTTAAAATTCGAAAAGTCGTTATAAAGAAACAGGTGTTAGAAGAGCAGCTGTTCGTAGCGCTAAGTTAAGATTTTCATTGTTTTAATCGGACTTCAAACTTTAAACGCTTTTTTCTCAAAACTGGGTTCTTCAAACATTCTTCCATCGTAAATCAAGAACTGTTTGACCGAATGACTTCAAATTTATAGGGTAGACTCAGCACATATATACGCGCACCAAACAGACTACGATTATTCCAAAATTCAAAATATTTATATTTTTTATAACAAAAAAACCCATGAAATTTGAAACTTTTTCTTCAGAGGTCTACCAAAAATCCAGTTTTTGATATTTTCAATTGAGTATAGACCATTCTATGCACATTAAAGTTTATAAATTTATACGCTGCTAATTTTTTTTTTATTTCAGAAAAGCCAATCAGCCGGAATCGTGGAGGAAGTGAGCGTTCATTTTTCCGAGGTGGTTGTGTTCAGAGCGTTATGTTCAGCTATAACTCACGTTTTATTGGATATTTTTCGCTAAACATTATTCTTACCTGCTCTTAAAATACATATAAAGGAATGATAAAAAAAACCTTAAAGTTCTATCTTTTAACTGGTCGTCAAAAAAAATTCCATAAAAATGCTTAAAAAATAGCCCGTCACATGGGTGAACCCCCTTAACTCCCTTGGGAGTCAATTACTACAAAATCCGTTTCTAGCGGATCTCTATTTAACAAAGGAAACGTGCAAGCCAAACTTCAACTATGTAGGTCCAATAGTTCAAAAACAGAAATTTTTTATCTATGGGACCTCCTAACTATCCTTCTGTCAGTCTCGTTCTTAGCGGATCTCTACTCAATGAAAGAAACATACTTTCCAATTTTCAAGTCTGTTGATCTAATAGTTCAAAAGCGGAATTTTTTCCTTTATCTATGACGTCCCTGTAACCCTCCGCAACCTCCTTTGGAAGTTGATTTCTGTAAAACCTATTCTTAGTGGATTTCTACCCAACAAAAGAAACATAGTTACTAAATTTCAAGTCCTTGGGTCTAATATTTCCGGAGCTCTCATGACGAGTGAGTCGCTTTTATATATATATATGATCATTATTCCCTATATTTCTTTTTATTATAAGCATGTATAAAACAGGAGTGATTTATAAAATTTTCAGTTAGCAATATTTAATCTTGGAGTAATTGACAACAAATGATTATTCATACGTTACTTTTTCTAGTGTTTTGTTAAAAATATTTCTTTAATTAAATCTTTTTGTCATTAAATTTATTAGCATAAAATTTTACTTGAATCCTTTTGATGGGAGACAATAAGACCCAAAAAAATTAAGAAATGTAACCGTAATTTGTCATTTTTATGGGCTTTTTAGTTTGTTTAAAGAATTCATTGTTAAAGGTAAATAATGAAACGTCAAATAAAGGAGGAGAAAATGGGATTCTCGTTTAAATTAAAAAAGATTTATTATCTTCTCCATTGCGACATTATTACGTAAAAGGGAAAAGACAAATTAAGAAACAATTAATTATATATAAGCTGAAGTTTTCCTATTTTTCTAATTGCATTTCCTTCATTCTTCATTTGTAAAAATGTTTAGAAATATTCAAAACCTCTGTTGAATAATGTATAAAAACTCTAAAAGTGCTAAAATTACTACGAAAAGTTTACTAATGAGAAAAAGAAACTCAGAATTAAATAAAATGCCCAAGTAGCGAGTGTGTTTCTTGGTTGTAATACATTTTTGTTATTTGTTTTGTGCAAATAGATTTTACTTTAAGAACTATTCATAATGATTTAATTGAAATTTTTAAGCTGGTGAAAGAGCTTCGAATTAATGTCAAATACACCATAAAAGAATGCTTACGTTTGCATTTGAAAAATCGAGGATAAATACTTTCATTTTATTTTATATGGACAACAATTTCTTTCTCTCTTTCTCTATATATACCGATTGATATTCAAAAATATAGCAATCATTTTCAGAGTATCATAAATTTTTATTGAATAAAGTTATTTACATAAAATTTTCAATGTGGCTTCCTTTAGCGTTGTACACTTTACGTTAACGTTTAGGCCAAGCCAAAAGAGTTTTTTCAAACATTTTGGAGGGAATTTTCCTAACTTCCTTTTTGATTGCTTTTCGAACCCCTTGAAGTGTTCTTATTTTGCATCTATTTATATATATAATTATTTTCTTAAGAATCCCAATCAAAATATTCGCAAGGAATACGGTCGGGAGTGATGGTAGACATTTCTCAGATAGAAGAGAAAAAAAAATTTTATCTTTCAGCCATTTTATAGTTGATTTTGCAATATGACTTGGTGCAGAATCTTGGTAAAAAAAACTTTCCTCTAAGGTAAAGACGTTTACTTTCTTTGATCACGTGCTTCAAAATTTTTTTCTGATGGTATGTAGCATCAATTTTAACCCTAGGTTCTACAAAGAAAAAAATGATTTTGTTAAACCTTGAGAGGACATTCCCATCCATACTATAACACCTTTTACAAAACAGCTGCGCCTTTGCGATGCTTTTCGCGTGAAATATATTGTATCTTCGTTTCGTGATTGATGAAACAGTGCTTCATCTGAAGTTATCCATGCTTTGTGTCTACCTTTGCGTAACATTAAATACAGAAGCCAAGAGTGTTTTCTTCGTTTTTCTACGGTCTTTGCAGACATTTAATGACAGACTAGTTCGTTCACTTTTTTATAGCTCATTTTCTTTAACTGACAACAAATTGTCGTTTGCAATACCTGTAGTTTCCCGTGCAAAAGTTCTTTCAGGCACAGCATTTTCTACATCTTTAAGTCATTTCATATTCTTTTTTTTTTCTTTTTCTTTAAGGACTATCTTTCGTTCACATTTTTTTCCTGGAGCTTTTGTTTGCCAATCAAATTTTATTTCTTTTCAAAGTTTAGATAGCAATACATTAGAAAAATGACTTTCCTGATTTTAAATGCTTTATTTATAACAGAATTTGAACAACGATCCTTCAAAAACTTTAAAATTTCGTTTCAGGTTTGAGGATTTAATTTCGGTACCATAATTTACTCCCACTAATAAAAATGTTTGCATTTGCAACTTAAATATTTCATTTTAAAAAAAAAATCCATTTCAGGCGAAAGTCCGACTTCTTTTCCCGAAAATACATCCATGCCTTATTCGGGATTCAAACTCGAGCCCACTCGATTACAAGCCGAGGGTCATAACTACCATACTAGGAGGGGCGGTGAGTGCGACGTTAAAAAATTCAAAAAATTCATATTACGAGTAATTTTATTCTTGACATTTTTTTCAGCCTTTGTTTTTCTGATTTTGATCGAACACTTGGGCTTTTATTAGCCTCTAATATTCCATAAATATCTGGTTATGTATAATATCGGCATTATAGTAATAAAAGGAAATAAGTAATATATAAAAAAAAATTAAGTCAATTCCTACTTAGATCAATAAAAAAAAATTTTATTTTATCTACCTTTTTATTAAATAGTTACAATTAGTATAAATATGTATATACATAGAACAGAATCACAACATTAGGTGGTAATTAATTTTTATTCATTATCATTAAAGTATCGTATTGTCATCCAAAACAATCGTGTACATAAAATTTCAGTTCAATTGAATGCTTTAAAACGTGAGGAAAAAAAAACCTTTTCAAGTTTTGACACAAGTCGCCAAAAGGGTCGCTAAGTCGACAAAGTGGCTGTATTTGTAATTTCTTTAAATAATTAGTTTTAATCAATTAATTTTTATTAATTATAATTAAATTATTGTATTGTCATCCAAAATAATCATGTATATTAAATTTCAGCTCGATTGAGCGCTTTAAAATGTATTTTATTAACGATTGAAAATTCCACCAAGATAAATAAATAAATATATAGAAAGTGTGAGTTAATAGTAGGAATTGAAAAAAGAAAATAACATTTTATATATTTCAAATTATCAATTAGCACGGGGATTAAATATCTCATTGACACCATTGCATTTTGAAATTTTCTTTTCTACCAACCCAAGTCTAAAGAAGGGAAAGCAGCATTTCAACAAACGTGACGAATCAATTCGCGTGACTTTTAACTTCCGTTTAGACAAACCTTAAAGCGTTTCCCCCCTCTTTGTTATCTAGTTCTCCCTCGAATTTATTTAAGTCTTTCAGAATGATAAATAAATAATAGTTTCCGTGGATTCGTTACCGTACTATTTCATTGAAATTCGTCTTTTTTTTTCTTTTTCGTGTTTAGAAGCAAGGTAAATGACCGGCCTTTATTTTTTTTCAAATATAAGCCAGGAATTTATTCTAAAATTAATGCATTGAGGTCAAAAAGGGAAAAAACTGAATTACGCTTTCTATAAAATCTCATTTTAATTCAAGCAACTAAATGACATTAAGACACGTGAATAAAAAAAATAGATGGTTGAGAATATTTTTAAGTTGCCATGTAAACATTAGAAGTATACCAAAAAGATTAATCGAGTTCGTATTTTTATTCAAAAAATAAAAAAAAAAAATGATACACAGCAACGGTATATTAAGTTTACAAAAAAGTTAAGTAGGACAAATTCACATGTGACGTCGTAATAATGTGATAAATGCAATCATGTGCTTCGCTTTGCCAACTTTTGATTTTTAATAAAACCTTCTTTTAAAAAGTACATACTTGTCAACAATAGCGCATATAGTTAAACAAAATACACTTAATTATAAGAATCTTTTTTTAACTTTGAAAAACTTTTTGGAGAATCTTAATACTTTAACATCTTTACCCAATTATAAAATTAGAGATTTTAGTACAAGCTTAATGTCAGTTTTGAATTCAATGGAGAATACGTGATGACATTTATTACGTGGCCGTCATGAATTTATAGTCTATTATATTAATGTCAACATTCTTTCCAGAGAATTCTGACTTACGTAATAAGCTCCAACCGTCTAAAAATATATCCAATGACTTACGTAACTCATTTAGTTATTATACATAAAAGTTTATCAAAGAGAGCTCCAAAAATAAAAAAGAGAAACTTGTAAATCTAAAATTTAAAAATTATTTCTCCCTCTTTTTTTATGTAAAATTAAATAAAGAGTTTCGAATAGAATCCAGTGAAAGAAATTATATTTTTAGAATATACTATTAGTTGCATTTTTTTTAAAATCTGGTTGTTTCTTTAAATAAATATTTTAAATGCCTTAAGAAATGGGGTTTTTTCTGAAATAGAGAAAAACCTATAATAAAATATATTCGAACACTTAAGGTATCCGACTAGGTTCGGAACCATGATTTTAAAAAAGCGCTTAAATGTATAATTTTCATGATATTTAGTGTCACTTAAATTAGAATACATGCATAAAATTGTTTTAAGGACATTATGACAAAAAAAATTATTTAAATACAATATTTTGGCAAAAAATTAACTTAGAATAACCTTTCTTCCAAATGTTCTCCTTTTGTAAAAAATGCTTCGATTGTATTAATATTTTGCCTGTATATAGCTCAGACCTCTGTACAGAGGCTTCACTATGATTTTTGAAAATTTCACATTATTTTCAGAGTTACAACCCATTGAAATAATTATCGGCGTATTTTCTTAAAATTTCTCCTTTCTGTTTTGGTAAAACATGGATAAACCGACTTCCAAGTTATGCATTTCAAAAATTCTAGTTGAGCCTCTGTACAGAGGTCTGAGCTGAATACAGGCAAAATATTAATACAATAGAAGCATTTTTTACAAAAGGAGAACATTTGGAAAAAAGGTTATTCTAAGTTAATTTTTTGCCAAAATATTGTATTTAAGTAATTTTTTTTGTCATAATGTCCTTATATATAAAACAATTTTATGCGTGTATTCTAATCTAAGTGACACTAAATATAATAAATATTATCCATTTACACGCTTTTTCAAAATCACGGTTCCGAATGTAGTCGGATAACTTAAAGGCTTTGTAAGAAATTTGTCTTACAAACGTTATATTTTATTACATTTTTATTTTAAATTAATATCACATTGTAAAAATAGTTATTTATCTATCGAAAACAATTTTGTTCACCAGAACATATGCAGGGAAAATTTTAGCAATGAACTGACCCGGGCGAGGCGCTATTATGTAACTACAAAATTGTATCTAAAAAAAAATTCATTGCTAAGTTTTATAAAATACTTGCAATTACCCTCTCGCTTCGATGGGTATTTTATAATGTTGAATAACTACATAGTGCTTTTAAGTTATTGATATCTTAGTCCTAGCATTAAGGTTTCGGTTACATTCAAACACATTCTTATGGCCCTCAGCTTTTGACTTAACCCTTTATCTGCCGACGGTACTTATAAGTACCACTCACTTTAAATACTCTGACAATACTTAGCAGGAATATTCTCTTAAGTCCACTCTTCCAAGATATATGGAGCTCATAATATATCCAAGATATATTATGAGCATTTTAGCGAGGAAGGTGAATAGTTTTATAGCAGAAATTGCGTTTTCAGTGGATTGCGAAGATTGTCATTTTTGTTCCAAAAAAAATAGTTAATGTCAAAAGTTAAGTGTCTTATTTTTTTGTATGTTAATGAAGACCTGAGACGGGCTCATCACGCTTTCCATTAATTATCTTCTTGGGTTCTTTGGAGCCGAAAAAGGCAAATTCTTTCCATCCAAATCCAGAAGCGAAGCGTGATTATGCAAATTAGGAACCTTTTAAATAGCAGAAGTTTAGAGTAAGCGGTGTGGCCTTTTGGTAAGTGATTATGCTAGTCTGAGTTTAAGCGTGTAAGCTGAAGTAAGCCGATATTCCAGTGTTCAGCTATCCGTGAGAGTGCGTTCAAGGTGGATACCGTTCCACGTGAGATAAAGAAACGACATTGAGTATTCGAGAGTGTTACTGCTTACCTAGGATATAGAGGTAGGATCTTTCAAATTAATACTAGGAACTGTGTTTATTCTGAGATTAGGAATAGGTGGTAAAGTTAAATATAGTGATTAAGGTCGCGCTTATTTGGTAATACGTATTGTGTGTTTCTCACCTCAGATCCACTGTTTAAATATAAATATTATCATTGTAGACTGTTTAAGTTAAGATCTTAATAAAGAGATATTAAGATTATGGCAACGCCTGGTTCTTCACTCACTCCCACATCCCTAGGTCACGAAGATAACTTAGAAGTAAGGTATCACCCATGGACGAATGTCTTACAGACCTTCGAAAACAATTTGACTATTTATTTTAAGGGAACAGTGCATACAATTGTTGTTGTTGTTACTGATGCCACCTGATCGGCAAAGGCCAGATCGAGGCCCACGAAATTCTTCATGGTAAAGGGCTAGGTGACGCATATACTTAATTTTACAGTTGAATATCTTTAATTAATTAATTAGCTCTAATGGATTAAATTCCCCAAAATTGAGTATTT